>JAEMHR010000247.1:0-14624 GCA_016490725.1 Amphichorda felina | reverse complement strand
GGCCTCGGCGAATATTGACGCGGTGCAGTATTTCGCCGCACCAACAGACGTCAGAATGATCGATCTCCCGCAGCTGGAGCAGCTGGAGTAGCTCTGAGAGGGGGGGGGGGAGGTGTTGCATGTGGTGTTGCAACTTGCATGGACGTATTCGCCACTGTGTAGCCGCTGTGGAGGGGAAGAGCTAAGGGGGGGGAGAGCTAAGGGGGAAAGAGCTAGGGGGGGAAGAGCTGGGGGGTAAGAGCTGGGGGGGAAGAGCTGGGGACCATCTCCAATGACTCCATCTCCACCACGGCCTGGGCCGCTGCGGGGAAATCCCACAGCATGAGAGCCACGATGCACAACCACCTCTCCAAGCGCAGCAGTAGTACGAGTACGTATCCGCGTAGTAACATGTTATTCTCCTATTCCGTGCCTGCCTCAACCAGGCCCCGTGTTTTTGCATAGTACTAGTACTACTACTATTGCCGTCTCACTCCAAGCGCCTTATATCCACCCCTGCAGGGGAATCAATCTCGTCACATGTAACACGTCTAATTCTTAAAACTCTGTGATATGCCTTCCATCCGCATCAATACCTCTTACTCACAGAGGCCAATAGACACGCAGTAAACCCATTCCCAATGCTCCTGACCTGCAAAAGGCCTCCAAGAGCAATAAATTGATGTTGAAAAGAAGAAAACCAAAGTTTGTTATCATGTGGGGGCCCATCGCGGAGCTCTAACAGTGACCAGATCCTGTTATTCCCCCTTGTCAGTATGCATCTGTAATACCAAAGATCCACATTTCCATCTCAAAACACTGTCCAAAAACTCTTTCAGCTTTCAGCTGAGCATTGATTCTCCTGGATGCTACGTCGGAGGTCTCCGTATACGGTTGACGCAGCACGGTGTAGTCAACTTGGGTGCCGCCTGCCACCAGCATCCAGGGGTCTCAGCTGCCGACGAGATGGGTCGACCAAAGGTCTTTGTCAGAGAAAAGAGTTTTGGGGGGGTAGGATGAGGAGAGGGGGGTTGTGTCCATGATGCCTCCTTCGGACGACTGTCCTGCTCTTTGGCTCTATATGTTCTAATTGCTGTCACGATCTCTGCCAACCAGCTCCTACAATCCCACCACTCAACTGTCTCTTGTTTCCTTGTCATCATCTGCCAGCTACCTTGCGCAGCAAATTCCGCTAGCATCAATCATATCCTTCACTCTACCCAACCATGGAATCCGGCAAAGCACCTCTCCCAAGCTTTACGAACGGCTGCCCACCCGCTGCCCTGGAGACCATCAGCTACAATGCTCTCCTGGGCGGAGATGCTGCGGAAACCGCCAAGCTCCTATCCGTTTCGGTCCAGGAGGGCTTCTTCTACCTCGACCTGCAGGACGAAACCAGCAAACCGGGCACCCTGAGCCAGGTCGACCGGATCTATGAGTTCATGCGCACCTGGTTCAACCAGCCCGAAGAGGCGAAGCTACAGCGCCAGCAGACCAATTACACAGATGGGTATGATGCCCGAAACCAGGCAAAGAAGAAAGACTAGAGCGCAGAGCGTCCGGAGCTGATCCTGCTACAGATACAAGGCGGCTGGGTTCTTCGCCGGGCCGTACGACGGCACCCGTGACGCATACGAGAGTCTCAAGGTTTGTATATAGCCGCGTCTTTGGTCCTCTCCGGGCCCCAGTCTCCATGGTTTCAGCTCACTGATATATCTTGGGTCAGTTCTCCCACAAGGGGCTGCGCTCAGGGCCGGCACCTCCGACGACGGGCGGGGGCTCGTCCCCCGTCGACTTCGGGAGCTACCTCTCCCAGGCGAACACGATCGCACGGCAGCTGCTGAGCTCGCTCTCGACGGCCATGGGCCTGCCTGCGGAGGAGCGGTTCGAGAAGTTCCACCAGACGGCCGAGGACTCCAACTCGGTGCTGGTGCTGCTCCGGTACCCGCACGTGCCCGAGGAGCAGCAGAAGAAGACGGTGGGCCACAACAAGCACACCGACATTGGCAGCATCACGGTGCTCTTCACCGACCAGTGGGGGCTGCAGGTCATGGCGGCGGACTCGAGCCGGTGGGAGTTTGTCGAGCCGCGCCCCGGGTGCGCCATTATCAACGTCGGCGACTCGCTGCGGTTCCTGTCGCAGAAGAGGCTGCGGTCGTGCCTCCACCGCGTCGTGCCCGTCCAGGGCCAGACCTGGGACCGCTACACCATCGCCTACTTCCTGCGCCCGGACAGCCGCGTGTCGTTCGTGGACAGCAACGGCGAGCTGGTCACCGCCGAGCACTGGCACGACACCAAGTACGAGGTCTTCCGGGCCACGCACGAGGAGCAGCGCCAGGGCACCGTCCTGACGGGGGGGCTGGAGCCCGTCGTGGCATCTGCCATCTAGCAAACGAGGCGGGTTCTGTTGGCCGGGTTGTGGTCCAGCTGCCTGCTTTTGCATGTGGGCTGGTGGCGCAAGGCAAGGCAAGGCAAGGCAAGGCAAGGCATTCATGTTCATGCAGGAGTAACGAAGCCCCTCTCGCATCTGTACGGAGCGATGGCACCGAGAATATTTCTCAATTAGTTCAATTAAGGCTGTGGGCGGATTGCTATGACACCGAGAAACGATTGTGCCATGTCGGGAATTCTATGTGACGACGTTTTTGACATTGATATGTACATGTGTTATTGAAACCCAGATAGTATCCAGCCTATGTCGCGAACTAATTCCCATAGAGGGGTAGTCTGGGACACCTGAACACTGCCGTGGAGTGGCCCCAAGCATTCCACAGCCAGTACAGATTACTTGTCGATTTTCACCAATTGCTTCTGAAAGTCGATGAATAGGATCTGTCACGTTGTAGAGAATCTTGACTTGTACTCCGTACAGAGCAGGCCACACAATAGGAGGGGCTGAGCCGACAAAACAAAACAAAATCCGAGTACACGGATTACCCCAGATACGCCCATATGTCTCTCCTCGCTGTCCCGGTAACCCCCAACGCTCGTTGCTCAGCACTCGTATACGACGTATCAGGAGAGATGTGCCGGACAGGACGACTGCAGCGTAGACAGCCATGACAGGATTGTCTGACATCTGAGCTCATCACATCAGCACACGTCGTCGCGCATGCGCCTCAGCCGAACCAGCACATGCGGCCAGTGCGACTAGTACGAGCAGCAGTAAGTATGTAGGTATGTATGTACGAATAGGTAGGTAGTATTATTACCCCGCATAATCCAGCTTGAGATGCGATTCGGATGTCGCACCAGCTGTCGACCATGAAATTTGCCCATGCTCGCATTCGTGGGGTCCAGGAATCGAGTTTCCTCGTGAATCACGACCCTTGAGCAGAGTCGAGTCTAGAACGGCGGCTCACAGCTGAGGTCGACGACGACGTGAGCAATTGTTGGCTGTGGCTGGCCCCTGCACAACATACCATGTACATACATACTACTAATCTGTATGTCCATGCGGAGTACAGGTTACTAGTTACCTACTGCAGAGTAACTGCCATGTACATACAGATTATGGGCCCCATCTGCGACGGCACGGCGCACGGGTATCTCGGGGAACATCTTGGCCGTGCCGTGCCGTGCTGAAATAGTAGCTTGGATGAGATCATCGCCAGGGACAGGGCTGTTCCCATCAGGCCAACGCGCCAGCGATTGGGCAGTTGTAGAGCTGGACATGCTTCTAGGGTCTTGGCTCAGGACGGGGGCCATCTGGTTGGGCATCCGAGTGACCGATCCTCAGTCGGTCCGGTGGCAATACCAATCTTTTCCCCCTTATGGACGGTTCAGCTCCCACTTTCCAACCCTCGCCAAGACTGGGACCTCCACGTTTTCATCGACGAGACCCGGTGGGTTCCCACGGCCCAAAGGACCTCGAGACAGTCTCTTTGCCCCCGGAGGCCTTGCGCCAATTGGGGCCATCTTGTCCCAGTGGTGGCTTTACGAGTGCATGGTATTACGTATAGGCCCCCTCGCCTTTTTTCGGGAGAGTGCGAGCTGGCAATGCTCGACCGATCTGGGCCTAGTGAATGTACAGTCGAATCTGTCGAATCTGTCCATGGCCCCGGATCCGGCCGGCATCGTCAACAAGTGCCAACAGAGCCTCCTTTGGGCCGCCTTGTCTTGCTTCTCAAGACATATGACGCACTGCATACCGCCAATTGGGACGGCGAGGGAAAGGCGGTCACTCAGGCACAGAATCGAATTGGCCATGACTGACCTGGTCTGCCAGGAATCGAAAAATATGCCCTGTCGGCGGCCATCCACGAATGAAAAAAAAAAATAATAATAAAAAGTTGCATACGAGTATTCTCACACTCGTGATTACTATATCATTATTATTGAACCAGCTGCGTGTGGATCCCACGCGCCTCGCATGCTGCACTTCTTTCTGGTGGCCATGGTGCTGGGGGCTCTATCCCCGATGCGTTCCGATATTAGTATTCAAACCTTACTTTTTTGCCAGAGATGCGAACTGGGCTGGTTGCACAGCTCGAGCAGCCAAAAGTCCTCGATCTCGACTGATTCTTGTGCGCTCGAGGCGTCTCGATCGGTGCTAGGCTACGGTGAGATGGGCCAGGATGAGACCCGAATCAGATCTCTGGGTCGTGCCAACCCTGGGTGATTGGATGGGATGCCTTCCTGGACGTTGCTTGAGGGTCCTTGCAAGTATGACAAGACCGCGAGGCCGTCAACGCTCGAATGCGTGGCGACATCTTTGGGACCCCGTCTTGGGGCCGGATCCGTCTCATATCTGCTCCCGTCTCTTCGATTTGCTTGGGCACGACGGGAGAAACATAGCTACCTGACATTTTCGAAGTGCTAATGGCCTCCCGCGACACGGAAGACACCATCACACCTCTGCTCGCCCCGGGGGCACAGGATCGGCGTGGGAGTTTTCGCTCTGACGATGTCTGCAACGTCCTCGACTTCAACCCCAATGGCGACCCGGACAATCCCCGCGAGTGGCCAGAGCCGTTCAAATGGGGCATTGTGGTTTTGCTGGCCTCGATGGCCTTTACGGTGTATGTGTGACAGTGGCAGGTTTCTCTGCAAGCACCTGCGCAGATGGTCTGGCGCATTTCGCTGACACGATGATCCAGCACCTTCACCTGCATCTCGATAGTTCCCATAGCGAACAGAGTCGTCGACGACCTGGACGGAGACAGCGGGTCCCACCCGGCCTCTGTATTCCTCATCACCATCTGGGAGCTCGGTGAGGCAGCAGGCCCCCTTCTCATCGGGCCGCTCTCCGAGATGTACGGCCGCTTCCCACTGATCATCATCACCAACACGCTCTTCATCCTCGGGACCGTCATGGCCGCCCTCTCGCCGAACACGACGATGCTCATCGCCGCCCGCGCGCTGACGGGCATGTCGGTGTCGTCCAACGTGCTGAACCCCCCCATCGTGGGCGACATCTTCACGCCCGAGAACAGGGGGAAGGCCATCAGCACATTCATGTTCGCCACGCTCGCCGGCGGCACCCTGGGGCCGGCCTTCAGCGGCGCTGTCGCGCAGCACCTGGGCTGGCGCACCGTCCTGTGGACGGGCACCCTGCTCGCGGGCCTGTGCCAGGTAGCCTTCTGGGTGTTCTTCCGCGAGACGTACAAGGTGACCATCCTCCGGAAGAGGATGTCCAGCCACGTCAAGCACGCAGGAAATGTCCCCGGCGAAGCTAGTTTGAGCAAGGATACGTATCTCGACAACGACTCGGTTAGTCTTTGGACCTCCATCCGGCGCCCGGCCATGGTGCTCTTCGGCTCCGGCATCCTCATGGCCCTCTCGCTGTTTGGGTCCGTCGTCTTCACCTTCTTTTACATCGTATCCGTGACGCTCCCAGGCATCCTGCAGCACGTGTATGGGCTGTCGGAGGCTGCGACAGGCTATGCCTTCCTGGCAAATGGTAAGTCTGGGTCGGTCCCATCCTCCTTTAGCATGCTGGGATCTGCGAGAGCACCTAGGCTAATCTTGCGACTTGTCCCTACAAGGTGTCGGCTCCGCCATCGGCATTTTCATCTGCAACCGATACCTCGACACGATATACATGAAGTTCAGCGCCGCGAACGACGGGATCAAGCTCCCCGAATATCGACTGCCCATAGCCATCGTCGGCGCATTGACTCTCCCCCCGGCGGTGGCGCTCTATGGCTGGTGTGCCGAGTACGAGCTGCCGGTGCCTCTCCTGCTCCTATCCGTCGTGTGGATCCGCGTCTCGCTCATGCTGGGCTTCCTGCCCCTGATGGCGTACGTGGTGGACGCCTGCGGTCTGTACTCTGCCTCTGCAGTCACGGGACTCATTGTGACGCGTTGCCTTGCTGGCGCCTTCTTGCCCCTCATGACCACGGTCATGATCGAGGGCCTCGGCTACGGGTTAGGCTTCACCTTGCTTGGCGCTGGCTGCCTGCCTCTGGCCCTGATCCCGGTGCTGGTTCTACGATACGGGTCTCGCTGGAGGCAGCGCTCCATATACACGAGGACTGCCTGAGGATCAGCAGACTTTCCAGTGAAAGACATTCTTAGGCATCCCGATTTTCTCGAATACGCATGTCAGTCACGACTGACAGGCGGAACGAGGATGAGCTGGGCCCAAAAGCGATGCATTGGTTAATTGGCGTGTGCGAATTGTCATTCCGCCGTCCCTGTCCTTGTTTTCAGCATTGTACTATATATGAGCGTCCGCAATCTATCTTTCTGATCCCATGTACCTTTCTCCTGTCTCAAGAGTAGCCGGGTCGGCGCCGATGTAACCCCAACTATCAATATCTTTTTAGGAGTTTGTAGCGGGGATAGAGGCAGGGTGTTCAGACGTGTACACTTCTTTCACTCCTTAGCTATCAATACTATTCAGTAGCCTCTGCTACAGCTTACACTATCAACACCGCGCTCTATTACGAGGACGCCGTTGCTAAGCTTAGGTGACAACCCCCTGCTCAGCAAGACACCCTATTCCGCTTTGTCGAACATAAAACGACATAACCCGACCCGCCTACCCTGTAGCCGGATCACAAACGTCACAGAGCGACCGAAGACGCGGTTGTAGGTTAATCCGTGCCGCTCCGCCCTTGTATGTTTTACGCGCCCGTATCATTTAACTGTCCCTTCATTGCTCCATACCAACACTGGCTATCATGCGGAAGCTATCCTCGCTCAAAACCTATTTCGACGAGATAGAGGAGACGAACGGCGATGATGAATGCAGGGCCTGGTTAAGTAGGGTTTTCGACGCCAAGATTGAACTAGCAACATTTGTTGCTGCCCGCCTGGGTAGGGGCAGAGCCACAGAATACGTTGGTTTCCTCAAGGGTTCCTTCAACTTCAGCTTCCGTTTCAAGTTCAGCGATGGAGGACCAGACGCCATTATCCGCTTCCCGAAGCCAGGCCACATAGCTACGACTCTCAGGGACGAGAAGGTCGCGAACGAAGTCCAGTTCATGGAATTCCTTAGCCAAAATACCACGATCCCTGTCCCTTGTGTTCATAGCTGGGGTTTCACTTCCGAGAGTCCGCAGCAGTTTGGTCCGTTTATTATTATGGATTACGTCGAGGGGACGCTCTTATCGACGATTCTAAAGCAGCCGATGAAAAGTGACCAAGAGGATATTGTCTTGGACCCAAACATCGACAATTCAACTTTGAACAAGATCTACCATCAAATCGCCGAATTCCTCCTTCAGCTTTCTCGACTTAGCTTTACCCGTATTGGAGCCATCTCGAAAGACGGTGACACATGGTCCGTTACCAAAAGACCACTGACTTATAATATGAATGAGTTAGCGACTGTCGCGGGCTATCCAGATGACCTCTTTCCAACCTCAACCTTCGATCGTGCTAGCGACTACCTCAAGTCCATCGCGCGTGAGCATCTAACCCACCTTGGGACTCAGCGCAACCTCGCAGATGACCCGGAAATTGCGCGGGCGCGGTTTATTGCTCGGCATCGGTTCGTCAATCTCATACCAAAATACTGTATTAACGACGCTGGGCCATTCATACCATTCTGCGACGATCTACGGCCTTCCAATATGCTTGTTCACCCGGAGACACTTCAAATCACAGCGGTGCTCGATTTTGAGTTTACAAACGCCATGCCAGCTCAGTTCACATACGACCCGCCTTGGTGGCTACTGTTGTCTCCCCCAGAAGTGTGGCTTGATCGTGGTTCTATGGAAGAATTCCGGGACCTTTATGAGCCCAGAATGGGGCAGTTCCTACGAATGTTAGAACTAGTAGAGGGCACCGAACCACGTCTCTCTACTCGGATGCGTGACTCGTGGAAGTCCGGTCGCTTCTGGTTCGATTACGCGGCCAGAAAAAGTTTTGAGCTAGATGTCATCTATTGGGCCGCACTGCATGATGGGGGCACCGGTATTGAGTTGCTTGACGACCAGGCGCGCTCAGAGATGGAGCCATTGATAGAGAAAAAGATGGAGCAGCTAAGGGCATATAAGGAAGAGTGTACTACTCGTTTCTCTTAAGCAAACGGATGAATCATGTATCTTCCGGCTTCACCACTATCGTAAGTGACCATAGCCTACTACTGTAGGAATCCGCTAAGATTGTAACCTTGGTACCCCATTACCTGGTCAAGTCAGCAACCTAGCCACCTTACCAAGGGAAGCCTTAGCACGCCTGTTTTCCACCCAGGAACCCGGAGCCGTAGGAGGTCTTGGACGGGTGATGGGAGAGCCGAGTAAGATTGTGGAGTGCCAGGTTGCAAGTTGCGCGGGTTATTATAGTCCTGTGGAGTGGTCTCTCGTTTCCATAATGGCCTGATGGCTATGCTATTTAAATGAGCAGCTGTACTATCGCACTACACCACAGAATATAAAGGTCTACGGATGCCCAAGACCTCGTCCGCTCAACAAACTGGTGCTCCTCGTGGGGGTTGAGAACTCGAGACCCACCAGGCGACTCCAGTGACATGCAGGGGCACCGTTTGCCATTTTGGGAAATACCCATTCACACAGAGTGGGGGCAATCCATATTACCAACTCCAACGCAGCAGTATGTTGAAGTCATCGGAACGCCCGGGAACAAGGCCATCAGCACCATTTCCCAAATGGAGTATGGCTAGGAAGATGCTGAAAAATCTAGGAATCAGCTTCGTCGTCAACAACAAAGAACATAGAAGATGACACAGATGGCGAAGGTTATAAGTACTTGCCATGGGCTCATCAAATTCCCCCGTACAAAACAGCAAGCCTTGTGTCCAAGCAGCCCATACCCATATCATAACCCATAACTCATCTTCCAGATCACACGCCAGCTTTAATCACCATGGCCGTCGACACTCTTTCACTGGAGGGACAAGTCGCGATTGTGACGGGCTCTGGACGCGAAAATGGCCTCGGTGCCGGCATAGCCAGGGCGCTGTCCCGCAACGGCGCCCTCGTCGCCCTCAACTACGTCTCCGAATCCACTACGGCCCGCGCCGAGGCCTTGGCCCAGTCTCTGAGGGACCAGGGCGGCAAGGTAGCCATCGTCAGGTCACCCGTTGATACGCCCGAGGGTGCGAAATTCCTTGTCAGCGAGACGCTGAAGGCGTTCGGGGCTGACCACATCGACATCCTTGGTAAGAGATCATCCGCTGGCGGTTGATGTGTACCCGCCCCGGTGTCGAGTAAGCATCTGACAGGTCTACTAGTGAACAATGCCGGTGTCGGATACTCCGGGGGAATTCTGGGGGCGATCCCGGAACAAGTCGACCACACGCTCAACACCAATATCAAGGGCACCATCTACATGTGCCAGGCTGCGGTTCCGCACATGATCTCGGGTGGCCGGATCATCAATGTCTCGTCGTCGGCGACGAAGCGTGGACACCCCGCCATCTCCGTCTATGCCGGCAGCAAGGCGGCCGTTGACAGCATCACCTGGTCCCTGGCAAGCGAGGTAAGACAGAGCCTCCCCTGGAGATCCCACAGAGCAGGTACTAAATGTCTTCAAACCACACAGCTGGGTCGCAGCCGCGGTATAACTGTCAATGCCATCGGGCCTGGACCCGTTGCCACCGACATCGTCCCGCCCGAGCTCGTGGACGAGGTAATGGGGCCTGAACTGAGGGATACCAGGGCCGCTGATAGATACGGGACAATCGAGGACATTGGCGATGCAGTGCTTTTGCTCGTATCAGAGAAGGCAAGGTGGATCAGTGGACAGTATATCGGGGTCAGCGGCGGGCTCACGGGGCTGTGATTCAAATGGCCCGCTCGAGTCCATCATCCGCAGCATCAGGCTACCAGCAGTTGTCGTCCTCCCATAGAGATCAATAGACATTTATAAGCTTCGCCGGTACGTCTTAGCGTGACGGCATTGCCCATGCAGCACGGCTTACGCAGGGGGAGGGGGGGTGGTCTTCAGACAGGGCTGACGAATTGAAGCGAGCGTTCTGTGCTCCAAGCTTCTGCACCAGCATTGAACTTGGCTGATCAATACTGATTATTTTGTCCGCCTTCTAGTTTGTCGACACTAGAGGAAGCCCCACCTGTTGAGGTCAACACTCAACGGCCGGCGTTTCCAGGGACCCAGTCGCCCAGACCTTTGCATGTTATCGGAGTGTGAAGATACGGATTGCAAATCCTGTGAGTACCGTCCGTACCTATCCGTGGTGCTTACACACGTACCAACTGACAGCCTGGACCTCATATAGACTCATCGCACGGCACTGCATCTCCCCAGCCTCGCTCACTCTTAGCAGCTTGCGAGAGGCCCAGTGCAGGATCCCAGGACCGCCATCTCCACCCGCCATGGGCACCACAGCCATGCCCTTTCGGCCGGCAGCGCCCAGGGCGAAGACCCCCAAGGCCGCTGCCGCCGGCCCAGCCAAGCCCGCAGCGAGGCTCGAGTTCATCACCATCTCCCACCCGGATGATCTCAAGGAGCGGGACACACGTCGCAGGATCAGCCGCCATGTCATGAGGGACATCGGCGCATCGCGCAGGCGCAAGCCAGCGCATGGCGGGCATCCCCCATCGGAGCCCCCAATGCCGGAGCCCCCCAATGATGCCGTGGGTGATGGCACGGCGCCTCTGCCCCTGAGCATCTCCGAAGCACAGCAGACGCCGCCGCCGCCGCGCGACCCCTTCGAACTGTCCCCCCTGACAGTCCTGTCGCGGCACTTTGCTGCGCGAGCCCAGAGGATCCAGCGTTTCTGTGAGGGAACCCCTCCCCCCAAGCCTGACAGGCGCTAGCCCGCAAACCGCTAAACGTTGTGTGTGTGCGCGAATCGCAGTGACGCGGCCAGACTCGCCCATGTGCCTGCAGCTGCGCAAGCTGTGCTTCACCCTGGCCATGGTGGACGACGGCGCTATGTACGTCGCGCTCGCCGACTCGGCCGTCTACGACATTGGCCGGTGCAGGAAGCCCACGCTGCTGGAGAACCGCTATGCGCTGGGCTACTACACGAACGCGCTGCGCCTGGTCAGTCGCCAGGTTGGGAGCGTCACGGCGGCCGCGGGCGATCGCATCATTGGCGTGGTCGCGGGCATGGCCAGCTACGATGTGAGAACTATATCACCTTGCCGATACTGCTAGGCCTCATGGATGATGATACTGATGGACGGCATGTCGCCTTAGCTCGGAGTCAACAACCACAACCGCTGGTCGGCACACATGGACGGCCTCAGGACAATGGTGGAGAGTCGCGGTGGCATAGAGTCTGTAGACTCTGAGTACGTCCTGGGGGCACTCGTATGGTAAGTCTAGCCCCCGGTCTAAGTGTGGACATGTTATGTATATTCACCCTCGTGGCCAGGTGCGATATTGTCGGCTCGATGACCATAGACTCGCCGCCAACGTTCCCCGTTCCCACTCGGATGAAAAGAGGGCTACCGTCGTCGCGCACAGCACCCTTCATCTCCGAAACCATCAGCAAGCTGCAGCATCGATCACCCGACTTTGCAATTCTTTGTTCCATCTTCGACCACATGACCGTCGTCGCGAGGGTAGCCAAGACGATTCCGCACTCAAAATGGCTATCAGATCTGGACCTCCAATCCAACTTCCTCGTCGCGGCCCACAGACTCCTGTGCATGCCGCGGTCCGGCGTCCACGAGGTCCTCAGCCCGTCCTCTTTCGGCCATGCCGCGCTGACCGAAGCTCTCCGCTTGGCACTCCTGTTGTTCATGCTTGGGCCCATATCCAAATTATCTGGAGGCTACGGGTGGGAGCTGAACTACTCTGGGCGGATACCTGGCCTCCTCAAGGCGTTTGAAGTTGACTGGAGTGGTCTGGAGGAATTGGAGCTGTGGGTGCTTGTGCTGGGGGCACTGCACGAGCGAGGCCACGATCGGGAATGGCTGGTGGCTCGGATCTCCCAAAGAATGAATCGTCTACGGCTGCATTGGCGAGAGATGGTGCAAGTGTTGAGACGGATCCTCTGGATTGATGAAGCCTTTGTGGAGACAATGGCGAGGCTAGAAGGGGACTGGACACGACACGCTGATACAGTCGCGGTCTGTTCGTCGAGGACATGCATAGCATAGCCGGGTGGCATGGGATCACGGGCTCAATGTATTAATTAATAATGATCACTAATGAATCTCCCGCATCATTTTCACCCTCTCGCTATAAGTTGCTGCTCTCCGTCAGAGGCCCCGCCGATTCGTGTACGTTACACAGTAAATGCTAAATGGCTCTGTATATGTTTAATTAACTTTAAGAAGAGAAAAATTGTGATGCCCTGTATATTATGTCAATTTTTGTCCATTAAGCATTGAATATTAATATGTAGTATAAGAATATATGAGCCTAATATATGCAAAATACCTGTAGTCGAAGCGTTAAACCCTCCAAGCAATAGCAAGATATATCTTTCTAGAAGTAAAAACACAGAGCTCTATAGAAAGTATTTCAATTAGAAAGCAAAGCAACTCATGCAGAAATTTAAATACCTGTGCCTTCCTTATCAAACTAACCATTCCTCCCTTCCCCGGTGGAGTGTTTAATGGGAAAATAGTCGAGAGTATAGCTACCAGAGTCTTGTTTGTAGTCAAGCCAAATGGAGGCTTATAATGTGATTCTCCGGTATTATGTTTGAGACGGTTCCTATTCTAAGACACGATGTAATATAAGTGCTACTAATTTAGATTTTAGGCAGTCGTATAATTGGCGAGGAGGTAGCATCTTAGTATGCTGTTTTTGGTCCGGGACCTCATCTACGTTTGTAAGCTCTTTGGGAGCTAGGACGTAATCAGGGCGGTGGGATATATGCCTGCCCAATTCTCAATTGCGTTGAGGATATAGGGGGCAAGGTATCTTGGGACTGGGAGGCTTCTTGGATTCGAAGGGTACTAGTAGACAAATGCGCACCTACCTAGCGACTAGGACATCATCCCCGGTCTGGGCCGTCATGACCGAAACGCGCGGCCTTGCCATGTAATAGGTAGGCTTAAGGTCTCTTGCCTGGGTGCTCCTGTCCAACATTTGATTGACTTCAATTCTTTACGAGGCATCCGTATAAAGGTTTGGGAAATGTGTCTCCGGGAAGTGAGGTTGGGACCCAAATACTAACTAGATAGTAAGCCAAAACAAAACCTAAAAAAAGAAAAGAAAAGGAAAAAAAATGCGTCTTAAAAGCAATCCGAGGATATAGTTGTCCGCATGGCAACGCCGAAAACACACTGTCAAGGATGAAATTCTATAAATAGATGTTCCTGGTGACTGGTACTTACTCTCGCTAATTCCTAAATTTGTATCCCAGGCAAGATAACCAAGCTCCGACCCTCCTTACTGTCGCAATTTATTCTTCTTAGCGAAAATCTATCCGAGAGATGGAAGAACTTTCTTTAACTAGGCTAGTAGTAGCTGCTGATTTTTGATCGGATCACAATCCCTGAGTATGCGAAATACTTTTTCCCCGCCTAAAACGATTGATTATGCCAAAAACCTATTGTATGCCTTTTCATGAATTTCCTGTCTAGAGAGAGCGTTTATGAAACAAGTAGAAAGGTCGTCTGTTTAGGCAAGAGCTGGGATGTTGACATACTATCGGGGTGGGAATCCATGTTATAGCCCTGTTGGAAAGTTCGCCTGCCCCATGGGTATTTAGGTAGTAGGAAGTCACTTCTCAATCATACTCGGTGGGATGAAAGGGATGAACTATCGGGCAGCAAATACCAGGCGGACTGAGGTAGTCATGGATCAACATGCTCTTGCTCTGCCGAGACGTGAGGACACTGACAAGACGCACCATGATACTCCCTTGTTTGCTTTCTTTCTTTTCTTTTGTTCGTTAAGCGCAAAGTACCCAGAAGTAAGTGCCATTATTTGCTATATACAACGAGGTTAAGATAAGAAACGTATTGATACTAATGCTATATAGACTTGCCTAAAAAGGATTATTTTTAAGAGAAAAATCTTAAAATGGACAAGATTTCCCAGTATCTGAAGTAAGTTAATCCCCCTAAAGATCTTCAAGCTCAAAGAACCTGGAATATAATACTAATATTAAATATTATAGCGGGCCAGTCACTATACTCTCACTGAGAGGCGGGGCCACGCCCCTAATCAGCTCATCGTCGGCTGGGCCCCAGGGCCAAAACAGGTAGGTTATAGAGATCCTTACAAGAATACGTATTCATAAAATAATTAAATCGCGTCTAGCCGAGCTTTGACTTTGCCGGGGCGAGCGAGGACAAGGGGGGGGG
>JAEMHR010000246.1:0-14701 GCA_016490725.1 Amphichorda felina | reverse complement strand
GTGGGGGGGGGGGGGGGGGGGGGGGGTTTCACGGTACGAAAAGAGGCGGAAAATTCTGCTCTGTCCCCCGAGTTCCTGGCAGTGCTCGTTGTTGTTGGTCACGCCCTTCAAATTGATACTCCTGGGGGGTTGTGCAATTGCACCGGCCACTCTCTCATTTGTGTCCTCGCGCCCGCGACATGGAGGACACGCCACTCACTGGCCCGTCCCCAGGACTTAGCGACACCAACAAAAGTCCATTAACGCTGTGCCTTCAACTGGGTCCCGGCACTAATACTCCGTACATTGCATGCTGTTACATAGTAAAGGACCCGTCACATGGGCCGTTGCTGTTGTTGTTCTCAAAAGACGTGACAATGCATTTCGCATGACGCTCTTCCGCCCCAAGCGCCCTCCCACCTCGTCTCAGCCTCGAGCACGACCTTCTGGGAGCGATCTCGATGGGGGCAAAAAAGAGAACAAGAAAAAAAAAGTGTCCAGACCAGTAGGTAGACTCTGGTTCGCGATGTTACCCCCGGTCAGGGATTCGCTCCCACTCACAATTAACCCGTCACATTCCCAAGCCACTCGACCGCATGTGGCAATTCCTAGTGGCGTCGTAGAGTTGCTTGCAACATCGAAATGCAACCGCGAATCCTTGTCGATCGGCAAAGCAGCAGAGACAAGCAGACCTTAGCTAGACACGCAGTCAACAATTGTATAAGCGTGTAGGAGATACGATAGATCAGACGTAGACCTCCGGAGCCAGAGGCCGTAGCCTACCGCCGGGCTGTACGAGTACTAGTCAGGGATCAAAGCCATCGGGGTATTCAAGGTTGAGTAATCGTGTCTCTGGCGTGAGAACAAGTCTTCGAAGTCGTCAATTGGGGCCTACTTGCATCTCTTTACAAGAGTCGAACTACTCGGTTCGTTTTGTGGTCCGCCCTTCTCTCTCTCCCTCACTATTCGCGACGACATCTACCTCCCTCCCTCCCCGTGTCGCCGTCTCTCCCTTGTGTGCCCCATGGGCATCTCTCACTTCATCTTGGAAAACAAGTCACAAACGCCGCGCAATGCGTGCTATGCCAATCATGGTATCGATCCCACCCAATCCAAGCACATGCAAAACAGCCATCCATCTGCCATGTCCGGCTGTCTCACTGAAGGCTGTCCAAAAAACGCCATGTTGAAATAGTTCGATGCCGTAGAAACATAATGCCGTAAACAATGTTGCACAATTAGTATACTTGTAGGTCGAAATCTCCTGTGAAACCTCCGTTCAACAGGACACAGGCAATCCTTAGGCGCTGCAGGGGCATGTCTACCGCCGAGTAGCAGTCAATTGGGCTCAAGCCCAGGGAAACGCACATAGCGTTCGTGATGGTATGGACACCGCAGTCCCATCCATTCGTCTGCCTCGGTGCCTCATGTCGGACAATCTTCCACTCGCTGTCGATGAATTTCTCCTGCAGGACTTCTTTCATCCAGGCCAAGGCCAGGCTGGTATTTGCTGCATTTCCTCGAGGGTTTAGCGAGTCCATATGGGACACTGTTCTCTTGGTGGGGCGGATCACTACAAGTGTCCAATGCAAGTTCTCGCAGACGGGTAGTAAGATTGTCTCGACATCAAGCAGATTATCCTTCTTTACCCCGTTTCGACTCAGGGTACGGATAGTTCCGGTGACGCCCTGGTCCTTCAACCTTTTCCAGAAGAAAGACGACAATGCTAAACACTTGCGTGTTTGGCTCTTGACATTCTTGATGCCAGCAGCAGAGTTGATGGCGCGATCGAGCCAGTTTAGAGACCCGTTCACAATCTCGTCGTTGAGCCACTCCGTCTCTGGGACAACCTTGGCAAAATCGTGACGTCGCAAGTCGACACCTTCCCCGGTTGTGGCTAAGTTGGTGGTTGCCCCGGCTCGGAGCGTGTTGTGGGCTCGGTGTTGCCAATCCACAGAAAGCGGCCCGACAAACTCTTGGTTGGGTAAACGAAGGCCGCCAGACTTGGCTAATCTTTCCTCCAACTCTCGTCGAGCTCGCTCTCTGGCCTCCTTTTCGGCCCTCTCCTCGGCTTTCCTCTTAGCCTCAGCGGCCTCGGCAGCCTCTTTTTGTTTTCTAAGTTCGATGGCAATCTTGGAGTCATCGCTCTGCCTCAAGCCCTCGGGAGACGGCAGCAAAAGGAGATCCCTGATTCTTTTTTCGATCTCCTCCTCTGTTAGTTGTTCCGCGGGTAGCATTGGTTCGTACCGCCGATAAGACTTGGGAAACTCGTTCATGGTGAACATCATGTCCTGGGGCTCCTCATACGGTCTCATGTCGTTTTCATAGTCCGCAATCCGCGGCGCAGGTTCCATCTCGGCCTGAGGCTCAGGGGTGGGCTCCAAAGAATCCTGAACGGAAGACCGGCTTGACGACTGGAGCTCGAGGGGCCTAGAAGTATAAGTGGGATCCGCACGTGGGATATTAAATCCACTGCGGGATCGAGTCTGTGGACTACGTATGCCGTCGGCGAAACGCACAGACTTTTGACGTCGAGCCCTTCTCGAACGTGGAGACGCGGTCTGTTCTGAGTATTTCGGAGCACGCCTTCTCAAAATAGATCTGAGATCCATTGTAGTACGATGGTCCAGAGGAGACTTAGGTTTGGAGTCATTGTAAACAGTGATGTGGTGTTTGGGGCTTGACTGTGTTGCCTGAAAGGCGCGCTGCTGAGTCAAAAGTTGCGCCCCAAGCTTTGCGCGAATGCTTTCAGACTTTCCCATACCCGTCCGAGATACGCGCCCGCTTTGTGTTCTCCGGGATATGTAGTCGTTCCGCCGGTCTCTCGTTCGGTCTTCCGCCCGCATGCCCCGTCCAGCTCGAGAATTAGCATAAACATGAGGCGAGGCGGTGGCATGAGCTCGAGTTGCAGCCATATCGCGAAGCTGATCTTCCGCGCGACGTTCAATCGCCGTCCAGCGTGGATCCTGGTCGTCTTCTGCGCCGCCTGAGAGGTACCTACCCCGAAGGAGATCGCGGCGAGGGGATTGAACGAGTTTCTCGGGGAACATGCCAGGTATTTCCCCCTCTTGCAATGGGTTGTAGGACAGGTAGACGTCATCGGTTGCCCAAGCTGGGGGTGGGAATTTGGCCTGAAGTCTCAGGCGATATGTGGGCGATACGACGAAACTCGGGGGAGGAAGGTCATTTTCCATGGCACTGATGTCCAATATGACTTGCTCAAGAAACACAGTTGGGACAGGGACGCCATCGTATGCCAGTCCCCAGAAAGCGCAGACTTCAGCGAAGACGCGTTTGAACCGGGGGTTCGCAAGGATCCTTTTCGTGAACTTCATGTTCGCTTCGAAAACTGGTCCCAATCCGTGCTTGAATGTGCGCGGGACTCGGTCACTGTGCTTGCTCGAGAGTTCCGTGATATTGTGAATGTGATACATGACCCCGAGAAACGCCGAAATTCTCCTGAGTCCACGAAGCCATGTTATGGCCAAGTCCGGCCACTCGCCGTAGCGGACAGCATGGAGTTCAGTCGAATCGTCAACAAGGGAGGAGGTCAGAGGTTCCAGCTTCCGGTTCAATCGTTGGATAGTATCGGCGGAAGCTTCGCTGCAAAAGATGTTTCCCGTCTCGCGAACGTTCTCGAAGACGACTGAAAACTGCTTGGAGTTGCTCTCGAGGTTCCGAAACTCTGGGTCGCGATAGGTAATCCATCGCATTTCGTCGAATGGTGGCGGCGAAGTCTTGGTGCGCTTGTTGCTGACATGGCCATCGTCGGCATAGGATCGCCGTTCCGCAATACCATAAGAGTCGTTGTAAACTTAGCGGAAGGGTCAGTTGCGGAGTCGAACAATGGATGGAACAGAAAAGGAGACTAACAAAACCGGGCGAACTTCTCTCCAACGCCAGAGAAGGCCGAAACAATAGTAGACATCATCTTGGAGACGTAGGTGAAACCAGGAATACTTCCAAGCATCGGTATAGCAGGTGGGTTCTAGACAAGATAGGTCAGCATGACTGCGTGAGGAGGACGGGGAAATTAATGCTCACCATGAGGCCTTCGGGGACGGTCTCGTCAAAGTTCATGACATTGATTCCCTCACGAGTTTGAACAAGGATGTGGCCCTCGGCCGAGGGGGGAAAGAAGTTGGCTCTGACCAACTCGTACTCGGTCTGAGAAGCACGGCGCTTGTGAGTCTGCTGGCCATTGATGACGACTGGGCTAGGCTCCAGAAGGGGGTTGGCGTCCTTCAGCTGGGCCTCGAAAAGGGTAGAATAGGTAGGGTTGGTAAGGCGCCCGGTTCGGACGAAGGTGCGGCGCCGATGAGAATCCCTGTCGCCGTCACCGGGCGGTGGTGGGACAGAGGGTGGAGGTTGGTCTTTGGGGGGAAGTCGACGGTGAATGACGCGGCGACTCTGAGTTCCGGCCACGCGACCGACGCGCTGGGGCTCTAGAGCCTCTCGACTCCAGTTGGTGCGGCGAGCACGCTGGTTGGTGTTAGTCAGATGGTCGAAGGAGATACGCATGGTGACGACGAAAGCGGCAGTCGAAGTGAAGAAGAACAAATGTAATGTGCAGTAAGTTTCGATCAACTCGGAAAGTATGAAGACAAGAAGAACAAGAAGGGGCCAGCCAAGAAAGGGGATCGGAAAGTCAGGCCGTCGAGCGATGTAAGTGAAGTGAGGTTGAGGTGAGCAGGAGCCCCCCTCCGAGCCAAAGATGAGGGCATCCACAAGGGCGTGGCAGGCACGAATTGATGCGGCGCAGTACGGTGAGAAAGAAACTTGATGAAAAGGCCCAAGCCTGATGCCTATGAGCTAGGAAGGCGATGCTCAAACCTGGGGGTTTGAAGGCTTGAAGACGGAGCAGACCACAATGAGCAGTCGCAAGCGACGAGTGTTTTTGAAGTGAAGCAGGAGCTCAAGAGCTGAGTGCAGAGTGCAGAGTGCAAGGTTTGAAGCACGAAGCATAAGTGCAATCGGAAAGCGTTGGTTCTTACTTGGAGTATGAGTCCGAACAATGGGGAGGAAACCCGGACAAGGAGGGCTCGGCGACACGACAATAGAAGAAGGCGCGGCTGGGTGGGTCGCGTCTCGGCCGCAATCACTCTCTCAAAAGTGCCTTTGTGTCCATTCGTGTGATCAAAGAAAATGAGAAAATGAGAGAATGGACGGTTTTCTGCCCATTCGCAGCGTGGCGCTGAGGCCTTCGTGGCAAGTGCTGAATGGCGAGCACTGTCGTGATGTGAAAGTCGCCAGAGCTCAGTGGAGGTTTGGTGAGGTTTTGCGCCGGTAGAACCCCGGATCTACGCCGTTACAGGGGGGCTGGGGTGCAGTCTATTCTTGATTGGCTAGAGCACCAACTACAGGCCCACCCATGGGGCGATTTTCCATTGGCTAGGCCTTGGCACCTTCATTGTCCCCTAACCGTCCTTCACTCGCTGGGTACGGATACGGATACATGGGATATCTAAGGCTTGCAAGGTACCTTACTAACTCAAGTGCCAGTAAATGGTTAGGAGGTGTTTAACTGGGCTCAACAATGCAGAATGGAGCATCTTCAACCCCATCCAAAGTGATGGTCCTAGTATTCAGCCAGTAACTCTTGCTATTAATCTATTGTAACTATACTCCCCCTTCACATTGGCTCTGCATGTCACGACTCCTGTTAAGTAAGGTACTGGACACCGCTGGGTGAAATCGCCATGCGTACTTCATAAGTAAGTACTACCTAATATTTTCATCAAGAGGTATCATCACCAAGGTACTACTACCTAGCTACAGGCGCGACTCAACAACACCCGAATCTTGTGGGTGGTTTGCGCTGGCAGTCGAAACGCTGTCAAACTGCTTGGTGCAGAATGCGGAGAAATACTCGTTCAGAGCATTCACAGTTCCACTCCCCTCGACGAGATCTACCACAATCCCGACATATCCGTCGGGACGCACTACCACCACGCCCCCCTTTTCTTCATCGAATCCCATCTTGGCATGTGCCGATGCTGTCGCGTGCGGGACCTGCTCGTCGTGCTGATCATCCGCGTATACATGCTCTCGATACCGTGTCAACACGCCATACGCGTCCCGCGTGATCTCAATATTGGACCGTCTCGTCGCGAAGATGGTGCATAGCGTGAAGAATAGACTGTGCGGATTGTGCATCTCGTGATGCGATACCTGGTCGATGTCCGGACGCAGGTAGGCTGAGTAGAAGGACTTCTTACTCAGGAGGCCGTTGGAGAAGTCGCGCAGCGCCACTCCCGTCTTGGACGGCTTGCCAGCAAAGATAAAGACCCGGAAGGAGCCATTTAGGGGTACCTCTTGCTCGAGATGCACCACGTTGGCATCCACAACTCTGGTGACATTCGAGTTGATGAAGATGTGCCCAGGTCTCAACTTAATTCCTCGAGGGTGGATCAGTGATGAGCTGGCGGTGTGGCTGGGCGACCAGTTGAGAGCATTCGCCTCGTAGTAGACACCGTAGCCACTGGTAAACTCGCAAGACTCCTTGAACGTCTTGACGAATGGGTTATCGTGCTCCTCTGCTTCAGTTCCGTGGTTCTCTGTCGCGGCTTGAACCTCAGCTGCCGCAGGGATTCTTTGTGAGAACAGCTTGGCATATCGGTTGTCAAAGTCCAGAAGCTTCTCTGCCATAGTCTTGCGTTCCGGTTCATACGTTTCGAGGAGATCTCGGCGGGCGAAGCCGCTCTCAACGGCATGGATCTTCCAGGCCAGGTTCTGCGCATCCAGAAACGCCGTGTTCATCCCCTGTCCGGCTTTAGGCTGCAAAGTCATCAGTAAGAGAAATGCGGAGGAAATAATGTTCAAGGCTCACGCTATGGGTGTGGCAGGCATCGCCGCCAAGGAACACGCGGTGATCGAGCGTGTAGTGTTCCGCGATGCCCTGGCCAATTGGATAGACCGAGTACCACTCAACACGCTCCCATTCAATGAAGTAGGGTTGAAGAATCTTCTTCGCAGATTCCTGAACCTCAGCTTCAGTTGCCGTCTTCCTCGGATTCCAGTCGGGGTCGGTTGAAGAGGCAATCTGAATATAAAGACGGACCATGTTGTCTTCGCGGGGAATGACCATGATGGAGCCGTGCTCGCTGTGAATAGTGCACTTCATCTAAACTGGTGTTAGTCGATGTACAAAGCATCTTTGTTCGCCTGGCTCACCTTGATATCGGGGAAGTCTGTGTGGACAACGCCGTCCATGACACCCCACACGTAAGAGATGGGGTCCAGATGTTGAACAGAGATACCAAGTTTCTGTCTCACAATCGACCTAGCACCTTCACCGCCGAACAGATACTTTGCCCGTATTTTCTCCGTCGAAGAGCCATCCACGTGGGCAATCTCGACCTGAACGGGGTAGTCTGGATTCTGCTTCTCGTCGGAGGAGAAGTCGGTAATTGTCCAGGGCCTTTGAATCTGGACTCCGTTCTTCTCAAGGTCGGAGATGAATACTCTCTCGATGTGGCCTTGGTGCAGCAGAGTTGTGAATGGATACCGGGCGTCGATGAAGCTAGGACAGCTCGCCCACGTGCCCGTCCGCATAATACCCTGACTTGAGGGATCCCAGAATGCCACTTCGTACACGCGAGCGGGCTTGTGCTTCATGATGGCAGATTTCAGTCCCATGTTGCGAAGGAGATCTAGTGACCGGGGCTGGATTCCATCGGCACGGCCAGTTGTGGTGGGTTCTGGACGGTTATCAATGTGCTTAATTTTGTAGCCCCAGCGAGCGAGAGAGGTGGACAGCATGAGACCCACGGGCCCAGCTCCCACAATGACTGCCTTCCAGTTAGCTCGTGAGACGTTGAGGGGGACCGAAAGACAAACCTATGTCATAACAGGAGCTTGTGTCAGCCTGCACACGCTCGGTAGCTGACATCACTGTGACCAAGGAAGACAACAGAGGGAAAAGAAAGGCTACGATAACACGGGTATCGAGGAAGACAGTATGGAGATCAGTGTGTCAATGTAAAGAATGAAGCAGGTGTGGAAAGTGCACGGGATGGCATGGTAGTAGTATATGTAGTAGTATGGACTTGGCCGGGCCTTCCAGCCTAACACAATAATAATCTGGGGGCCGGAGGGGCCACAGGTACAAAATGGTGCCTCTTGGCTGCAGTCGGCACAAGATGGCTCTTCGGGATGCGATCACGGCATGCCAGGTAATAGGCAGTGAGGCACCAAAATGCTGGAGCACTGGAGCAGTCTGGGGCTCAGCTGTGGGCGTTCGGCTGCGCAGCACGGGTGAGGGCCTGGCGCAGGGTGTTCTTATGATAAGAGTACAGAACCCTTACCCGCCCTGAGCCTTTGAGGCCTGGGCCTTCTGGGCCTGGATTGGACATGGGCAGCAATTGGGCATAGCAAGCAGGTAGAGCTGTGGGAGGCGAGAGCGTCTGTGGAGGGGCAGGGATCTGCTCACTAAAGTCAACCTGTGCCTCTGGGGCCCTAGGGGTGTGACCTCGTCATCCGTTTCGGAGCTGCGCAGCCTGTGCTCATGTGGCGTCGCAGCAGCCCAAGTCATTGGAGGCTAGGCAACAAAGCTGGGGGTTAGGCAACTTGGTGTTGGCTGGCGTAAGCAATTCGCCATTTGGATTTGATTTGAATTAGGAGTCCGGCAACAGGAATCGGTAGTCAAGAGTGGGGCTTGCCCAGCGGGCCAGCATCGGCTGCCAGAGTCGGGAAGTGGCTGCTGCCAAGAGCAAAGGCTGCTGTTTGAATGCTGTTAGGCTCAGGCTCAGAATTGCTCAAGGCTGCTATCGCCCCGCTAACTCAGCCAATCGCCTCCCAACCAGCTGCACCGGCTGGTCGATTCCAAGTTCTCAAACCCATCAATGGTTACTACTACCTTAGTACTCCGTACCTACATACTTAACACCCAAGTATAATCGTGCCGATGCAGAAGCCGTCATGACTTCAGTCAAGTATCTCTCACACTCGCAGCAAGCACGAAACGCACCCACGATGAGTCCACTCTTCCAACACGCCAGCCAATATGCTCTCATCCAATGTGGCTTGCAAGCATGGAGGCTCACCAAGAGGCTCACACAAGCACTCACGGAAAACTAAGACGGCAACGCGACATCATATTACAAGAGCTCATCTGCATCTTCTTTCTCCCACTTTTGCTTTGGGAGGCTCGAGAGCGGTAAGAAAGAACAACACGGCGCGGCACGGCAGCACGTTCCCTTAGCGTCCGTCCCAGTCGTCAGTGGAGGTGATTGATGGCTCATAAAATCATGCCAGTAAAATCGGAACCAAATTGATTCAGAATCATACGGGAATCTTCCATTTCTAGCAGACCCCATTCTCGCGCAGCTGGGATCATTTCCCAACAGGAGCCGGACCTTCACCCGATGCTTGCATGCTATTCTATAGTCTGTCCTCCCCGGCATGCGCCTTGTGGCTACAAATACTAGTGATAGCTCCTCGGCAACACCTTGACCATGCTGAAGTGGTCCCGCAGGACCCGTCTCCATTAGTCCTGTCCTCTCATACTGGCCCCCTCAAAATCCGGGAGCTTCTCATTATAGAAGACAAGGCCATGGACGTGGCTAAGACTATATTAATCAACGACCGGCTGAATTTATGTGCACTCAGGAGGCTAAGGGCCCTTTCTGGTCACGAGATTGAAGCTTGATGACAGCTTCAATGACTGTTCTATTGGGAAGGTGTTAGGACGGTCCTGAATATTCATTTCCCTTAATCAGTATCGTGGGCCAATGTGCTGTCCAAGATGATGACTGCGGCAGACCGTGCATCTGCTAACAGCTGCCACGCAGTTACATGACGGATCCCCAGGTATCTTGGGCATCCACTACAGCGTTTCAGCCCTGAAATCAGTACCTACCTGCCTACTACTCTAAGGTTAGTAGGTACTAAATAGACAGCTACCAGACTGGAGAGAAGCAACCTGGGCTAAAAATCTCGGTTGCCAGCAGCAACGGTCATCTGATTTTCTACCCTCGCCTCTCTCTCATTGCCGCCGACCTTCTTCTCTGAGCGAGCTTGTCTCTTGCGAAAGTGATAAATCTGACTTAATCTTGACGTTTGTTCACTGAAGTTTCATACCCTCTTCAGATTTCATTAGACATCAGCAGAGTTCCTTCGCCTTCTTTAAGGGCGATTACGGCGTTAGAACCCCTCTGTCATCACACACAGTGTCTCGCAGGATGCCTTCCAGAAGTCCGAAGAAGGGAAAAGCCCGACATTCTGACCCATCTAATGCCTCATTGACTCCCCTTAACGGAAAGATCTCGCCCACCTCCGCTGGGTTCCGAACACAGTCGCTGTCACCTCGCAAGCGCGGTTCAAAACAGCCTTTGCATATCCAGATGAACTTGACAGAGACACAGATGGACAGGATCACTGACGCGTAAGCATTTGTTTCACCATGTTCTTATTTAGCAACCTTGAAACTCATCAGAGATAGATTCACAAAGAGAGTCGACGGGAGTTCCACCGAACCACGAAACTCGACAGACGAGTCCGCTTCCAAAACCGCTGCTCACTTGCACAATCACTTCCCAAGCAAGCGTTGGAACAAATACAGTCTTGAGAGCAGTGCCCTAGATAACAGCCACTCCGAGTTGGGACCATTTTCGGATACTATGCGGCCCTCTCAAGGTCAGACATCTTCTCACAGTCTAGCTGAACGTCGGAAGAGGGATCCACCAGCCCCCATCCAGGTTGAAGAAAGCCGCCGTCTGGCCAGAACAACGCCTCAGCGTGTAAGGATGCAGTCGGTCCCCGATGTCGTCTCACCTCTGAGCCCTAGAGAGATGTACGAAGCTAGTGGCGCATCCAGAAGCGATTATTCGGCGTACACTTCTTCCGCCTACCACTCGTCCCAGCGGCCTGACCCTTTGGAGCTTTACCACGAACACTACAAGAATATAACTCGATATACCAAATCACCTGGATTCGATGTATCCTGGGAGCGAAATGCCGACCAAAATACTAGTGGTTCTCCTCAAAACTGGGGTCGCCGTCGAAGCCCAACCAGACCATCTAGCCGCTCCAGGAGCACTGCTGAGGGTTTGAAACATCGGGAAGAGGCAGCGTCTTCCACTCCGCTCTCGCGATCCAAGAATGAGAGGATCGAAGCCGACACACCTCTCTTCTCGCCTTTCCCCTTCTATTTTCGTGGACAGGACTTTCCATCGGAGAAAAGGGGCGGGAAGACTATGATAGGTGAGAAGGGATGGCTGGAGCGGACTGAAACATCACCAGACAAGGCAAAGAAGGGAAACGCAAAGAAGATGGGCATACTAGATGGAATCAAGAAGATAGCAAAGGACATGGTAAGCGACCGATTGTACGACAAGCCAGACTCGAACTAACACAAACCCTCTAATCCAGTCTGAACTGCACCACCCCAATCGTCGATCCCAGCAGGCATCCAAGGAGTCAGTGACACGGGTGGCTATATCACTCGACGCCCGAGAGCAAAGTCTTCTGTATGGAGAACTTGAGTTCCATCTCACCAACGCACTCAATTCGTACATCACAATTCAGCTGGAAAAGGGGCGACTCGCGACAGACAAACTCAAAAAGATTGGAGACGCCTGGCTACAACTTGGTCGCCCACGCGTCGTCGGCTTCCGCTACGATCTTGAGACGCAGCTGGAGCTTGTGAACCTACATATTGACGAATTTGTCTTCCTGGGCCGTCGCCAGTGCAACCCCGTCGAGATTGCTGGCCTACTCCACGCCATGAAAGTCAACGCGAGGGCGATGCGGGTTCGGACCTTCTGCCAGCCCGACTCGGTCATTGCCAAGCAGCTCGTCGATTCACAGTCGCTGTTCAATATGCTTGGCGTGGCCCGAGCCGAGGATCTCGCCCTTGCCGAGATTGCGCAATTCTTCAAGGTCTGCATCGAGCGCGAGCAAAATTTCCGACAAAAGGAGTCACGCAAAGCACGCAGGTCGAGGGCCGAATACAGGCAGCACCCAGAGGGGGAACGGGACCTCGGGGGTCATGATTCTAGAGCCACGCAGCAGGCGGCGCATGAGTCCAACAATAATAAGAACGAATGGCTCTTTCACCGGGACTGACATGTCGTGGAAGAAAATCGAATATGCTACATGGGAACTGAGGAACATTGCCGAGGAGTTCCATTCTGTGGAGTACCAGTACGCAGGTGTACGAAATACATTGTAGATATACACGGTCCGGGGCAAGCCAGGCTTTTAAAACTAAACGTTGTACAAACAACAGGCAAATCAGGGTGCATACTAAATACATTTGCTGCCATGCAATTAACATCATGTTATCTTTCCATCATATCATAAGTCGTGGCTCAACCATCATGGATCCAGAGCGTGGCCTCTCCCATGTATCGAATTCCCAACGGCCTCTCTTTATCCAAAAGCCTAAAGAACCAAATGAAAGGCGAATCATCTTGACAGAAATCGGTCGGCCCTGTCTAGCGCCGAGACTGATAATAGTCGTCATCTTCACTATCCCGACGGTGTGATCGACGCTTATCATTGTCAGAGCGTCTGTCGTACACCATGTCGTAGTCATCATCGTCGGAATCCCGGCCACGCCAGCCCCGGCCGCTCCTGTGATCAAGGTCGCCAGGACGGCCGGTGTCGTAGTGCGGCAAATCCGACTCACGTCCATAGCGGCCCTCCCAGGCATGCTGTTGGGCACGGTCCCTCTCGCGCGAGTCCTCGAAGCGGTTCGTCAGGACGTTTGCCCCCAGGCCGCCGATGGCAGCGCCAACAAGGGTGGAGGCGAGGCGCATGCGTTCGTCCTTGTCAGCATCGCTGCGGCGACGGTGGCCCCCGTGGTGATCCTTTGCGCGACGATTCTCGGAGACGCGTTCGGAGACCTGGCGCGCAGCGTAGCCGCCAGCTATGGCACCGATGAGGCTGGCGCCTATCCCGGCCGTAGAGTTGGTGAAGTTGTCCTGCATAGCAAAACGGGCGCGGCTGAGAGGGCTCTCGGAGCGGTCACGGCTCTTATCGCGGCGGGTACGGCTGCGGGAAGGCGAGTAGTCGTCGTCATCATCGTAGCGGCGGGGTGAGGGGGAGCGGCCGCGGGGGACCATCGCCCTGGAGTCTGGTGGAGGCACAGAGCGAGGACGGCCGGAAGACGGGTGGCCAGGAGGAGGCTCCAGGGTCATGGTCTCGCGGACGAAGGAGTCTTTTGAGTGGCGGCCAGGGTTAGAATCTGGGGAGTAGTCGCGATCGCGGTCGCGGCGGGGACCGCGGATGTTCTCCTCGTACTCATACCACCTAGACATATTGAGAGAGACGATTCTAGCAGATGGGTTTACCGCGTGTTGGGATGGTGGGCAACAGGGGCGGTTGATGTAGGTATTAGAAGAGTGGACAATACGCCAGTCGGTCAGCCCTATGCGACAGATGAGGCGCAAGTGAGGTCGTTGGGCAGCTGTCGGTCTGTCACCAGACGTTAAGCCACACAACGAGGCTTAGCAATCGGACACGGTCCGAGGAGGGTCTGGATTTCTGAGCTCTGGGGTCCACGAGTTCGGTCTCCTTGGGGTAAGAATGATGGTCCCCTGAATTACTAGGACCGAGGCCGGACTCGACCACAGGCTGGGTCTTCCTAGCGGAGCACGCTGTGGTCAAGAAGTGCTCGGGCCGACAGGCACAGAACGATCACGAGTGCAGGAGAAGAAATGGTGGATTGGCGGGGTAAATCTTGCAGAGGCAGCTGGCTCGTGATGTCACCTTGGGCTGAGCGTCACGATTATATTGGGCAGGATGACGGCTCATAGTGTCCTTGCCGCCTGCAGCGCATAGTGCAGGAAGCAGAAACGCACAGTTGAATCATTGAAAGGCCGAGTGAGTACTCCGTACTCTGTACGATTAGTGTAGTATATGGGTTAGGATGAGGATTTAAGATGACCACTGTTGGGACGGTGTTGGGGAACGTCAGGCCGCCAATGTTGATAGGGAGGCGCTATGTAGTTTTGGGATAAGCTCCATGGAGCCCGGTTCCAATCCTGGAAGGCATGAGCCGCACGCCTCGCAGCTTTCAGGGATGCTATCTTCAGATACCCGGTATTACTCCGTATTACCAAGTGCCCTCCAGGGTTTCCAATTTGCCAGGGTTCCATGCCAGGTTTGCGGGAGGGCCGACAACCTCAATGGCCCATATGATTCCAACTCCAGCTTTCATGTTCCGCTAAATTCACTAAGCCCAGTATCACCATGTTTGGCACCGCAACCAGGCAAAGCGAACCCCTGATTCTAGCAGGAGTCCTCTGTCGACAACATGAACGGACGCCCCCTCCCCCCGCCCAAGATCCAGCCGAACCGGCGACCAGCTCGCCACGGCATCGGAGTTCTCGGTGAATCAGACTCCCGTCTTCTGCAGCTAAGAGATGCGCCTCCGTCCTGCCGCTAGGATCTCCCCTCCACCGGTTCCACCAGTCTGCGGGAACCTCAAGTAACGGCCGGAGCGAGTGGCTGTCCATCACTCCTCACCATCCACTTTGGCCTGCACACCCTGCAGCCAAGACTGCCTGCTGCCCCAGGGCGCCTCCTCCTTGCTCACCGTGTTCTGCCATATCTGACTCTTGTTCGTGGGAGTTTTCTTCATCACATCAACTGCCCTCGGCGTTGTGGCATCGACTTCTTCTTACCAACACCGTCCGATCTGAGCTTATTGTCGACCGTTGAGCTATCGCCGCGTTCGGCCAACTTTAACCTTCTCAAGGCGCTGGTACCCCCCCCC
>JAEMHR010000245.1:0-15317 GCA_016490725.1 Amphichorda felina | reverse complement strand
GATTTATTATTATTATTATCTTATTTAGTTCCTTAACTTATCTTATATAGTTTATCTAAACTAATTTAATATAAATTAAAAATAGAGATTTTATAATTTTAAAGATAATATAATTATTATATAATAAACTTTAATATTAATTATAAATAATATAAAAATATTAATATATTAATAAAACTAATCTTAATATCTTAAGAATATAATTTATTATAACGAGTAATATAAAATAGGGTAAATAGCTAGGTAAAGCGATAATAATAATAAGTCTATTATATTATAAGACTAAAGCTTACTAAGTAAGCTAGGTAACGTTATATACCCGCCTCGTAGATAAAGTATACGCGTTTCTAGTATATAACTAGGCTTAGAAAGATAAGGTTATAAGGGTATATAGCCTTACCCCTCTTAGCCTATTATAACTATCCTCCCCTTTAAAAATACCTAGCCTTAGGTACTAAGGTTATATTATAAAGTTATAAAATCCCTTATATCGCCTTATTACCTTATTACTAAGGTAATAATTATATATTATACCCTTTTATATCCTCTTATATTATAATCCCTCTTTATTTAAGGTTACCTCTCTTAGACCTTACTCCTTTTATACTATTTAATTATAATACCTTATATCTTTATTTATATTACTTTTTAATTTATCTTATTATTTTCTTTATTTTATTATAGCTACTAATAATAATACTTCTAAGTTACTTAATACGCTAACTATACCCTTTAATTATAGTATAGCCTCCCTTATTATAACCTACGTAAATAGGTCTAATATTTTATTAATTATTTCCCGCTATAATAATATTTAGCCCTTATTATAAAGCCTTTATAATAATATTAGTAGCTTTTTTAGGCTATATTATACTAATATCGTTTTTTACTTATTATAAGTAAATAATAGCTAAAATATAATAAACGCTACTTAGGCTAAGCGCCTAAATATATTTATAGCCGCTATACTTTATATTATATCTCCTTTATTATTATTACCTTTATTACCCTTAGATAATTTATAGGTTACCTTTCCTTAGTTCTTTATTAATTAATCGTTTTTATTTTAAATCTATTTATATTTATAAAGCCTCTTTTATTTTTTAATTTACTTAAGCTTCCTTAGCTTACTAAGCTTTTTAGTTTTACTAATCTTATTACCGCCTTTTTTATTATTAGCCTTATTACCGCTTTTTATACCTTATATTATTCCTCCTATTATATAGCTAGGCTTACTTATCCTTATTATATTATTAAAAGGATAAGTAAGGGTAAAGCCTTAGCTTATCTTTCTTAAAATATTACTAAAGAGGCTAAGGGTAATCCTTTTATAAAAGGTAATAAAGATATTATTATAAAGGTAGTATTACCTCCTTTTATTAAAGAACCTACTAATCCCTCTAAAGGTAATATTTAACCTATTAACTTAGCTAATAATCTTAATAATAAAGGTAATAAGGATAATAATATTAATAAGATTATTATTTTTTAATATATATATTATTTTTAGGCTATCTTAAATAAATAGTATATTATATTTATAAAATCTAAGATATTACCTTTTCTTTTTACCTTTTTCTTAATAAAATATTATTAATCCTAGGCTAATAATATTAAATATAATTATTATTATAAGGCTTATTACCTTTATATCTAGGTAAATATTTATATTTATAATATAAATAAGGCGTATTACTAATAATTATAGCCTATTACCTTTTTAAAGGGAAACTATTTTAATCTTTAAAATACCTTCTTTATATTATCTAATATCTATATTCTTTATTATATTAATAATAATATTATAACGCCTTATACTAATAAGCTAGATAAGGCTAAGGGTAATCGCCTTTTCTTATTAACTAAGGATTTATATTATTAGCTTATCTAAGCTAGCTATAGGTTAGCCTAAGTATTCTCTAATATAAAGATTTAATATTAGTATATATATTAGCTTAATAAGAGCTAAAGTATATAATATATAAATATATTATAATATATTAATACCTTATAATTAATATATATTAGGTTTATATAGATTATTATTATAATCTTTATACTAATTATTAAGCGGCTTTAAATTAAAGCTTAACCCCCTTTCCTTATTTTATTATATATATTATCCCTTCTTTTATTAAGGCTATCTATTATTAACTTATAGGGGTAATCTATTATTAATTATATATCCTAGGATTTACTCCTAAGGTTATACTTATAATCTTAGAATATTAAGTTTTAAGCCTAGAATCTTACTTTAGCTAAATATTAGGTAATATTACTTTAAATATTAGGTAAAGATACTTATACTTTATAAGTTAATATAATAGAAAATAAGCTATAAAAGTAATAGCTTAACTTTTATTAAGATATTTTAGATTCTTTCTTTACTTAAGGTATTATTTATTAATAATATTATTATTTTATAAGTATTTCTTTTATTTATATATAAAGTAATTTTAAAGATACTTAGGTAATTTACCTCTTTTTTTCTAGTAATTATTTTATATTATATTAATATTTTTTTTTTAAATATCTTAGATTTATTTCCTTTTTAGTTTCTAAAATATAATTATTAGTTTTATAGTATTTATTATATTATCTATTATAACCTATTAGTTATATTTTATAGGCTACCCTTTTTATTTTATAAGGTAATAGCTTTAGCTTTTTTTTATCTTTTAATCCTAGATTAACTTAACCTCTTACTCTTCCTTATTTTCTTTAAGGTTTAATATTAATAATCGCTATTTTAAGTCTTACTAATCTAAGTATTAATACTAAGGTTCTTATTAGGACTAGGTATATAAAGGGGAGTAAAGAGGTATAATAAGGTAAGATAACTATAATATTATAGCGATATTATAGTTATAAGGTATCGAGTAATTATATTAATCTTTAAAAAATATTAAGTCTTAATATAAGGTATTATCCCTTATAAGTTCTTTCTATATAATTCCTCCTAGCCTTATTATATATAACCCCTAAAGCCTTAAGGGTATTTTAACGCTACCTTATCTTTATACCCTTAATAAGATACCCCCTCCTAGTATAGCCGCCCCGGCTATACTAATAGACTTTATTATAGCCTAATATTTATCTAGTACTAAAACCGCTATAATATCCTCGGGGGTTATTACTTATCGCTACCTTATCTTATTATAAGATTAGGGTAAAGGGTATATAAACCTATTATTACTATTATAATATAAGGTACTAATCTCGTTATAATATCCTAATTACTTCTAGATTATAATATTACCCTAATATTACCTAAATATAAAATAATCTTAGTATAATATTAGCGTTATAATAATACTAATAAGGTACCTTTATTACCTAGTAAAATAGCTTACCTTTTAACTATAAGATCTCGAGGGCTTTTATACCTTTCCTTCCTTTTCTTCCTTTTACCTTATACCGCCGCCGCTATTACCGCTATAAATTATAATCCTAGTTTTCGCTATAATATTACTATTAATTTAAGGCTAGATTACCTTTATTACCTTATATTCTATAATTTATATTATTATATAAGTTCTAGTAATATTACCGTATTATACTAACTAACTCTCTAGACCCTAATTTACTATAATTAATCCTACTATTACCTAATAAAGCCTTATCTTATTATAAATTTAGCCTTATCTTACTCTAATATTACTATTAACTTTATAACGCTATTATACCTTACCTCCGTTACTTTAAGTATCTCTTAGGCCTTATTAATAAGGTTAGCGATAAAGGCTATAGTTATAACTTAGGTATATTATTATAATATACCTATTATTTCTAGATTAGAATCTAATAATAATATAACTAGGTTTTTAAAGTATTACCCTTATTATATTATTAGTAAAGATTATATCTAGCTTATCGATAAGGAGTTATAAGGCCTTTTAAAGTTAGCTTAGGAAAAGAAGGTAGATTCCTACTAAATTATAGCGATATATATACGCTAATATTTCCCTAAGATCTCTAATACCTAGCGCTAAAAGGCTAGATAGATTATTTTATCTAGTAAAGCTTAGTAATATATTACCTATAAATCTTATATACCTACCCTTACCCTTATTACTATTATTATTCCTATAAACTTAGAGGGAGATAATAATATTATTAAAGAGGTTTATATTTTATATTATATTATCTATTCTTAGATTAAGTTCTTTACTTATATTACCTTATTTATTATTAAGGAATATAATAAGGTTAGCTTATATTAATATCCCTATAATATATATATTAACTTATAATAAGGTTTAAAGAAAAACTAGAAGTTAGCTAATATCTTAAAGGATAAAAATAATAAAGATAAGGATAATAAGGATAATAAAGATAAAGGTAAAGATAAAAATAAAGATAAAGATAAGGAAGAGGATAAAGATAACGAGGAATAAGCATTAGATCGTTATAATATCCTTAGGAGATTTCTTTCTAATATTAGATAAGGATTTTAGTTTTTTTTATCTTTATTTATAATAGCTAGATAATATAAAGTTTAAGGTAAAATCGCTATAATAATATAATTAAGAAATAATACCTTATAATAGTTAAATAGTATAAAGTTTAGGGTAAAATCGCTACGATAATATAGTAATCTAATAATATCCTTAAATTATAAAAATACCTTAACTCCCTTTAATATAATATATCTATTTAATCGCTTTAAAGTTCCTACTTATATTCGTTAATATACTCTTTATCTATAAAATCTAATTTTTTCTAATATATATTTTCTAACTTATTATAACCCTTTTATTTAATAAGGTATAGCCTCTATTTACTATTAAACCTATAGTTAATAATCTTTTTAACCTTAAACGTTTCCTTATCTATAAAGGGATAATCTATTAGCTTATTTAATTCGTTCTCGTTATAATTAAACGGCTCTAATAATATAATATTAAAAACGTTATAGATCTTAATTAATAAGGGTAACTATAGCTTATATATATTCCTACTTATTCCTACTTTATTAATAATCTAATAAGGTCTTATATATTTCTTTATAAGCTTCTTATTAGGTCGCTTTAACTATAGGTTCTTAATAAAAATAAATACCTAATTACCGATTTTAAATATTTTTCCTTATCTTTATATATTATACTAAGTTTAATAAAACTTACTAGCTTTATATAATATTATTACTATAGTTTTATACTAGTTTTATAATATATAGATCTATTCCTTTATATTAGTAGCTATTCTTATATTATTAATTAAAATATTAATAGGCGTTTATAATTAAAAGCCTTATAATAATCTTATAGGTATATCGCTATAAGTAAAGTATATTATTATATTATATATAAATTTAGTAAGAGGTAGATACTATACTTAATTAAGTTAATTCTTTAAATAAAATATATAGAGATAATATTTAAGGTTTTAATTCTAGTATTTTATCTATTTATCTATCTATAGGTAAAAAGCGGTATTAAATCGCTATTTATATAATAATAAGGTATAGAAACTTCGCTAAAAAGCGCTTATAAAAACGCTCCCCTTATTACTTATAATTCCCTCTAATATTCTATATTTTAAGAAGATATAATTAATAAATAATATTATAAGGGTATTACTAGTAATTATCTTCATTATTAATATATAATAAATATATTTTATAAATCTATCTATAATAACTAGAATCGTGTTATAGCCTTTATTTTTCCTAGCTATAATAGGTAGTTTTATAATAAAGTCTATAAAGATCTCTTTCTATAAGCTTATTAGCGTTAATAATAGCGTAAGGTAACTATAAAATCGATAATACCTTAGCTTTATCTATTAGTAGGTTACGTAATTCCTAATATATCTCTTAATATCCCCCTTTATTCCTTTTTAATAAAAGCTCTTTAATATCCTTATTAAAATCCTATAAATTCCTTAATATCTTATAATAAGATTATTATAAAATAAAGATAGGATTTCTAGTCTTTAGGTAGATAAGATAAGGGTTTTACCCTTATAATATAGAAGACTATCTCCCTCTAATAACTAATTAACTAGCTACTTACTAATCCCTCTATATAACTTTAATAATAGATTCCTTTATACTTACCTTATAAAAGTATCCTCTTATTAGGTATTAAATATAATAATCCTTAGATCTTTATTATTTTACGAAGTTATAGCGATACCCTAAAAAGGTCCCCTTTAGCTTACCTTAGCTATACTAAGGCCCTCTTAGGTATATATTAAAGCTAGATTCCCTTATTTAATTCTTTACTTATATATTACTTTAATATAAAATATATTATTAAGATTACCTTATATTAATTCTATAATAGCTACCTTATAAATATAATAAACTAATAAAGGTTATAATCCTTTACTTATATTAGATAAGGTTATAAAGGTCCCTTAAGTAATAGTATAGTTTATAATACCTACCCCCTTAGACTTTTTATCCTTATAATAAAAACGGTATAAAAACGTAGGTAACCTATTAATCTTTACCTAGAAGATTTCCTTAGGATCTCTTAGATCTATCCTCCTAAAAAGTATATCTATTAGGTTAGCGTTCCTTAGTTAATATTTAATATAGAAATTAAACTTAGATAGCCTATATATAGCCTAGACTTATCTACTAAATAGTTTAGGTTTATTTATAAGGTAGCTATAATTTAGATAATCTATTATAATAATTATCTTATAATTAGCGTATATAAGGTAATAATACTATACTTAAAATACCTTTATAATTATAAGTATCTTTATATCTAGGGTTAGGTAATATAATTTAACCTTAGTAAGCTTCTATAATAAATATATTATAAGATATTAGTAATCTCCCTTTTTTTATAAAAGGATTACGCTAATAACGAAATCTAATATATCTATCTCGATTTATATTAATACCTTTAGGTTAAAATAGGTAAATATAGGTTCCTCTAGAAATTTCCTTTTTAATTATTTAAACGCTTTAAGTTTATTAATATTTAGCTAAAATATTCCCTTCTTTTCGCCTTTAGTAATATTTATAAGGGGAATAATAATCTTACTATAATTTTTAATAAACCTCCTATAAAACCCTATAAATCTAAGGAATAACTAGATCTCTTTAATTATAATAGGTTCTAGCTAACTTATAACTACTTCGATTTAATCTCGCTTTATATATACTTTATTAAGTAATATAATAAATCCTAGGAATAAGATAATCTATATAAAGAATTTATATTTACTAAGGTTAATATATAGATTACCTTTATAAAGTTTTTATAAGATTTATTAAATATAGTTTTAGTATTCCGCGGGATTATTATTATATATTAGGATATTATTAAGATATATAACGTAGATATAATCGATAAGTTTATATAATATATTATTAATATATTTTTAGAATATCGCTAAGGTATTATAAAAACTAAATAATATAATTAGGTATTTAAAGTAGCTATATTAATAGTAAAATATTATCTTTTACTTATTACCCTTATAGATATATATCTAATAATAAATATCTTTAAAATCGATTTTTATAAAGACCTTTATATTATTAAATTAATCTAAGATCTAATTAATTAATAAGATTAGTATATAATTAGGGTAAGTTATCTAGTTTATCTTATAATAATCGATATATAATTATAGCTTAATCCTACCTTTCTTTAAAATAAATAATATAAGTATACTTACTAGATTTATAAAGTATCTAATCTACCCTTTAGCTAGGCTATTATTAATATATTTATAGAAAACTTAGAGCTTTTTATTAGCGAGGTTATAGATAAGTCCCTAAGGTAATATTTTCCCTTCTTTAATCTTAATATTATAAATCCTATTATTTATAGGTAGCTTCTTAGCCTCTTCTTCTAAAAATATATCTATATAATCGCTATATTATTATAATAACTTTATTATTCTTTCCTCTTTACCTTTTATTTCTTATTTTATTTCCTTATCCCTATATAGCTAGATTAGCGAAACTATAAGATATACCTCTTTAGCTTACTTCTAAGCTACCCTTAGACTTAATATAACTATAAGGTTACCTTACTCTAAGGGATAATTCTAATAATTATATTTTTATAAGATATATAGGTTTATTTCCTAGAATTATAATCTACTTAGGATAAAATTATAAAAGATATCCGCGATAATAAGGTAAAGTAGCTTTATTTTTATTATTCCTTAATTATTTATTATTTTTATTAACTTTATTATTTACTTATAAGTCTTCTTTTTTTCCCCTTTAAAGGTATTATAGATAATAGGTACTAATAATAACCTAGAGAGATTACTAATAACTCGCGGGTATATTAAATAGATATTACTTTTAGGGTTTATTAAGCCTATAATAATAATCTACCTCCCTTATTAATAAAGGTATAGTTAGCGTTATATTAGGTTACCTTTAAAAAAGGCCTTATCCTAGATATAATATATAATAAGTAGGTTAATATTAATATTATTACTTTATTAGTTATATATATATTTATTATAGATAAGTAAAGGCTATTACCTTTATAGATAAAGTTTATACTTTATTATAATATAATTTCTTATTTTATATATAATATAAGGCGGTTTTATATATTATAGCTATATATATAGGCTATTATAACGATAATATTCGAAGTATTAAGCTACCTTTAATAATATTATAAGATTATTATAAGGGGGTCTTTAAACCCTTAATAATTTATCCTCCTATAACGGCTTACTAGTATAGGATAGCCTATCTAGATACTATAGTATAGTTAATATATTCCTAGGTCGCTAATTATATACCTATAAGCTAATATTAATATAATACTTTACTTAAAGAGTAGCTTAATTTAACTTAATAAAGCTATCTATAAGTATAACCTCCTATCTTAACTCTTATTATATAGCTAAGATTCTATTATTAATTAGCTACTCTTAGTATATTAATAAAAGTCGATAAAATACTTAGTAAACCTTATATAGATTAGGATCCTTTTTTAGAAGTTTTACCTTAAAAGCCTCCTAAATATTAAAGAATACTTAGTAAATCTAGCTAGGTTACTAATAAAGGCTATCTAGCCTATATATTATTTTAAAGGCGTAGGTTAATAGGTTATTAAGTTAATCCTTAAGCTATTATTATACCTAAGTCTATAAGATAATACTAATACCTCCTTTAGCCTAAAAGAAATAGGTTTAATATTATTTAATATCCCCTTATATATAGGAGTTTATAAAAATAAATCGCTATATATCCTCGGTAAACTTATTACTTTATATAATAAAGATAATATTAAGGTTTATTAAAAAGGTTATAAGCTTAATCTAGCTTTAGTTATAATACTTAAGTATAAAGAGGTTAATTTTACTTTATAATTCTTAGTAAAGCCGCTTTAGGCTTTCCTTAATCTTTATATAAGGGGATCTAAATCCTAGGTCTAAGGTATAAGGGGGGTCTTTACCCTTTTTAAAGGTTATAAGGTAATTTCTCTTTTTCTAGTTTAAGTATTATACCTTTATAAGCTTAATATAATAATCTAGCTTAGTTATTATAAGATCTCTATAAGGTAACGAGGCTTTTAACTAGGAGCTTATTATAAGTAGGATTTCTAATAACGAGAAGGGGATATTAGCTATCTAGGCTAGTTATTCTTTTCCTTCTTAACTCTAGGTTAACTTAAAATCACTTCTTTCTTATAAAGGTATAATAAAGGGAAGTATTTAAAACTAAGATTAGGTTTAAGATTATATCTAAAGTTCTTACCTAAGAGAATAAAGTCTTTATTAAATCGACTTATTATCGATAAGATAGCTTTATTATCGGGTTTAGATTATACTTATTACCTTTAATAATCCCCTTTTCTTTATTAGAATAAAGAGATTAACCTATTAAGACTAGGTATATAAAAGGGAGTAAAAAGGTATAATAAAATAAGATAACTATAATATTATAACGATATTATAGTTATAAGGTATTAAGTAATTATATTAATTTTTAAAGAATATTAAATCCTAATATAAGGTATTATCCCTTATAAATCCTTTTTATATAATTCCTCCTAGCCTTATTATATATAACCCCCGGAGCCTTAAAGGTATCTTAGTATTACCTTATCTTCGCGCCCCTAATAATTCTAATCTATTAATATAGAAGATATTATATATCTAGGAATATTTTTCCGGGAATACTAAGTAATATACTTATAATCTAATATATTCTAAGATTTAAAGGGGTCTAATAAATTAAAGTATTAGCTTTTTTTATTTAGCTTTAAATTAAAGATATTTTATAATTAATCTTATAAGATCCCTTCTTTTTAAGGTTTTTTCTTAATAATATAGGTTATAACCCCTCGCTTATCGTTTTATTATAGCCTACTAATTCTTTTTTAGCTATTAATATAATAATTCTAGCCTCTAGATATATACCTTTATATCTAAAACCTCCCCTTTAAAGGTATTATCCCTAATATTATTATAAAACTCGGGGTTATAACCTATAAATATTATATTTAGCGAGAACCTTATAATTATACTTTTTATATTATTATAGGCGAACTAGGCTAATTAAAGTAACTTTACCTATATTATTAGGTTATTTATATAAAAGTATTATAAGTAATATTTAAGTATTTAGTTTATCTACTTTATCTATTTATCTATTTATAGGTAAAATATTATAAAAAGTCTTTATTTTACCTTTAAGTAAAAATAAAAGGATAATTAGAAATTACTTATAAATATTATTCCCTTATTATTAATAATTCCCTAAGGTACCTTAAAGATTAATTTAACTTTATTATAAAATAATTTAACTAATTAGGTTATAATAATTATAGTTAAGATAAAGAAGAATATTAAATATTTTATAAATCGGTTTATAATTATTAAAATAATATTAACTTTATCCTTATACCCCTAATTTATCCCTAGTAATCTTATAATAAAGTCTATTATAAGTTCTTATATTAGGGTTATAAGAATTAGGAATAAATCTAGTTATCTATAGGGATAATATCGCCTTATAATAACCCCTTAATATATAATATAAGTATAAATATAATCTTTAATATCTTTATCTATCTAATTCTAATAGAATTTATAATATAGTAAATCTAATATTTATTTAATATTAAAATATCTTATTAATAAATTATTATAATATAAGCGAAAAAGCTTTTAATATATTATAATTTATCTAGGTATAAGGATCTTTTTATCCTTTTATATTAACCCCTTAGGGTTAATAGATTACCCTCTTTTTATAGATATAATATCTTATTTTTATTTTTATATTCTTAGGTTTTAATCCTAATTTTCTTATAATAATTATAATAAGGGTTATACTATAGTATCCCTATATATAGCCTTTTATATTATCGCCTTATTTATAATATAATAAGGGATCTATTATTTATAATTAGCGGTCTTTATAATTTAGCTAACCTTATAAATAAGGTTATTATAACCTATTATATAGATTTAAGAGTTATTCTCTTATAAAGGTATCTTATTATACCTAAGCTAATTAATAGTATAAATACTTTAGATTTATAAAGATATTTTATTATATTATACCCTTTTAGGGTTTATCTTTATCTTCTTTTATATAAAAGGGATAAGATCCTAAGTTAAGGGTTTTACCCTTTTAAACTTTAGCTATCTTAATAATATATTAATAAGGTTTATTTTCTTTACTTAATATTTAATTATAAAATTATAAGGGGTAAAGAAGATATATTATTATATTTATTTTCTATTTAGCTTTATTTACTTTATAAAAGTCTATAGGTTCTAATAATTTAAAAAGATTTTAATTAAGTCTTTTACCCCCTTAATATAATACCTCTAATATTTAAAGGATTTTATTATTATTATTATCTCCTAGTTAAAGGTCTTATCATTAAATTTAACCCCTTAAAATACCCTTAATTAAAATATAATTAGATATTAATATCCCTAGGTATTAGGCTAAGATAATATTCCTATTATAATAAAATTAGATATATTAATCTTAATCTTTATTAGCTTTATAAGGTTATAATAGCTTAGTAAAGGGGCTTTAGTAAAGGCTTTTATTAGCCTTTTAAACGCTTTTTTTATATCTTTTTATAATATTATTAACCTAGGTTTTTTATTATTTTTATTTCTTTTAAGGAATAAGGTTAAGGGTTATATTAAGCTTAAATAACCTTCGATAAATTATTAATAAAAGTTATAAAACCTAAGGAAGATCTAAACCTTATAATAGCTTATCGGTTCCTTTTATTTTATAATAATCTAAACCTAAGATAGGTTTATAAATACTTTTTCTCGGGAGATAATAAACCTTAAGAATTCTACCTTTATCTAGTAAAAGATATATTTAGATAGCTTTATATAAAGGTCTATATCTTATAGCTAATCTAATACTTAGTAAAGGTATTTTATATAAGATTCCTAATCCTTAGAAAAGATAAGGATATTATTAAGATATATAATATAAATAATATTAAAGAGCCCCCTTAACGCTTAGTAGATATAACTTTAAAAGGTTATAAAGGTATTAATTAAGTTAAATAATATAACTAAGTATTTAAAGTAGCTATAATAGGTATAAAACGCTATTTTTTATTTATCTCCTTCTTTAATCTAGATATAATAATATATATCTTTAATATTAATCTTTAAGAAATATTAGGCCCTTTTAACCTAATCTATAATCTTTATTACTAGGGGTAATAGGTAATAGTTTTTATATATAACCTTATTTAGCCCCTAATAATCGATATAAAAGTATAGGCTATTATCCTTCTTTAAGATAAAAAGGATTAATACCTTAGCTAGATTCTTTAAAGGGTAGATAATACTTTTCTTAAGGTTTTTATCGATATATTATTAAAGTTCCTTTAATTCTCCTAAGGATAAAAGGTAGATTAGCTTATAAGGTAAGGTCTTCCCTTTAAAGATATTAATTATATAATCTATTATTTTATATTATAATAATACTATAGATATTTTAATTATAAAGATATTATATTATTATTATAATTTAGGTAAAAATATATATTCCTTAATATCTTACTTATCCCTTTTATTAGCGAATAAGATAAACTTAGGATTTATTATAATTATAAAGATATAAGCCTTATTTTATAATTTTCTTTAAAAATCCCGCTTTTTATAGATCTTTATATTCTTTTATTTATATTAAAACTATTAATATCCCTTTTTAAAGTTAAGGTATATCTAATAATCTTATAATATATTATATAAGCTTTTTTATATTTTCTTATAAATCTATTACTTATAATAATACCTCTTAGATACTTTATACTTATATCTTTTAGTATTAGAAGTTAAATAAGCTAGGAGGTATAATATAACTTTAATAAAGTTAAAGTTATTTTATAAGTTATTTATTAATAATATTAACCTTTATATAAATATTAAGATTAATAATTATTTTATAAGATTATTATCCTAAAATTATCCTTTTTATATAAAAGTATAGTATTACCCCTAAGGTAAATCCCTTAATTAATATTAAGGTATCTATTTTAATTACTTAAAGTTTCTTTCCCTTTTAAGAGGTTTTATCTTAACCTTAGTAAGCTTTAAGTAAATACCTTTAAGGTAATTTATATTTTTATAATTAAAATAATATAATATTTTATTATCTTTACCCTTTAGATTCTTTACCTTATTATTAAGAGTAATCTAAAGGTAAAAGGGGTTAGGTAATACTTATTAATATCTTAGGTTATCTCTTTTTTATAATAAGGCTATATAATCTTTACCTTTTTATTAAAATTATTAATATTAAGGTTAAGATTTATCCTTTTACTTATACCTTTTCTATTATAATAATTCTTAAAATTATTCTATAAATATAATAATATCTTCTTTAATTATAGGTATTATTTAAATATAAAGGTTAATATATTCTTATAATAATAAATAAAGCTTTATATAAAAATATAATACCTATTACTTCTTTTTTTTCTTAAAAAAATATTTCTTTAATAAATTTATATAAGGATAAAAATCCCTAGATAATTAGTTATCTTATTAATAAATATTTTTTAGTTATCTTATAAATATTAACTCCTTTAATATTAAATCTTTAAAGAGGGTTAGGGATTATTCCTTAAACCTTACCTAATTATTATAAAGGTCTTATTATTATTCTTTTATAAGCTACTTATTAAAAAAGCGGTTTTAATATAAATATATATTAAAACTAACTTAGTTAAGATTAAGGAGAATTTTCTTTAAATCTTAGTAATATTTCTAAATATTACCTTTAAATAAATAATAGAGGTTATTTAATTAGTTATCTTACTAATAGAAGGTTATACTAAGCTTAAGGGTTATAAAATTATATATCTATACTTCTCCTTTATTATTATTATTTAATACCCTCTAAGTATATTATTATTATTTTAAAGGTAAAATAATATTATTATAAAAGAGTATTTATAATAGTATTTCTTCTTTATTATAAAGCTTTTTTAGCTTTTATAATTATAAGATATAAGCTTATATTATTACTTATTATTATAAGATATTATCTAGGTTAAGATTAACCTTAGTTAATAAGTTAAAGGATATTAGTTCCTTAATTAGAATTAGGGGTAATTCTTAGCTATTATATTTAGGGGTTATTAATATATTAAGTAAAGGGTTCCCCCTTATATTAGGAAGTAATAGTTAGCTATAGCTTTATATACTAATTATTATAACTTAGGTAGCTATAATAAAAGCTTTAGAATTATAATAAGTAATATAAAATAAGGTAAGTAATTAGGTAAGGTAATAATAATAATAGGTTTATTATATTATAAGACTAAAGCTTACTAAGTAAGCTAGGTAGCGCTATATACCCGCTTTATAGATAAGGCGTATATATTTCTAGTATATAACTAGGCTTAGAAAGATAAGGTTATAAGGGTATATAGCCTTACCCCTCTTAGCCCGTTATATTTATTTAGACTTTATTATAATAATAATATAATAATATAATATTAGCTTTAATTATACTTATAATTATATCTTTTTAAAATTTATTTTTAATTTAATAATATTATATTAAAAATATAAGATAATTTATTAATATTATAAATATAATATAATATTATATAAAATTAAAATAAAATATTATTATATTTATTTTAATATTTATTTATTAAAAATATATAAAGCGATTTATATTTAATAATTATATTAATATAAGATATAATAATAATAATAATAATATATTTTAAATTATATTTAAAGCTTAAAATAAAATATAATATTTATATTCTTTTAATTTTTAAGTTTTATAATAAATTAAAATAAAATTAGAATATTTTATAATAAATAATATAAGATAAGGTAAATAGCTATATAAGATAATA
>JAEMHR010000244.1:0-15457 GCA_016490725.1 Amphichorda felina | reverse complement strand
AGGGTCGTGTGGGGGAGGGAGGGAGGGAGGGAGAGAGAGAGAGAGAGAGAGAGAGGGAGGGAGGGAGAGCAGATGAGGCAATGAGGTAGTGAGGGAGTGGGGAGGAGTGAGGCTATGGGGAGCAGAGAAAGACGGCGTCGCACACCGGGGTCTTGGGGGTGGTGAAGAGGATGTTGCATCTATGCATCTATTTTCCATGCCATGGACTGCCGGGGACGCGCCAAGGGTGGTGCCTCGGCCTGGGGGCGACATCCATCAGCGGTGTGATTGTCGTCTCGACTGTCGAGGGTCGAGGCTTGGAACCCCTCACGGATATTCGTATGGTTGCCCCATGGACTCATGGGCCCACGGGCACATCGTACCCCATGTGGTATACCTTGTCGTGTACTTTGTGAACCCCAGCTTTTGACCCCATAACCCCCATAGCCCCCTGGCACCCCTCGGACACCCCTCGGGCACCGGTGTTGCTCCGTGGCTCCGGGTCGATGCCGACGGAGTGGATTGCAGGCCGCAGAATCAATCGATGTACGAAGTGCGGAGTGCGGAGTGCGGAGCACATGCTAATTACGTAGGAGAGCAGATCGGATCCATCCCGTGGGCTGCCTTTGGATCGGGGGTCGGGGGCCCGTCCAGGATGAATGAGGTGGACTCGTGTGGAGGGGGGGTCAAGGTCGGCATCGATCCGCCTTTGTTCGAGCTATCAGCCAAGGTAAGTAAGTACTACCTATGCCTTGGAGGCGGGGTAAGAAGTACAAGGTATATTATACGGCAAGGGCAGAGCTCTAGATTCCAGGTTGGCCGCCCAGCCCTTTCCTGTTCTAACGTAATCTCGACAGATTAGGCAGGCTCTTCGTCCCAGCCGCCCCTTCCCCCTTTGCCGTGAGTCCCATTTCAACTCCAGTTCGTCCTACGAGTAGCACTTAGACCATGGTGTATACTACCAGTACTTACAGTACCTTACCTTACCTACCTCCTAAGTACTTACCTACTAAGCACCTAAGTACTAAGTTAGTAGGTAAGGTACTAGTATGATTACTAGTAGTACCCGAGTATATGATGCGTTGACTACTACTAGTAAGTACTAGTACTAAGGTAGTAGTGTCCAACTCGGGTCATGCCTGAGTATCTTGCTACTATTGCCATGTTCATATGCTACAATTTCGAGGCCTACTCGGAGACTTTCTTTGCTTCTGACTGTTTGCCGCCTACCCTTACTCGTACTACTAACCTACCTGCCTAGGTACTCAGCACTACTAGTAGTATCTACATGCATGCATTCGATACAATTGTCTCGGGCGTCCTTGATGGCTGCCACTACAGTCACTTATGTTGAGAGTGTTGCCGCTTGATGTACTAAGAGTCGAGACCCTTGTATTCATCTCTGCCCCATCACTTCTGTCTGTGACTGCGCTAGATTCATCACATTGATGCCTACGACTGCCTCCTCATGACCCCCGCCATCATCGAGTCGATCCCGTTGAAAATCTCCACCAAGAACGCCAGCCCCAAATCGCTCCGCCATAAAGAAAGGTCATGCCCGCATCGCCCCTGACCATGTATATACTTGCCTATCTCATATCCGTGTGCCACATATATACATATCCCATGTAGACATATGTCATACATATATATATATGTATCAGGCACCGTGACACCCCCGAGCGTCCTCGCGGACAGAGAGCACTGCACCTCGAGGTCATTCGCCCTCCATGTCGTTCCGACCCCAATCTGTAAGTATTCAAACGCCAATCGTTCCTCATACTACGCAACTTTCAAGCCGCATAGTTTTCTGCTTGTTGTGGACTCGCCCCCTTGTGCCTTCGGAAGAAGGGAAAGTCCCTCATCCGAAACCTGCTCGGTTTCTTTCGCAGCGCCTTGCCCTCGGCCTTTCCCAGGCTGTGGCTTCCGGTGCTCAGCTCTTCGTAGTCTCCTGTTTCTTCGCCATGTTTGGTGCCGGCTGTCGAGTCACCCCCTGGCCGCCGTGTTCTCTCGCAGAATCCTGGCGCGCTCGTCGGTCGTTCCCCTGATTCCTTGCTCACGATACTCGTGCCCTTGGTGCTGGGCGACATGGGTATCCTGCCCGTGGCGCTTGTCGCTTGGGACGCCCAGTCGCCTGCCAGCCCAGCCGAGGTGCTGCCCTCTGTCGTTTCGCTGCATCTCTGTCTGCCTGGTAGGGCCGAGCTCTCGTCTGCTCTCCCTCCGACACCTTGCCCCTGACTCTGGAACGGGTCGCTGTTGGCTAGCTGTCTCACGGCATCAAACGGGGAGACCCTGCCGTCGATCGACTGCGGGACATGCGCCGGTTTTCTCGTTGCATGACTTGGCGTGGCGTCCAACGGCTCGTCCTGGCACTCCTCCCCCTCGACAAGCACGGGTGGCGTTTCGGCTAGGACCCTGGGTGTGCCATCACCCGACTTTCCCGCCTTGTCATCGTTCTGTGGCGTTGCCTCTTTATTACTCTCCTCCATCCCGGCCGCAAAACTCATGGTTCTGGGAGAGAATGTACCTTCTTTGAGGAGCCGCTTCCGAGCTGGATCATCCTTGGGCTTCTTGGCCTTCTCCTCTTCAACCATGCGCTCGAATAAACCCTTGTTGATTTCCAGCTCTTCCACGGTGTATTTCATACCCGGCATGATATCGGCCACTCCTTGAAACAAAGGTATGGCGAAAAGGTTCATAAAACCAAGCTGGGATTTCACCAATGATTCAATGTCCTTCTTCGGGGGGGCTGCGAAGGCAGAGGGGATTTCGAGCTCGCCCTCCATCGAAGCCTGCCGGGAGAACTCCTCTGAGAGGATGTGCATCCATTGCACCGCAGTCTCGTAGCGCCTCGCCTGTTGTGAATGTTAGCCGCCGCATTGTCCACATTTCAAGCTTCGATCCCCTCCCCCAAGTCTGATGCACCTACCACGTTGCTGATGTCTGCGCACTTAATCAGAAGGGAGCATGCCAGCGCTCTTTGGTCCTCGATCTGCCGACCGTTCCAGCCGTCTGTACTGTTATTGACCTGCAGCTTTTCCTGGGTCTCGCCTAGTCTCTTCATATAATCAAAATGCATCCCCATGTCGGTCGCCAGGATGGAGCTGATCATGAGTTTCCGCATTTTGGTGTCCTCAAAAGCGGCTGGCCAATATCGACGCAAGATCTGTGAAAAAGCAGCACAGTGGAACGACTCGAGCACAGATCGATCATTGTAAAGCTGTGCCAGTGGCGCATTTAGCGTTACTAGAAATCCGTTATTGACACCGGGATGTCCAACGTCGTGGCCGATGGCGGTGATAAGCAGTGTCAGAGCCTCAAAGGGAGAGATCAACGAGCTCATCGGCGATTTTTCTGCGGGTGGCGCAGTTGATCCTTCTGGGGATCCTGGATAGGGTGTAATCGAGCCGATGTGGATGAGGAAGTTGAAGGTGGCTTGCAGCACATCCACCACATGACCGAAGTTGTGGTAGGGTACGAAGCTATTGTATGCAGCCCGGCAGGCCACGAGGAAAGTGATCAATTGGTCTAATGGATTCGTGCATTAACATCTGTTGGTGCGGGTGCTCACAGTGGAGCAGAGCGAATGCAACTTACCTGCCGGTATCCGCCACTTTTCGAGGCCAGGCATGCTGAGCGCATGCTTGAACATGATCATGGAGGCGACAACCAATTCGTCATCAGTGTATGCGTGGGCTGAGAAGTGCCATTGGGCGACTGCTAGCGCAATCTCGGCCTGCCGTTCGGTAGACACTGCTACGTGGACGCTGTTAAGTTGATCATCTTCAAGGCCTATGCGGCATATTCCTTTCATGAGGCCCGAGACCATTGCCTCGCGCAGATAGGCGAATGGCTTCTCCTCGTTCACGCCAACCCATGACCGTTGACGGCCGCGTTTGATCTCCAAGAGCGCTTGCTGCTCTTTGGCAGCCTCCCGATGCGCTCGATAGGCAGATATCTCCAACGCTGAGATACACTTCGAATTGAGGGGCCCGATGATCACATCGGCCGCGCCAAGCTCGAGGCATTTCCTGATACCGGGACGATTGGCAGTCAGGCCGGTCAGAGGAGTGGGATCTCGGACGCTGCCCACGTCTGTTACTTTTAATCCCGCTACCGAGGGCAACAATTGCTGTTCTTCAGATAGGCGACTGATGATAGGCATTGGAATTACCAGTTTGGCCACGTTTCGAAGGCGCGCTTCCGTTTTTAGCTTCCGAAGTAAATTGAGGCCATATAGTTCTTCGTCGGGGGCTAGAATCTCGGCAGTGCAGGACAGAGTGTCGGAGGCTGGTGAGGGGGATCGAGAGGACGAGCGAGGTTCTTGTCCCACAAAGTCGTGGCGTGGGGTGTCGAACAATACTATCGTCGGTTTCAAGTCGATCATAGATCCGTCGAGAAGCTGGACCAACTTTTCCAAGCAAGCTACACCGGACCTGCAAGTATGAACTGGCGTGACCGAACTCATTAGCTTGGGGAGGGGCATTGGGAATGTTACTCGTATGGGACAAACCTTCACCGAAAGCCTCTAGAAGAGGCCGCAGCTCTTCGCGAGTCCCGCTATCCTGCCAACCATCTGCTGACTCCTCCCAGGAGCTGACGCGAACTAGGCGCTCCTGGTCAACATTGTGGTTGACATAGATGACATGACATGCGGGACTGTCCATAGTGGTGAAGGAGAGCGACCAGTCCCGCGACTGGATCGCCTTGGACCACAAAGGCAGAGAAGTGGCGCGAAGCAACCAGGACGTCTGACGAAGGGAGAGACTGGTATGTCGAGTATCGCGCCGCTAGGTCGAGCCCATCAAAGGACCGTTCGGAATTACGGGGCCTTGTAGGAAGTCGGACGTTTTGCTAGATGATAGGTCGATAGTTCGAGTGCGAAGGTGCCAGCTAGACGTCGGGTAAGTGGGAGAGCAGCTACAGCGCCGTGGCTTCTGAGGTGGCTTCGCCTGGTGAAGAGAGGTCGCGAGAGAAGGCCACCGCTGTCAACTGTCGGGGGGGAAGACACGGACGGACAGCAGGCGGACGAGCCGGGAAAATGGTGCGGGTTTCCGACGTGAGGATTGCGCCCAGGATGTGACTGTTAGTGGACGACCATTCCTTGCAATTGTGTGCGTCAATGACACAGAAGTCGAATGGCCCGGGTCTCGAGGTGAGTTTTGTCGGACCTGCGTTTCCCAGGGTGGATACCGTTCGGTGCTGGGCGAATGCGCCGGGTCGACTCGTCTGGTCTGAGGTGGTCGTCGAGTCAGTGGGTGGCGATGCGCGGTAAGGGGAAAGGACAGGATGGGGGTGGGATCAATGAGAGAGGAGGAGGCAGAAAGAACGAAACGACCAGACTGAAGGTGGTGAAATGAGGCAGACGGACGGACAGGCCAGAGTGAAGGAGAAATGGGAAGGAACGACGAGTCCAACTGGAGGCCAGGAGCCCCTGTTAGGCCAGGCAGATATTGGCGCAGCAGCTGAAGAGATGGACACATGGCGCAGGCGCATGTCTTCGTTCCTCCAGGGCATCTGTGCAGGGCGCCAGAGCAGGGACTGGGGCCCCGGGGGTGACCACCTAAGCAACCAAGGGACGGGGGTATGGTCTCTGCTTGGCTGGTGGTGGCGGGGGCCGTGGGTACCAGGGCGGGACAATGGTCGATGGTTCAAATAGCAGCAGGCAGTACGAGTGGAGGATGCGATTGATCTGGCCAAGACTCACGGGAAGAGGCGAATCGTTGGAGACGCCAGGGCGTCCAAGATCGGCGCTCGAGGGCTCGGGGTTGCCTTCGCTGGTGGTTCGTGTCGACTGTGCTCTTACCGACCATTCGTCATCGAAATTGAGTGGTCCGTCTTATCTGGGATGTCTGGGGCCTCTGGGCCGCGGACGCGATCGAGTTTGGTTGGGAAGGAGGAGGGGAATGAAAGGAGATAGAAGATGGAGTTTATGGTAAGAACGACAGAAGAAGGAAAAGAAGAAAAGCACGAAGGACGAGTCGAGATAAAGCGATGAATGGGTGGCCACTTTCAGACGGGACGTAGGGAAGGTACGGTAGGTAGGCCCTGATGAGTAGGTAGGTACTAGTAGGCAGGTAGGTGCCTGAGTAGGGTGGGCGCTATTACGGATTACGGATGTACCTGCCTCAGAAACGGGCAGCCTAGGGCAATTTAGGTTCATATCCGTCGCAGGCGGCGACCTGTACCTATTGTCTCGAGCTTGTGTTCTTCTACTCGTACTGCACTCACCACTTGCCGGGGCCACCACCACCTCGCCCGACAAGGTACGCGCCTCGATGCTGGCTCAGCTCCTACAATAGAGGCGATCGATGCATTCCAGCAGGAACAGGACGGCGGAGCCTCACATTCTGTCCGGCCGGTGAACCCTCTATCATCGCCGTCCAGCTAGAGTTGCTCCGGGGCCCCCCCAAAAAAAACAGGAGTTGCTGGACGGGGCCCGCTAAGAAACTGAGAGCCAGCCCAGCCCCCAAGGCAACGAATGGTGAATGGACTCGCATCCTCGACTACTACTAATTATTATCTTATAATTACTGCAGTGGCTACTATGTACAACTGGGCTATCGATCACGCACAGTCTTGCGTGATTCGTGCGTTGTACGAACCTACCTCCAAGACCCTCATGCTTCTGGAACCAACAGGAGACATGAGGCGATGAGACCCGGCCACCATCGAGCCCGAGCCGGCGATGCCAGCGTGGGGCCCCCCTTGCACCCATGCCCTAAGGGGATCTCTATACTACAAGTAGAGATGGGCATAGGGATCAGCGGGCGCGGAGTGTCTAGCGTTCTGTCTGCGATTCTGAGGGCGAGGCTGTAGGCACCAGGGCCAAATGGGGACACTCGAGTCAACAGTTGCTGGCCGGCGACGACCTCCCGGGAGGGCGCCCAAGGACACCTTGTCACGCCATTGCCTGCACGCTGCAGTCATCACGCCTGATCTCGACCGTAAGGATTGGTATAATATGTACATACAAACAGTGGTGGTAGACGAGCCACCGATGCAATGGCGTGAATCTTATGCACCTGGGGTGGCGACATGACTGTGATATCAACTCTAATCTGGCTGTTGTGCACAAGGCTCGTGCTCCGTAACTCCGATTGCACGTGCATGTCAACGGGCAGCTCGGTAACCGGGGAAGAAGGAGAGGCGAACAATGATGGAATATCGCGATCCTGTTGAGCGGCGAGGACAAGCATGGGCAAATGGGCCTGTGTGAAGTTGGGCGGTCAAACTCAGCAAGCAGCCGGAGGGCTGGGTTGTGAAGGAGGGTGATGAGCGTGGGATCAACTGCCTATCGCCCCTGAATTGGCAGGCGGATCTTCAGCGTGGCATCTTGGGGGCTTGGGGGCTTGGTGTCACGCTGCAGTGCGTTGGGGTCGCCGAAGCACCTGCTGGGCTTCTGGTCGTTTTCGAGAAAGGCCATCGAAGCATCGGGGCCAGGGGCCCCTCGTTTTGGTCTCTGGCCCTGGCCCCTGTGGCTACAGTAGGTTAGACGCCTGAGCCAGTCCGTGCCAGCCTTTGGCCCGCGGCTTGCTGGGCCCCACCTAGGCCCACTGGGCAGGCTGCAAGGCGCCAATCTCGGGGCTGCTCTGAGCACACCAGTGGCTCCAGGGGCTCCAATGAGTGCAGCCACTGCACCTGCCACTGCAGCTGGCTGCCCCTCACCGTCTCTCAGACGGGCTCACAGCAGCCCCGCTCATTCCAACACACCTTGACCTCGTCACCTCGGACTCCAGAAGCTCGACCGCTGTAGAAGAAACACCCCCTGCAGTCTTCACTTTCCGTCAACGGGCAATCAACGACGACCTACGGAGTACTCGTACAACAAAGTACGAGGACTATTATTTGGACCTAATGCTCCATAATTACTATGTACGAAGTACTAAGCTGCTGGACTACGTGCCACTGGTAATAGTATGTAAAATACTGGACTAATACTGGTGGGCGACCCATCCCCCATCTGATAACTACCTAGTACTATCGTAAATGAATGGCTGTGTACTTCGTATCAGCTGCTCCTTCCTCAATTCGGTTCTTCCCAATTGGTGGCTGCTTGTCTCGGGCAATTGCCTCCTCCCGGGACTCCTTCCCTGCACCGCCGGCCATCGTCATTGTCGACGTCCTTAGGTGGAGCCTTGGTACTCGTACTCCGTACACTGCATCAACAAGACGCCCTCCTCCAGCACCCCATTTTGCCATTCAGAGTCACTGCCGGCAGCTTTGTGGGACGAACTTCGAACTCTGTCGCCACCCGCTTCCCTCTACTGTGGCGCCCAGATGTAGGCACCTCATCTTCTCATGGATGGAGGCGAGCAGCGTGCGACTGCAGAGCTTGGCTCAACAATCACCGACCCGAGACAAACTGCCCTAGCAACCCCAGCAGGTGTCGGTGACCCTTCGGGTGGAACACCAAAGAAAGTCCCCTGCGATAAGATCCAAGACGGCATCCCCCTGTATCCGTCCTGCCTCAGCATCAAGCCGCCGGGACGAACCATGAGCTCTTCTTATTGCGAGTGCTACACGTATCCGTACTACTCGTAGTTCTGAAAGCCCCAGACAGCCGTTCGACATCGCTTTTCTACGCGCCTGGTCTGCCTTGCGGATGGCATTTTGATCATTCTGCATGGCGGCGGTCCTTCAGACGACCTTCCTGATTCATGTCTGGTACGTGCTTCACCTGCGGCCCGCCCTTGGGAAACGAAGACCATAGCAAACTGTGAGGAGTCTTGTGTACGAGTACGGAGTACGGACTACGGAATACTGCCTCTGACTTGCCCTCTGCCGCCCCCAGTCTGTCTGCCGTGTGTACAACCTTCTCGAAACGGCAGACAATCTGCCCCTAATCCCCGCCAGCATCTTGCCGTGCTTCTGCAGTCTCCCGAGTGCTTGGGTCATCCTCGTTTCAAGCAACAAGCATATCCGTCTGACTCCCGAATCCCACGCGAAGGATACGAGTATTTCTTTTGGACCATCTTTCACTGTACACGGATGACAGGGCCCATGTCGCAGATTTGAGGAAATGACTCCGTTCGTCACCATCTCAGCGCTGTCTTCCACATCACGCGTTGGTCGACGTGCCTTCACTGCATGCCTCCCTGCCGACCTACTTAATAGTATTGATATGCAGCGACCTGCACCGAGTAGCCTCCCAGCAACCCTCGCGCCCGACACCCTTCTCAGCATCTCTCCGGGGCTCCTGCTTCCGTTGCTGGACCCTGGTTCCCTCACTGACACCCTCCACGGCCGCAATCTAGCGCCCGTCCTAGGCCATCATGGCGATTCAAATGCTGACCACCTAAGCCGGGCGAAAGGAGCAGTGAGCCCGCTACGACGTAGACATTCTTGTCCATGCTATCAACCGGAATCCTCAGAGATGTTGTCGCGAGGGTGCTTATCCACCGTTGACACTCTTATCATATCTTCCGACATTCAGGGACCCTGTGCGTCCAGTAGTGAAGTGAAGACTAGATCGATCACGCCTTATCACCATATGGGGGAAGAGCAAGCACTCCATGAACCGGAGCACCGGTTACTTACCCCACGAATGCCCCCAGCCCTGTATGCGAACAGATGCTTGACATCTGGATGGCGTCTGCCTGCCCTCTTTCCCTATTTGGAGTGGGAGGCAAGTTCTCGTCTTCAGTCCTGAGTCCCAAACACGACGAGTTTCATCTCCATGCCAATGGCTTATACCCGAATCCAACGCATGATGGTACCTACTATTCGTGTACTATTCGTCTGTAAATGTATAATCCGTGCAGCCAAGCGCCGGTCCGTCACTTGCCAGAAGCGAGCGCGTGTGTGTCTATCTCTATCGTGGGCATTCCATGTCACCGCCTCTAAACCTGCTCTTCTCCAACCCCGTGACCCAATCCTTGTTGCCTCATTCATCAACAGTCGTTGGAAGCATGTCCTCTTTCATCCCAATCATTCATGTCGCCATATTCACATGATCTATGCTGTGCGCAAACACCTTCCTACGGCGTTTCTTTCAACGGCGGATACGACGCCGCCACCAACAACCAACCTACTGTGTGTCCTTGTCGCCCTCGACGTGGATCTCGGCAACCTCCTCCGAGTTTCTATGGGCCCTAGCCTTGGTGGGAACCGAGATGAGCCCGCGGTCTTCAGCATCAGAGTTCTCCCCAGTGACAGAGTTCATCTCAATGTCCTGGTCAAACGGGCCACGTTCGTCTTCAGAGCTGACCTGCACCGTGTCGCTCGCACAATCAGATCCGTCAATGCCATTGTTAGCGGACTCGCCGAAGCTCCACGCTTGGGTGATCGGGTTGGATCCCAACGACTGGTAGTGATCAGTAATCTGGACGCCCTCATCCTCAATGCTGGGATGAACCGTGGAATGCCCGTAGGACGGCGGGCCCTCGTCGTCAGAGCTAACTAATGGCCGGATCGTGGTCGTGGTCCCGTTGTGCGAGCTGCGGCCCGTCCCCAAGACTGTGCCACGGCTGAAGTTGTCCTCGGAGCGCTGGTCATCTCCAACTTCGGTGGCCGAGTCGTCATCATCATTTGGGTTGTCAAACTTCTCAAAGATCTCCTTAAACCGTTGCCCGCCAAGCGGTCCGTCGGATCGTCGGCGGTAGAAGAGGAGATATGCCGCGCTCGTCACGACCGCAGATGGATCCGAGACTTGGCTAACAGAGGAATCTGTGAAAATGTCAGTTACTCGTCCAGTCGGTACACACAAGGCTTGGCTGCGCACCGTTGTAATTATACCAACGCCCATCCATGAAGTTCTTGGCGTACGCTGTATAATGCCCGCCGCCCAAGCCTCCATAATGGTCATCGACAGCAATGAGGTCATAGATTTCCTCACGTCCGTCCTCCTTCTCGATGACACGTGTGGTCAGATCAAGACCTTCGATCGGGAAGTCGACTAGGATGTCCAACTTGTCACGGCGGTATCCGGAGCTGCTGAAACGCTTGAGGTGTGCCACCAGAATATCTGGTGTCTTCCACAGATCAAATTTCTTGCTTGCTCGTCGGTGCTCCTTGCAGCGAGGACAGTACCACATGTCCTGCTCCGACAGGACTTCTGCCCTCTCAAACTCGTCTAGGCACTCCTCGAGGGTGATGCCACGGGAGCGGCGGTTCTGACGCCGCCTCTGGGTGATCTTCAGTGCCGGGTCCTGAAGCGTCTCAAGGTCCACGTATGTCTTGGTGCCGTAATTGCCATCCATGTTGTTGAAGGAAGAACCCCCGAACACCGTCTCCCACGCTTCCTCGCTCCAGTCGACAACAAGACCCTCTCCAAGGCGGATGAGAGGCCCGCCATCGGCCTGTGCAGGAGGCATAGGCTGGGGCTTGACAGCAGCAGCGCGATGCGCCTCCTTTTGGGCCCGCATCTGCTTCTCTCGCCGTTTATTGCCTTTCTTCCCGTAGGTCTTGTGCTCTTTGAACTTCTTCTTCCCCTTCAACTTCTGCGGAGGGGGACGGCGGGCAAACTAAAGTTTCGTCAGTCACATTTCGAATTTCTCGCGTTGTGGGGGGACCTGTACATACCCGAACGGGACCCCTATCATCTTCATCGCTCGACTCATCTGCCATTCGTGTTTCCGCAGTTTCTGCCTTGGGGGTGTCTTCGTTGCTGCTTTCCTCGTTTCCAGAGCCGACGCTCCCCCAGCTCTCCGGGCTTCCCTCATCATTCTCCGCGGGGGGCTGCGGCATGCGATCAGCAAGCTTGGGCAGATTCCTATGGGCGTCCACCTGGGCCCAACCCGTGGGTACTGGACCATCCGACCCGTCAAAAAAGTAGGAGAGCTCAAACAAGTTTTGGAGCTCGGGGTCGAGGAAGCTGTCAGGCTCGAGGAATGCAGGCCGCTTGGTGTTGAACTGCCTCAGCAGACCCGGTTGATGCGGAAGAGCGGGTGGCGCTGACGGCCGCTCAGTGGTATCCTTCATAGTGACGTCCACCATGTCATCCTCTCCCTGGACAGAGTGGGCGGCAACCTTACTGTCGCCCGAAGAGTCGGCATCGGACGCCATGGCGATAATGCCGTCGGAGTCGCCATTCTGGCTATCTTCTCCCTGCACCGCCCGCTGGAGCGTCGGCCACGTCGAGAAGGTCGCTACCTTTTCCAACACTTTGCGTTGGATGACATCGTAGTTGGAAGCTTCCCCACGTCTCAGGGTGATAAAGTGAGGAGGAGACGCTCCTTCGGGGCGGCCACTGGCGTGAGGGCGGCGATGGAAGACCGGAACCACCATCGTGTCATAAGCCGGATCATCCCAGTCAGCAGAGTCGGGAGGGGCGTCGACGTCTAGCATAGATCGCTTCTTAGGCTTCCCCTTGAGGGGCCAGTTGGTCGGTGCCGCCTCTAGCTCATGAAGTGTCGGAATGTCCGAGGACTGGATATCTTCCGAAATGTCCCCTTGGTTATCGTAGATCCTGAAGAACTTCTCCTTGAACTCTTCTGCTCCCATCAACCGCTCGACCGGCACCCCGGTTCGAATCGACATGAACTGTTTCAAGAACTCAACAGCACTGTGCTTGGGGAGCTCAACCTCGATCTTAACGGGCGAGTCATTGAGCGGGAAGAACTTGACGGCTTTAACCCACATGTCCTCGATGGGGAGTGGCAGAGTGAGGTTGTTGAACGGGTCAAAGGTGATGCTAATCTTGCCGCACTCTGGGCACTTCAGAGTCGACTTGTACATGCCAGTGAAAAGGTCGGCAATGACGGAGTCATCTCGCCGCCTCGTGATGTCCCATACCTCCTCAGCCATCCTCCGGATAGCCTCTGGATCATTGATCATGTCATCTGTGGAGTCGGGTTTCTCAATGTACGGTTTCTTCTTGATTCGGCTGAGATCCTCCTGAAGACCGTCGAGCAAGAACCCGAGGAACTCCTGGGAATCCTGCTGGCCCCAGCCCTGAAATGTGCTTCGACAACGACCGACGGTCGACTTGAAGTCTCGGGGGCTGACAGACCCTCGGCCCTCGTCATAGATTTCCTTCAGGAGACCCATGTAGGCCAGGGCCACCCTCCCATGGTAGCCCAGAGGGTTGGTCTTGTTGATCTCATCCACATATGAGTCGGTTAGGAAATATTTCGTCAGCTCCTCGACGCTGCGTACACACTGCAGGGCCGAGTTCATGTAGCAGGTATTTCCCAGGTTGTGGAGGCCAACGGCGCCCAGGCTTCTGCTGGGCCTCTTGCGTTGGCCCCTCCCGCGAGTCACAGCCCCTTGGGGGGCGGGGCTATTACGGCTGCTATTCGCATTCGATGAAAGAGCAGAGGCTGTGGCTTTGACGGGACCCCTTACGGGTTTGGACGCATGTTTCCCGGTGTAAGTGCTGACCCACCAATTATCGATGGCTTCATCCAGGATAAGGGTCTGGTCGGTGACTAGATTGTGAAGTTGTATGGATGACTTTCCATTGTACTTTGTGTTAATGGTGGTGTCAGGGACATCCAGTTGTATCCTCATGTCCCGGACCTGGGAGAAGGTGGGTACATCGAGGAGCAGACGAGACCAAGGGTCTTGAGAGCTGCCCGAGTTCTCTCTTGTTGGGGAATCGGGAGGCGTGAGGGCCGAACTCTGGCTCGGCTTCTCTTGAGGGAACGCAACAGAATGCAACCGAACTTTACGGTCGAGGGGGATCCCAGCTAGCGTCTTTGCGTCCTTGAGGAACGTATGCGCGCGACTCTTGCGACTCCGAACAAGAATCAACGGTGGTGGATTTTCGGCCTTGAGAGACTGCTCAATAGGGAACGGGCTCATCTCAGACCAGAGTCGGTGAACCCGAAAGATAGGAGGATGAAGCTCATATATGATCTCTCCAGCCGATTGAGCGTCTGGGGCGTCACTGATCGCGGTCCGCACAATGGGTTTTTGGCCATCCTTGACACCGTACCAGTCAACCACCATGCTCCAAGCATCTTCCGGGAACAGCTCGAAATCCTCAAGACCAGCTCCTGGCTTCAGGCGGACGAACTCGAGCCCGCTCGAATCCACAATAACATCCTCAATGATGTCTGAGTTGTCGACAGGGCCCAGGGACTTGACGTCTGCTTCGTCGGTCTTGGCTCGCTTTGTGTCAGATCGTAGGGAGAGAGCCTTGTCCACCCAGGTGCGCGAGACAAGATATGCCTTCTCCCCCTCTTTCAGCGGGGCCTCCTTGGATGCCTTCAGAAGGGTTTCGATGATCTTGACTTGCTCATGGATCGGGGGAGGCGGCTCTGGTACCTCGAGTTAGACACTGCACGCAAGTCAACTGCCATGGAGAGCCCACTCACTGTTTGCTTGGTTTCCCTCCGCAGACCCATTTCTGTTATCTTCTGGGGGATCAACACTCATGGCGCGGGGCAGGCCACCGGACCCCTGGGTGTCTGAACCCCCCTTGTTGCAGGAATCCCCTTCTGGCTCCATACTCGAGGCACGGCGTTTGAGTGGGGATGACGAGCGGTGGGGAAGGTCGGCATCGCCGTTCATGATGGCTCTCTTGGAGACACGGTACGGGGACTGGGCTCTGGGCTTGCCCAGTGCAGGTCCAGCGTCTTCTCCTCCCTTGTCACCGTCCAATGTCACGTCCGGGTAGGCTGAGGGGCAGGGCGAGGAGGCGGTGGAGGAGGCGTAGTCGGCCGAGACGAGAGAAGTGCCGTTCGTCTGCAGCCTGTGGGGTAGGCTCGAGGCCGGCGGGTGGGAGTCTGCTCTTCGGTAGGGAGGGGGGCTGTCGGGCCCGGAGGCGGAGAAGGAGAAGGCTGGGTCGTCGTCGGGCTCGCAGGAGGGCAGAGCGGTATCTGGGGAGGGGCTGTTGCTGGGGTCTCGTGCCGAATGCCGGGAGGAGATACGCCTCTTCTTTGAGGAAGACGTCTTGAAGGCGAGCTGCTTGGGGCAGCTCGGGGCGATTCGGGAGCGAAGTCGTCGGTGGAGGGGCGAGGAGGACGGTCGTAGTGAGGGCGGCACAACAGCCGGTAGCGTACTCGTACGACCAGCAAGGGCTTGAGCCTCTCTCGAATAAAATCCTGGGGCGGATTTTAAACTTTTGAGCCGGAGAGAGGGAGGGAATATGATTCAGCTGGGGGAGAAGAAAGGTAGCAAATCACTGCCCATGGAGGCGGCGGTTCGGCAGTGGGGGGCAGAGAAGCACAGCCAGCGAATTTCTTGGATGGTTGAGCCAACAGGCCTTGTCAGGGCTGTGGAGGATGGTGGGCGCCTGGCGGCGGCGGCGGCGATTCGCGGTGGGTCCTGGGTTTCTGACCGCACACCTTAGAGGTTCAGAGGCTCAGAGGCTCAGAGGCTCGACAAACCTTGGAAGTGACGATACGGTGAGAGGATGCCAGACTTTCCAGCATACCTGGCCTCGGACAACGGGCGACGAAATCGCAGTCGACCGGCCTGTCCGGAGTAATGGCAAGTACGAAGTACTACTAGTAGTAGGCAACACTGATTCAAGGCACCAGCAGAGGCGGTAGGTATTTGAGGTTGCGGTCCCGGGGGGGGGGGGGGGGGT
>JAEMHR010000243.1:0-15891 GCA_016490725.1 Amphichorda felina | reverse complement strand
AATAATAATATTATTATTATTATTCCTAGTTTATATTTTATAGCTTTTAGATATAGGTATATTTCTTTATTAGATAAATACTTCTAATAAAGATATCTATTAATACCTTTATAAAACGCATATTAATTATACATAATATACCATTTTATCTTAACCTTAATAATATATATTAAATAGATTTTTTATTAATACCTTTATTTAAACTTTATAAAATAGGAACTAATTAGTAGTACTTATAATTTAAATAAGCATAAGTTATATTTTATTATACATACTTTAATAGCTCTTAGATAGAAAACTCTATAAGCATAACCTACTTATATACTCCCAATTAAGTCATACTAATTTACATTGCTATTAAAATAACATGTTACAAAAGCATACGTCTGGGATCCTCGATATACTCCTTGATCTTAACCAGGAACTGAACAGCTTCCCTCCCGTCCAGAAGACGGTGATCATATGTCAATGCCAGGTACATCATCGGACGAATCTCAATCTTGCCATTGACGGCAACCGGACGTTCCTTGATGGCATGGAGCCCGAGTACGGCGCTCTGCGGCAAGTTGATGATAGGTGTTCCCATGAGAGAGCCGAAAACGCCGCCGTTGCTGATAGTGAAGGTGCCACCAGCCATATCCTCAATAGTTAGTTTTCCGTCACGAGCCTATGATAACCTGTCAGCATAAATCTCGTGACGTTGTTGATACCCGAGGACCTACCTTCTTCCCCATATCTGAGATCGCCTTCTCGATACCGATCATATCCATTGATTCGACATTCCGAACCACGGGAGTGACAAGACCCTTCTCTGTCGCCACAGCGACACTGATATCCACAAAGTCCCGGTATACGATGGTATCCCCGCCGTTTGGTCCTTCGATCGACGCGTTGATGGCTGGAAGATCTCGCATGGCCAAAACAGCGGCCCTCGAGAAGGCGCTCATGAATCCCAGCTTGACTCCTGTCTTCTTGAGCACATCGTCCTTGTACAGTTTCCTGAAATCCATGATGTTGGACATGTCTACTTCGTTGAAAGTCGTCAGCGATGCTGCTGTATTTTGCGATTGCTTGAGGCGCTCGGCAATGCGAAGGCGCATGCGGTTCATTTTCACCTATAGGCTGTGTTAGCTACCCCCCTTTTGTAGTGCGTGACTAGGATAGGACTCACGCGGCGCTCTTCGCGGTTCCCGGGGGTATATGCTGCGAGGGGCCGAGTGGTTTCCGTGCCAGTGGACTTTGCCTCGGATTTCTTCGCATAAGACTGTCCCTGGGGCTCCGGCTTGACAGCTTGCGGCTTCTCGGTGGGTTGGGCGGGTTCAGTCTTTTTCGCCTGCTGCGATTCTTGTTCGATACGCGGTTCCTTTCTTTCGCCAGCGTCTTGCTTTGGCTGTTCTTTCTGGGCTCCAGTTTCCTTGTCCCCTCCCGATGGCGCGACTCCGAGTTCCAGACGAACGAGATCCTGGCCAACAATGACAGTGTCCTCCTCTCCAGCCAGGAACTCCTTGATAATACCAGCCTCGGGGGCATTGACAGCGACGTCTATCTATAATCATCAAGTGTCAGTTCCGCTGTGTTACGCGCTTACCGCTTAGCCGTCTGTGCCACAGCATACCTTGTCAGTTTCAATGGTGGCAATCTCTTCATCCTGTTCCACAAACTCCCCAATTCCCTTGGAGAACTGCTTGAGTGTTCCCTCTGATATGGACTCGGCCATTTGGGGAACCTTGATAATCGTGTCGGCGTAGTTTCTGACCATCTGCATCATTGACGGTAGCATGACCATGGGCCTCTGTGCATGCCTAGTGCGCAGAGGCACCATCCGTGCGGCAGAGACGAGGCTCCGCGACAGCATAGTGGCGGCGTCGAGGTGGTGAGGTGGGTGAGGTGGGAAGTGGTAGGGGGCGGGAGAGAGGGAAGCACTGGGCCAAAAGCACGATGAGCAAGGGAGAGAGGGAAAAAAATGTAAGGTGACGATAGTGCCATTTGAAGCCCGACCGGGGTGACGGGAGCTCCCAAGTCGATGTGTGGGTAGGTACTAACCTTGGTAAGGCACACCTACTACTGAAGGACACACCCAGTACCCCTTGGTATCCTTCAAGTTCCTACCAGCGAGAGTGGCTCGGAGAGGTACTTCGGAGTTACAACCACGGCAACGCCGGGCGCCTTTCGGAATATGCAGGCTTCATGTTGGTGAGCTCCCTGGCCCCTGTCACCCCTGTCGCTAATTGGCTGATCGGGTCATCTGTAACCGGGAACACATGAGACTCCCGACCTTACTTGGGGAGTAGTACTACGTACCTAACCTATGGTACATGCAATTGCCTCTTAATTTATACGGCTACGGGGTCTACTGGCGATTATTTATCTATCCTCCTCGGCTCATTTTGCCTCTCGGTTACATAGGGTGTGAGTCTTATCGATTCGTGGGGCACTTGTGACGCGGCAAGGAGGATGGTTGCACTCATAGTACCTAAACACAGTCATCTAAACTGACAACCACCCCCATCTGCCCCCGTCATATCTAGGTACCGCTACCTCCTATGGTTTTATGTGCGCTCGTGTCTTTAAGTTGGAGCTTTTATTCCTTGCGTTCCTTGTTATATGCAATAAGGTGGGTGGCTATATAAATACTACAGTGGTACTGAAAAAAAAAAAAAAAAAAAGAGTATGATTTGGGGGTTGATGACACTCACCTACAGTAAAACATATAATAAATACAGCGTGAAAAAAAAGACCATGTGGGAGCAAAAACAAGAAACGATAACACATAAGAGGAACAGCGAGAAGTATATACCAGTAAAGAATAGCACCCACCTACTCATAGATTATAATAATACGAGTAGCGACACGACGCGTGCATGATGGGATGACACAGGGTAAGGCTAGTACTGCTGGGGCGGCAGGTGGCAGGCCTCAATTGAGGCAGGAAGTCAGGTGAGGGGTCAAATGGCAGGTTGGGGCCTCTATTAACGAAGCAACAATATCGTTACCCAGTCTACAACAAAGTGACATCCTTCGTTTGATCAAGTTATCATCCTCGTTCTCTGGAGTACGTACCTACCTACTTAGTAACAGTACTGGCTCGGCCGCAAACAGAAACTACCAAGGAAGCTTAGTCATCAGATGTACCTGGGTGCCTAGTGCCAGGCCACAAGGCAACGAGCAGGCTCTTGTCCCCAGTCACCGCAATCGAGGCTGGCGAAGCAAAACAACCGCAAGCATACCAAGAACGCACTCGACCCTGAAACGGACATCGATCGAACCCTGGAGCGCCAGTGAAACATAATTGAGGCTACAGAGCTCGAGAGCGACGATTCACACCTGCTCGAAACATCAATTGGGCTGCCACTCGACAGCTCCGAGATCACGCAGAGCTTGTGAGCCAGGGTGACTCCCTCCACATCGCGTCACATTCTACTGGCAATCATGTCGACCCGAAGAGCTGTTTTGTCAGTAAACCAACAAGCCTCGACAGCCCATCGCATACCGTCGATGTCGGCATGGGCGGTGCTGACTGAGAGAAACCAGGTCTCTTTACCGCCGCTCCCTGAAGCTGGCATTGGACTGGGCAGTCCACCGCCACCTGTGGCGTGGCCAGGCGCTCTATATCCGCTCACTCTTCGAAGCAAACCGCCACATAACGGACCCAAGGCAACAAAGGGTACTAAAATTGGAGCTGAAGGCAACTACTAGATGACCGGCACAAACATTGGCTGACATTTGACGACGGCAGGCACTATTAACCGAAACGGAGAAGTTGCTGGATAGCTGGAAACACCCCGACCCGTATATCGCGCCGACTGCGCCTGGAGGTACGCCGTTAGATGGGCTGCTGAGCATGCCGTAATTGCGCTAACGTGATGGATAGGGTCTAAATACGAGCGCAACCTGCCGTCCCCCGTTCTCGACCGTGAGATGATCTGAATCTGGCACTTGGGTGACCAACTAACAGTTATCTAGCACCCGCGTCCCCGCCGAACAATCAGCATTGAGATGGGATTAGTATATCGAAGGAGTGAATTTAACAAGAGTCTGTGTATAGTTTAGATAGAGCCGGTAAAACCGCCCGGATGAAGCGAGGGATCAAAACATTCAACTGCCACATTTGCATGTCATCATACACTTCAGTGTATTCGGACTACCTATAGTACCGGGAGAGCAGCCAGCCGACATCAGTCACCCCTCTCCTACGAGGGCCGACCCGACCCAAAACACCCGACAGACAATAATGAAAGAACGCATAAAAACCAATTGGAATTAGGTGCCTCGAAAAAAAAGGTATTCATTCATGACCATAGCCGTGGGGATTATTGTACAACCCAAACGCATGATAAAAGCAACCGTGAACCCTAAACCGTGACCCCAGTGTCATGACAAACCAAGCCAACCATCGCGAAAAATCAGAACGCAACAACAAATTTACAGCTCCTGGCTGGGACCCTTTCCAGCCTTGCCAGTCTTCTTTGGCAGAAGGTCTGATATCGCGTTAGCGGACTGTATTGATAGGAAGTGGGAAATCGCATACTCTGGTGAATGTTGGGCAGCACACCACCTTGAGCAATGGTGACGTGTCCCAGAAGCTTGTTCAGCTCCTCGTCGTTCCGGATGGCGAGCTGGAGATGACGGGGAATGATACGAGTCTTCTTGTTGTCGCGGGCAGCGTTGCCAGCCAGCTCAAGGATTTCGGCAGCGAGATACTCGAGGACAGCAGCCAGGTAGACAGGAGCACCAGCGCCAACGCGCTGAGCGTAGTTGCCCTTCCGCAGAAGACGGTGGACACGACCAACAGGGAACGCGAGACCGGCCTTGGAAGAACGGCTACGAGACACGTTAGTATCAGGCGCGTAGAGCCAAGATTGGCCAAGATCAAAGATATTGAACACTCACGATTGCGCGTTCTTGGAGCCAGAGGCCTTGCCGCCAGACTTGCCGCCGCCAGTCATTTTGAAGGTGAATTGGGGGATTGGGGTTGTGAGTTTCGGAAGTTTCTGAGCGAGGTCGAGTGAAGGCAACGTGTGAGTGGCGTGTGAGTTGGGCTGATGACAATTGAGAGGTGGAAGATGTAAGTGCAGACGTTGGCGGGGGCGATCAGGTTAAGTACTTTTTGGCGCGTCTTGCCCGCCATCGCGGATCACCCATCATCATCACGGGCAAGGCGCGATTTCCCACTAAACTCGTTTTGGGAAATGGGCGTGCCGCGACAAAAACAATCACCCCCACCCTCCCGTGGGAATCCGCTGTACGGATACCTACCTACGTACTACCTAGTAGGTATCCAACTTATCTCAGACCCATGTGCGCAACTGCCATTTGTACTACTGCCTTTCTTGACCAACCAGAGTGTCAATATCTACTTAGGTACTGTAGGTTGACGGCACGGGGTTGACTCGCTGGTATTTTGCATCCCCCTCCCTTCTTCTTCTCTCTCTCTGTCTCTGTTTTACAGTACTACGACATCGTACGAATGTGCTCTGCCAAGCTTGCTACTCCAGTAAGGTGGGTAGGACTATCGCCACGCGTGTAGGAATCACGCTGCATGGCTCGTTATGTCGCAGAACGTATCATTAGTAGTCGTAGTGTTGCAATTTCTGACAGGCTCGGGCTTTGGATATCTAAGCTGCACTCGTCTGGAGTTTGCTGCCACTGCGACCAAAGGATTATGATTACTACTGTATGGATGCCTTGGTCCTTCCCTCAGTGTTAGTGGGAGGAAACTCACCAAATCAATCCCGTATCCCCGGGTCTGTAATATGGAGAACTCCTCAGAAGCTACGATACCAATTGGAATTAATACTATTAGTACTAGTACTACTACTGCTACTACCTTAGTAGTGCCATCATCTGCTGCCGCTCTTGGCCATTTGGTGGGCCTCGACCTACTCTATATAAATGTATTACTACGCGCGAAGTATTCAGCCTATTCATCTACGAGTACAATATGTGACATTGACCTGCCACTCTCTCTGCAACATGATAATAAGTATAGAGCGCAAGCGCTAGTTCAACGGTTCCTACGGGCTTACTTGAGCATTCAGGGATAGGTAACCCCGGGGGCTTGCCATCCCGGATTACACATGCTAACTTAGCATACCCTAACATAGAGCCTCAATGAAACTGAGGTAGCGAGGGTTGACTGGGCGGGAAAGGCATTGCGGAAAAGAATGTATCATAGGCATGTTAGGGGTAGAAAATATTGAATTTGGCTTGAAGGAGGTGGGCGATGTGCCCTTTTAAAGCGATTATTCACTTTAGTTTAAAGACGCAACCTACTAGGCGGTACTTAATGACTTGTCGCGATGGCACTCGTAGTAAGTACTAGTATGTCATACTCATCTGTGGTTTTAAGGTACTACAGTGAGTGGTATGCTTGTCAGTGATGTCCCATAGATCTCGAAGTTGGTGGCCTGGAAGGTGGTGGCTGGGAAGCGGAGCGAATCAAAAAATCGCAATATGGGCAGGGGGACCGAGGACAGAACCCCTCAAAACAGCCTTGGAAATGATTGATCTTGACTTCCTGGGCTTTCTAGGCCTGGAAGCATGGATGTGGGTGGATAGGTAGGTAGGTGGGCTCGTGCGCCTGCACGCGCAGAATCACTCTTTGGGCGCGTTTTTAGTGTGAGGCCACTGACCAGCCTCTATTGGGAGTGGGGCCGTGCCTACCACTGGCCAATTATCGAGCAACATACCCTGCGCCTTTTGGCGCGTGCTGTGCGGAAATCAGTAACTCGACGCCAGAGCAACGCGTCAAGCTACAAATACCCAAGCCCACCCCCATCGATTCTTCTTCCTTCGTCATCCACTTTCCATCACCGCACGCTGTCCACACGCCTTGTTGCTAACGCGTATTCGCACCCGAGCAATCTTAGCCTTTTTTCGAATCCTTCTAACTTCACAAACCTTCAAAATGGCTCCCAAGGCCGCTGACAAGAAGCCCGCCTCCAAGGCCCCCGCCACTGCCTCCAAGGCTCCCGAGAAGAAGGATGCCGGAAAGAAGACTGCCGCTTCTGGCGAGAAGAAGAAGCGCACCAAGACTCGCAAGGAGACTTACAGCTCTTATATCTACAAGGGTGAGTTTTTCGTTGTGAACGCAATCCGCCCAGCGCCATTGCTAACCTTTTGCAGTCCTGAAGCAGGTGCACCCTGATACCGGTATCTCCAACCGTGCCATGTCTATTCTGAACTCGTTCGTCAACGGTAAGCCCAGAACCCAGTCCCGTTATCGCACAAAATGCTGACCGGACCCAAGACATTTTCGAGCGCGTTGCCACCGAGGCTTCCAAGCTGGCTGCTTATAACAAGAAGTCCACCATTTCCTCCCGGGAAATCCAGACATCCGTTCGCCTGATTCTGCCTGGTGAGCTGGCCAAGCACGCCGTCTCCGAGGGCACCAAGGCAGTCACCAAGTACTCTTCTTCCACGAAATAAGCGGATCAATGGCATTCATGGTTAGTTCGGGCATTCGAGTCGCGCATGGCATAGTGTCATGACGTGAAACTTGCAGGCGAGGATGGTCTCGCCGCCCTCTGGGTTCTCTTAATGCGTTACGGATGGTCTGTTTTTTTGGGGTCAATGTCTTCAACGGTCAACGGGGTTTGCGGCTGTACAATACACTCGAGGTTTGGGACTCGAAGCAATGAGAATTCGCGCACATGATATCCTGAATCTATCCTTTGCTACTTGCGCGTGAGGTGTATGGTATTTCGTATTGGTAGTGATTTCTTGCCATAATGCTAACCCAGACCTGCTTTGGACTTTTTCATTGTTTGTGGCACAGGTTGCAGGATTCCCTTGTTGTCCAAAGCCCCGAGTGCGGTGCCACTGCTCCAGCCCATTTTCTCGAGCATTGCTCGACCGCGATTTTCACTTCCAAGTTCCGGTGCAGTGGCTCCCACGACCTCTCCTTCGCGATAACTAGCTGCCGGGTTGTTGCTTTTATTGTTTTGAGTGGTTCGTTTGGTTCGCTTGCTTTTAATATCGAGTCGTGGAAAGTATCGACGATTGATCTTGGCCACGGCCTGGTCAAAAGCAGCTTCAGCATATGGCAAGGTTCTTCCTGTCCTGTGTAGCATCGGCCGGCGCTGATCTGCCTTTCCAGTAGATTTGGATTTGATATTAAATTTGTTCGCTAGCTCGTGAATCACTTTTCGTGCATGGGTGTCCATAGGCGGGAATGATAAGCTGAAAGGAAGGTTGGTCAGTATCGGGAAATCGAACTCTATCACGCCGATTGCTTACGTTGGGTCAACCCCGATGAGAAAGGCTTTGATCTCCTCTGCCACTTGTTGCATGTTAATCCCGGTGGGATATTTGACCCTGAGATCATCCGGCTTGCTGCTTTTTTTCCCTAGCATACCTAGGGCCCGAAGCTCCTCTCGCTGCTTTTTGCGCTGGGATTTTTTCAGGCGATCGTTTCGCCAAGCGGTTTGTAGGGTTTGCTCCATTTCGGAGTCAGAGATATCGAAATCGATCTGGGCCCGCGTTGCCTTGCCCTTCTTCCGTCGCAAACTGGGACGGTCCCAATCCATCACGTCAAACTCGTCAAGCTGAGGGGGGTTTCTCCCAGACTCTGATGAATTAGAGCTGATACACTCATCTCTGGCGACCGGATCTGGAAGGGGGCTTGATGCTTGGCCAGTCATAAGCATCGCTAAGGTTTGGTCGTTGAGCTCGCTTCCAGAGGAAGGCTGGTGATTGTTCGTGTCGCCTATGGGTCCTTCGAGCACCTCCGGCAAAATCCGGGAAAGGCGGCACTCTTGAACAGCGTCATTGGTATCTTCCAACCTCATGGTACCATACCCGAGACTATCAGAGTCACTTTCGGGTACATCCCCCGTCTCACCCACAGAACCTCCCAAGTCTCGCGTGTTACGGGTGTCGCGAAAGACTATATTGTTGACTTCCCCATGATCTTGCATGTTTGCAATATAGTCGGCAAGGATCGCGTCATCGTCGGCCCCTTTTCCTCGAGTGCGTTGCCGCCGCCTCTTGCTAGCGGAGGCTTTGACCTGGTTCGTGTCGCTAGAATGTCTGTGGCCTCCTGAGATTGCACTGATATCCCCCTCTACTATTCGAATCTCGGTTTCCATCTGAGTTAATGCCATAGTGGACCTGGCTCTGTTGGGCCACCCTTTATTGCGTCCCCTGAAAAGGATAACCTCATCTTCACTGGAACTGCTAGGTTCTTTTGAGCGATCAGGTAACTCAATATGAACCTTTGTGGAGGGGGTAGCGCCCGTCCTATCTCCTTTCAAGTCAAAGAAAAATAAGTCCTCGCCTTGCCGCTCCGGATCGGGCAGTTCCTCCTCATGCAGTTTCGCTAGTCCTACTTCTCGTTCAGCAGGAATTTGGCTCTTCTTATCAGGTGCATCGCCAGTACGATGGTTATCTTCGCGACCACGTGAGAGGATGCGGTCATTCATCCAGGCGTGGTGTGGTCTTGCTTCTCCGCTGTCGTCCGCCTTCAAGAGGTCATCGTCTAATTGTTTCAAAGGCTCACTCGTGCCAGCACTGACAAAGACTATGGACTTTTGGCGCAGGCTGCTATGGGAATCCCAGTGGCTGTGCTGGGACGTGTTCCTGGCTTCGTCAGCCAGACTGAACCCTATTGAAGCGCATTTGTTTAGTATTTCTGTTTCGGGGTCGATACTCTATAGAACACAATTACCTGAGCTGTATGATGGATCCCGTCTTCCAGCCACAGCGTTAATTGGGTACCCTCCACGTTGGGAGCCTCGCCCACGGCCACCTTTTCCGCCCCTAGGAGTAGAATAACTCTTTTTATTACTTCGCGGCGGCATGGCTCCTGACGACTAGGCGCATAGTGACTTGAGCAAGGTAGAGGCGAAACTGTGTTCGCAAAATTGAGATTGTGTATTTGCAATGATTGTTGAAGGGTCGGGTTCCTCTTTGAAGTGGCGGACGTTGTGGTTGGCAACGGGTTTGATGGTCCAAGATCTGAGTAGAAGGGTCAGCGATGAGTCACAACGCATTTCGACGGAAAGGACCAGTGATTCATACCCGGGGTTTGTGTTAATAGCCTCCACAGGTTTTATTGTAAACACGCGGCTATGATCAGTCTTAGTTGAGACCGAGTTTCTAGATTGAGGAAATGAGCCTGGAGTGATGACCTCGGGCATAAAAATGTTACCTCTTAGGTACGTACTTAGGTACGTACTGGGGTAAGTAGTAGAAAAGAATTCGTACCTATCGATAAGAACCTGCACCTGCATGCATTGCTACTAGTATTACTAGTACTAGTAAAGAGGATTTATGTACTACTACAGTTATAACTTAGTACTTAATGGGTAGTATCCGTACGTACTTAGTACTAGTACTCAATAATGCGGGGCATACTTCTTCATTCTAGGTAGTTACCTAGGGAACCATACGTCACACTTAATTATACTCCTGGCGTAAACTTGCTAATTTTGTTTAGGTAGCCAGTCAAGTAATGAGGTACGCAATATATCCGTACGAATACCTCCTATATCAAGTGGAGTTCCAGATAATAAATTATCTTATGAGTGACAATAATTCGGAGTTACCCTGATATTTTGAGGAAGAAGGGTAGAGGATTCTACGTATAATAACCTACTAGGTAGTCTTTCTTCTAATCACTTTTTAATACTCCTGCGGAAGTTATAGTACAGCAACATAGAGGTATACTGGTGGGGCCAAGAAACAACGATTGCTATCACATAAACTCTGACTACTTACTACTATAATTATAAATAAGTTAGTATTAATAGTCGCCTGGAAGAGAGGTACTCGGGGAAATATTAGACTGCAAAATGAGTGCGCAGCTCACAGTGTGTGCGTACAGTACAGTTATACTCGTACCAGTAGCCACCCCAGACCACAACGCCCCGCAACCTTGTTGTCATGAGGTAACATCAGCCCCAGGTCAGCTGCTGTGCAAACCACACCAAGACGTTACGATCCTCGTTGTCTCGCCCTGAACAAATATTGAACATCATTCTCGACGCCGAACGACCTCCCAAACTTCGGCAACTTCTGCCCGTGGTGTCAACCGTTGTTTACCGTCGTCTCACCAAACCCAACTTCTCGGGCTCTCTGCTTCATCCTCGCTGCTGCGCGTCACTCCTATCTGTCCTTGACAAAGTCCGGAAATCCTCCCACAAATTTCTGTCAAATCTCTCGAACTTCGATCTGTAGATTCCCAAAGTCGAGCACCATACGATTTTCAGCGCCAAAAAGCGGTCAGGGTGGCAGACCTCAAACTTTGCCCCCCCAAAGTGGTGGCTACTCGTAGCTACGGCCGTACTGAAGACGCGGGCAACACTACTTTACTGCCGAGGTGCGGGCTGCAAACTGCGACGCATTTGACAGGCGGATCCCAGGCTAGCAATCAGAGACACTACGTGCTCGAGGGGCCGAAGTGCGCCGATACTGCCGTTGCTCAGTCGCTGAGCTCAGATAACCGGGGATGGAAAACACATTGGCCAACGTGGATCTAGGGCGGTATCGGCGGATCGTCCAGATGTTTTGGGACCCCGAACCAACAAACGACGTTGTCGCCGACCAAGAAGTGTGGTGTCTAGGGCGTTCGTACCAACTTGGTGACAACAAGCATGACTATACCGTTTCGGAGAGCATGATACCTCCCTCCACATCAGAGCGCCAGTCTCACCCAGGTACAGGAAAGGGTGTGGGAGCCCGACCTCCAAATACATCCGGAACACCGCCAGAGTCAATACCTAGCAGTTTCTCATCGTCCCTCGCGTATGGTGAGTCAGGACAAGATGGAGGATGGCCCCAGGGATTTATCGACGACTTTGAGGCCAGATTTTGGATGACCTACAGGTCGGATTTCGAGCCGATCCGCAGGTCAACTAATCCAAAGGCCTCCTCTGCAATGTCATTATCGATGCGCATCAAAAGCCAACTGGGTGATCAAACAGGCTTTTCCTCTGACAGTGGTTGGGGCTGTATGATCCGCTCTGGCCAGAGCCTTCTTGCAAATACCATTGCTCTTTTACGGCTTGGACGAGGTAAGTCGCGGGACTTAGCAATCCAATTTGATACCCGAAGCTGCTCTAAGCACTGCGGCTATGAAACCAACGCAGCAAACTCTCGGAAATGCTGACAGTCTCTACAGGATGGCGTCGAGGCGACTCACCCCAACATGAGCGCCAGCTCATCCGCATGTTTGCCGACGATCCGAGAGCGCCTTATTCAATCCACAATTTTGTACAGCATGGTGCCAAGGCTTGTGGGAAATACCCAGGAGAGTGGTTTGGGCCTTCTGCAACAGCTCGATGCATCCAGTAAGACTGATTGCGGCATGACATCGTCTGCTTCCAGCCATGGCAGTTAACGTACAGATATAGGGCCCTTGCAAACCCAACCGAACCGTCCCTCAAAGTATATGCTACCGGCGATGGACATGATGTTTACGAGGACAGTTTCATGAAAATGGCAAAGCCGAATGGGGAAGATTTTCACCCAACGCTAATTCTTGTTGGAACACGCTTGGGGATCGACAAGATCACGCCCGTGTACTGGGAAGCACTCATCGCCTCGTTGCAAATGCCACAGTCGGTTGGTATCGCCGGGTACGTCAATCCACACTCACTATATCTTCCTGCTTTCCAGGGCTGCCCCTAACTATGCCAAAGCGGCCGACCTTCATCTGCGCATTATTTTGCTGGAACACAAGGCTCATTTCTCTTTTATCTCGACCCCCATCATACCCGGAAGGCCCTTCCCTACCACGAAGATCCAAGCCAATACACAGACGAAGAAGTTACTTCTTGTCACACCACTCGATTGCGTCGAGTCCACGTCCGAGAAATGGACCCTAGTATGCTCATCGGGTTCCTAATACGCTCCGAGGATGACTGGATGGAATGGAGGCGAAGCGTCAAGCATGTGCAAGGAAAACAAATCATCCATGTTGCCGATCACGATCCGACAGAAGGTAGCGCTGGTCCCGAGGGGCGACGAGGCGCCATTGAAGAAGTCGAGACCCTGAGTGATGATGATAATCATACGGCCCTTGATGCGTGATTACTATCGCGAGGGCAGGGGGGGAGGGGGGATGGGTGGTTACCAGGCAAACCCCAATATGTCCTTACCGTGCCTACGGTACGGCAATCTGGTATCAAGTGCTGAGGGTTGGTGAGTCCTCACTAACATACAGGTGGTTTGGAAGAGGTTTGGTCTAGAGTTTCTGATTAAATATACCACTCATATGTGCGGAGTCAGTCACATATGTGAAGCACGATCCCATCAATATTTTGCCGGAGCAGTGATGATCGGCCCCAGACTCTCCAGATCCTATAATAATACTATATGTATGTAGATGGGTCTAGCTCGAAAGACCCCCACGTCTAGGAGGGAATATAGGACCGTAGCGAGTTAGCTTGGCAACTTACCGCCTCATCTTATCGCGCTGTCCTAGGTGTGGTTTTGCTGTGACTGGTACAGCATGATTTTCATCTCGCACATGTCGAAAGAGTTTTGACCTAGAGCCAAACACTTCCTCGCAAACGACACATCGATGCTATGCCCGCACCCAATCAGTCATACTGAGCTCTTGGTAGCATCCGCCAGAAGCTCATAGCAAAGTGGGGAAGTTCCAGTCTCCTGAGGGGTGCTTACTGTATCTGTCTGCTGAGCACTCTGCGCAGCCTTCTTCTCCCGCTTAGCCTTGGCTTTTCCAATTTTCTTCTTCGGTGGGTTGTCCTGCAAAGAAGCTTTCTCGGTCGCGGCTAACAAATCGTGGTCGATGCTAGCATCATCGCCCAGCTTCCCATATGGGTCATTCCGGTCAAGAGCAAGCCGGCGCTCGACTGCATTACGCGGCGCATATCCGTCGTCTTCCGTGTCATTGTCGAGGACAGGGAGTGAGGGATTGGCGCCGTTGTCTTGATAAACCACTTTCTCCTCCGTGTTATGATCGCCCTGGTTGCAGCCAAGGATTTTATAGCTCTCTTCGGAGATACTAGTCTCCTGCTCGTGGAGACCCGCGGTGCTGTAGGGAGGTTTGGAGATTGTGTCTTGACGGCGGTCACCATCGAGGTGAAGCTTCGCTTCCTCTTTCTGCATGCGCCAGCGCAGCTTCTGGGCAGCTTTGACGTGCTTTTTGCTTGCTTCGTGGACAAGTAGCTGCTTCTCGCTTTTGAAGGATTTGTTGCAGACAACGCACTCGAGCACCTCTGCTTCGGATTCCTCCTCTGTCTCTGGGAAGAAATCATCTTCGGCACTTCCTTCTCGAGACAGGTCCCACGATGGAGGCTCATAGGCTGCAATTCTCTCCTGGTTTGCTGCCCGTGCCTTCGCTGCTTGGATGGCAGCAGCGTCACGCATAAATTTCTGGCGCTCTGACTCAGTTTGCAAGTTGGGAAGATACCGGGTATCGCGTTTCCGGACAAAGGCTACGAGAAACCTAATGGCATCGTTGAACTCCCGTGCAGCTTCGTCGCGGATTTTCTTATTCTCCTTCTCCATCAGTCGGCGGATTCGGCGGTCGGGGGCATCAGATAGTCGGTACTTGTCCTTCCATGAGAAAGACTTTCTGGTGGCGAAGCTAGCCCAGGCATTATAAAAAGGTTTTACCGTCGAGTCGTAGTCGTCTCCTGACGATCCGAAGGGGGGATAGTTCGGAAGGTCGCCGCCGTCGAAAATGGCAGCGGCTTCCTCTTCCAATCCAAGTTGCTCGAAAGTTTCCCGGACGATGCCAAAGAAGCCACTTGGTTCATCATTGAAGGGTATTGTGCTGTTAAACCTACTTATGAGGTTGTGTATTTCCTCAGTCGTGGTAAGGCGGACATTGTGGAACGTCCGGGGTTGGACATCCTCATCAAACCCATCGTGCCCGCTCAGTATTGCTTCCCGGTGGGCATCGTACCAAGCCCTTTCCTGCGAGTCGGATAGAACCTCGTAGGCGGCCTGAACTTCAGCGAACCTCTGCGTGGCCACGGCGACGTTGTTTATGTTCCGATCGGGGTGTAGCTCGAGTGCTTTTCTCCGGTACGCCTTCTTGATTCTCGGCTGGGTTAATGCGAAGTTCTAGTCCTTGCCGCACAGTAAGTGCGTTCATGTGACGGCAGGCACTCACTCATCGTCGGTCGCCTGCCTGTCGATAGCGAGGAGCTCATAATAACAAGTCTTCGTGGGGTGCGCGTTTTGAGACGCATCTGTCTGGTAGGATGACTGCTGTGCTCCCATCGTGCACGGTCGCCGGGTGTCCAGCCGCGCAGGAGTCGAGCAGGAGTTGACAGTGCTTCGCACAGGCTAGGGAATACGCTCTATTGACTTTTGAGGTGGAGGGCCGGGAGAAGTTAAAAGAAGTCCCAGGTGATGGGACCTACTCGTACATGGTATCAACAACAGGGCCAGCTCAGTGCAGATGCGAGAAGTTACGAAACTCCCGTGCTATTGCCGGGTATTAGGTACTCGGTGATCTAAACAGTGTCAGCAGAAATACGCCCCTACCTTAGGTGGCAAGAGCAATGAACGTACCTATATAATGCATACCTAGTAGGTATCTATACCTAAGTACGAATACTGAGTGTGGATGATGTTATGATATCTGCGAGTATTACTATAGTTAACCTGAGTTATAACGGTTTGCCGCTATAATAATATCGGGATAATATAATTAAATTCCTAGTATATACTTATTTTCCTATATAAAATCGTGAGTAATCTGGAGATATAAAGATAAACCCTATTTTAAATACTTAAGTATTAATATTATAGAAGATATTTTATATATTAAGCTTAAGAATATAATCCTTTTTAAAGGTAATAATATCTTATATAATAATATTATTAATAACTTTATTAATATTAAGTATTATATAATTATAAAACTTAATAAAGATAAAGGTTTTATTTTAATACTTTAATATATATATATAT
>JAEMHR010000242.1:0-15925 GCA_016490725.1 Amphichorda felina | reverse complement strand
CGCCCTCCCAGCCCAGGGCCCTGCGCGCCTCCTGCAGGGCGACGCCCAGGTCGAAGGCCTCGCCGCGCTCCTCGAAGCCGATGCCCAGGACGGCCTTGCGGCCGGAGGGGTCGCGGACGGTGACGGCGAAGAAGCGGCTGCTGTCGATGACGGGCTCGACGGCGGCGGGGCTGGAGTAGGGGCAGGCGGCGAAGAGGGCGGCGGTGGAGGAGTCCTCGAGGACGAGGTCGACCTTGAGGGTGTCGGCGTGGCTGGTCTCGAGGACGCGCAGGCGGGCGGTGAAGATGTGGCGCGAGGGGTCGGTGGTCCAGCCGGCGGCGGAGTGGCCGCGGGTCGAGGGCAGCGGCGGGATGTTGTAGACGTGGACGGCGTTGGCGAGGAAGAGGATGCGCTGGATGGCGTCGCTGGGGAGGGGGGAGCCTGTGGCGGGGTCGAGGAGCTCCATGGTGGTGGGGGTTGGTTGTGCGTCTAGTGAGTGTCTGGTGGGTGTTTGGTGGGTGATGGGGCTGGCGCAGTAGTGTCACGGGTTCATAGCGTGTTGGATCGTCGTGGGGGTCGGCAATGGGCCAGTTTGAGGACGGTTGAGGTCAACGTGGTCGATGAGGTTGGCGTTGAGGAAGATGGAAGTAGGCGTCGAGGTGACAGGGAGAGGATGGATGGAAACTGTCGGATGATGGTGGGGGTGGTGGGGAGATGACTGGGCTGCGGAGTGCTGGAAACTGCCGACAGGTCTGCAGTGCGTAGTATTAATAGCCGGAGAGACGCATGAATATAATCACTCCGTAGAGGTGGTGGCATGAAAATCTGTTCACCCGTGGAGGATGGAAAGGGATCCAGGATTGCTTTTGAAGGAGCAACGAGGCACGGTGCAGGCAACAGTCCTCGCCCACATGCTCGTGACTCATTTGAGCCAGGCAAACATCAATGAGGGAAACCACTGCATGGGGCCCAAGATGATCATCATCTGATGTGGCCGCCCAGAGTACAAATGCGAAACACTAAAGTTGGCAAGTATCGTCTGGGCAATAGAGTGGTGGGCAATAGGCCTGAGATCAGGCGACTAGTATCGTACGTTTCCACAAGCACCTACCTAGCACACCGAGTATCTGGGGTACATATAGGCAATTGCTTCACTTGGAGACATGTGCCAGAATATCCGCTTCCATATTTCACCCTACGACAACTCATCGAACTCGTCTCTCACACTGCGCAGCTGGCTAAACATCCCCAAGCGTTTACACTGAAGGTAGTTAGGGATCCGTATTAGTGCTGTTCTTGGTCAGGTCTGGCATATGAGATACACAGGGTGCTTACCTGCCATCATTGGCTCCAATCCCGAGTGTAGATGTCATCTTATACGTGGCTCTGACTTCCCCGATGACCTGGTTATTTGGCATCTGACGATTGCTATGTAGAGGACCTAGACAACGACCCCGCCACGAATCAGGATAGGCAACCGAGATTGACCTTTAGGGAATTGCCGGCCATCTTGGAATTGGGAGCCTCACGATATTTCTTCCTTGATGGTCCCTAGCGGTGCCTTCGCGCATGTATGTAGCTTGGAGTTGGCTAGGAAGAGTCTATCTCAACCCCCGCTTGACCTTTGCAGGTCTAAGAACGCATGGCTCTTGGCACTCCCGCGCCTCCTGCAGCCCCATTTCTGCAAGATGCCGGCATACGGCCAACCAACTGATAACAGTCCGTGATGCATGACGGGTATCCAATACAGGATTAGGTTGCATCGAATGCTACGCACCTAAGCAATACCGAGGACGTCCTTGATCTGAAAGGCCTGAACTTCCATCGCATAGATGCCCAATAAAGCAAGAACAAGAAGCCGAGGAGGCCCATGATGGCTAGAACCTTATACCCCATGGCCCTCCCCATGCCCATCAACAGCGCTCAGCATGGCGACCAAAGTGATGCGAAAAGCCCGGGACGCAGCAGTGATCAAGGCCGACGAGGGTCGCCATGGGAATGTTCGAAAACAAGGGTAGTTTATGATCTATATTTCAAGTTTCAAATACCGTAGACCTGATTAACTAAGGCGCACACAGTCCTGGCAACATCGCTGATTTGCGTAGCGAACCTGGCTCCCTCGATTGACTTTGGTGTTGCAAGGTAGCTCGTGACAACATGGTTGCGCATTGTAGTCGTCCGGTTAGGTCTTTTTCCCATGAGTGATCGGACAGATTGTGACGAATGGTCTGGAATCACGTCTGTGGATAATTCAAGGTATGGCACCGACATGTTACAACTGACTGGGCTCCAGGCCGGATTCGACGGGCGTCATCCCAGTCCACCACCGCGGGCGGGAGTAACGGAAGCTGGGGCAAATCGCCAAGCACATAATAGCGTGCTGCCCGGCGACGTTGGACGATCCACAGAAGAACAGAGTGAATCGCTGTCTTGGTAATGGAATCTCCCTCTTAGCCGAAAGACGACAACGGCTAGGTAGGCACCAAGAGGCAGGCCTAGCTAGGAAAGTGCCGCCAGATTGCTTCCATCAGCGCTGTGTCTAGTTATTCTTTGGAGTCGTGGTCATAGCCCGCAGCGTTTCCCGAACACTATTAACACCGTTTAGGATGTCGGTTCTCGCTACTTCCTCCGCATTCAAGTATTTCGAGATATAACAAGGTCGCGTTATTTCAGGTCAAATGCTCCTTCTCCACGTGATACGACACCGCAACCTCGTCGCCCTCGAAGCACTCGCAGATGGGACACTTGGCCGTCCCCTGCGCTGGCTCACTCCCACGCACATCTGCAGCTGGTCCAGGTTCCTCAGGGAAAAAGTCGGCCAGACTCCGCGGTGGAGGTCCCTCGAGAAATTCATCATCCGCACGGACATCGGTATATCGCATCGTGAATCGCCCCGCCGGCGGCGGCGGTCTTGAAGCAGCAGCCGTCGCAGCCGTCGCCGCCCCCGCCTCCTCGGAGTTGCCTCCCGCCATCATCCTCTGGACCCTGCCGACCTGGCCGTCACGGAGCCGCACCTTGATGCCTCGCGGGTGGTTTCCCTTGGTGAGGACATCCTGGACAACTCCCTGTGTTTCGCGCCCAGTCGGCTGGTCTTCCTTGAGGACGATGGACACACTCGCGCCGGGGACGACCTGCTGGACCGTGGGGACGGGGCCGTTCGCGCGCTGCTGGTTCGACTGCGGCGGTCGGGAAGAGCTGTGGGAGGGGCGGTTGTTTTGCTGTCGCGGAGGTCGCGGTTGGCGATTGCGTGGGCGTTGCATAGTGGGGGGTGGGAACGGTTGCAAGGTGGTGTTTGTAGTTGAGAAGAGACGAGGAGATGGCGGTGGTGGGTTGAAGCTCAACGAACCTGGCGGTTGTGCCCCACCAAAATTCTCCCCAGTAGAAGTCCAACCACGGTGGTGACGCCAGCCCTTACCGGAATTCGTAGCGCTATCACCTGCAATAAGAAGCTGCTCGGTAGGCTATATGCCATGTTCTAAGAAATCAACTGAGGGCTATCAAGATATTTTCAGTGTAATTTATTCCTAATCCATTAATACAGGGCCATCTAAAAAAGAAAAAAAAAAAACCTATGCGCCCCGTTCCCTCTATCCCAAACAGCCAGTCGTGAGACTATTCATATCCGTACATACATGCACAAAAGCCAGCCCATATGCGGCACAAGCTACCTTCAGCAATCCCAGGGGCCGAATATATCCGTCATCCATACCAGATCCGTGAAATCCGTCATCACCGGGTCGACAAACGGGGCGTTCCCATCCGCCATCCCGTGTCCCCCTGCTGCCATCGCAGGTGGCCCCGTACCCATGGGTATCGACTCCCCAGCACTATTGGGGCCCCCAGCAGCAGCGGTGGCCGAGCCCGTCGGCGTTGGCAGGCTGCCCAGCTTCGGCGCCAGCGCAGGCTCCCAGCTTGTCTTGGTGTTCTTCAGGATCTTCATCGCCCTGGTGAAGATAGTCTCGTTGTCGTCCGCCGGCTTCATGGGATACGCCGATGCCATGGCGTCGAAGCGCTCAATCGTGCGGTCGAGGATGAGGAGTAGGTCTGCCGTCCCCCGTAGAACCTCCTTGTCCCAGGCCGGATCGTCTGTCATGGTGAGACGGTAGAGGGCAATCTGCGTCTGCGAAAGCTGGATGAAGACGGCAAATGGAAGGCTTGCAAGCTCGGGCAGTGGAATGGAGAAGAAGATGTCGTACCAGCCACGGATGGCGCGGAGGCAGGAATAGAGGGCGTCGATGCGCTGGCTGTCGGGCATTGTAGTTTTGAACAGACCCATGGAGTGGATGAGAATTTCGGTGGCATAGCCCTGGGCCTGAACAATATCTGTCGGCCAAAGTCAGTCTCCGATAGCCAGTATCCCGCGTGGTACATGGGTACGTACAGCTTGCATTGGCCGTTGGCGTCATGCTGTCGCGGGCAGCTTGAAGCCGGTTCAGCATACTCTTCCTGTAGACAAAGCTCGGTGTGTGGCCTCCATCCTCGCCCCTCATGACGTCCTGGACGAGTAGCTTGTGCGCCTCGTCGGCGACCAGCTGCATGCGTATCAGTGATGTGAGGATCTCATCTTGGACATATTCCTTGTCCCGCTCCAGAATCTCCAGGCTCTCCTCCATGTGGGGAGTCCAGCGGAGGGGTTCCATCTTTCCGATGAACGACGCGATTCTTTGAATATTAGCCACGGAAAAGGGGGAGTTGCAGGCAGACGTGACGTACATGGATGTCAGAAACCACAGTGATATCAACACTCGTCTCTCTTCCAAAGTCCTCGGCTTTGGGTGCGGTGGTCGACTACCCCAGGCTTTGAAGCAGGTCGAAAAGTACTGCTCCTCTGCAGGGGAGCGAGTCAGGGCCAGCTCATAAGACACACTCAGGGCAAGGTTTGCAAAGAGGACAACGAAGGGCTTCCACCCAGCGCCTGAGTTCATGATCGCCCACCCAATGTATGCCACCAGTCCCTGGACAATTTCCAGGGTGGGCTCGTGCCTGATGACGACAGCCTCAGCGACCTCCCGGCGCACCTTGTTCTTCATAGCCAGCATCTGAGGCACAGACATGCTAGTGATGTTCATTATGCAAAGCCAGAGAAAAGGCCGGTCACGGCGGAGCTCGGCGGCGGTCTGGTCAGGGGGAATGTACATGAAGGGAAAGTTCTTGAGCCAAACCCGAAACTTCTGCAAGTACAGCTCGGCCTCGGCCGGGGTTGGCTCAGAGTGCTCATCGCTCTCGTTGAAGTTGGCGTTGAGGTTTGTGTGAGAAGAGAACCCGGCATGGGGGCTGGATGCGGTTGCCGCTGTGGCCAGAGAGTCCAGACGACTGGGTTGGGCGATGTGACCCTGGCGGTGTGGCTCAGAATAGGCTGGCCGGGAGTTGGGAATGGCACCTCCCTGTGAGGATCGCAGGATAGAGACGAGGTCGTCGAGCTTCTCTTCCAGCTGGGCGGTGCGGGACGAGGCGTGCTTCTTCTCCACACGCTTTCGCGTGGCGGCTATGGGGTTGCATTCCTTGCCCAGGCGATAGCATCTCTCACAGATGCCGCCGCTCCCAGGACGGAGGATGCATTTGCACTTGGCGCGGGAGCAATTGGTGCATGACCTCCCGTAGCCGGCCGGGGCTCCGCCATCGGGGGAGGAGCCCTTGGAGGACGTCAGATCCGGGGGTGCCATGCGGATCCGGGATCGAAGTCGGTGGCGGCGCCGCTGGATGGTCAACGGCAAGGCATTGGCATCGGGATTCGAGATGCCTCACCGGATGGAGCGGATATCGCAGTGGACAGGACGATCTGGTCAAGGTGTGGTGAATTCCGTGCGCAGGTGGTGGCGAGAGACGGCGAAGCCCTGAGACAGACTCAGAGAGTCGAAAGACATGCGACGGCGTCTGGGATCCCGATTGGTGCGGCGTCGTGCGTAACTAGCATGTACTATGTAGCAGTGAGATGAGAGTGAGATGAGAGCGAGGCGATGCTGCGACGGGGTTCAGCTTCTTTTTCGGAGAGTTGGAGCAATGGAGTTCAGCGAATCCCGTCACAGCAGTGCAAATGTGGCGCATTGCATGCTGTCAGATCTACGCCACGACGACCCCCTCCCCCCAAGCCTCGACCTACCCTAAGCCGTTTTCTATCTCATGTATCCGTACGAGTTTGTGACTGTTTATCCTGTTCATCACTAGATTTTTTTGAGGGGAATAGTCTGTCTATTCATTTCTGTATCTTTTCATACCTTTTTCCTAGGGATTCGACGCCTTGTTCTGTTCAGTTACCACAACGTGCTCGCTAAGTAAATAGACATTGACATTGACACAGCTCATCTAGTTTACTCCAGAGACTATAATCATCAATAATACAATCCAAAGTCACCAAATCCTACTCAAAAGATTCTTGCAAACCACCTCATCTATTTCATGTTCATAGGAGATATTATTCAACCCTACGGAGCCTACAGCCGAAGATGCTGTCCCATGGTGGTAGAAAAGTGGAGCTCCGGTAACGCTGCATGCACGATGGACGATGCGCTACAGGGCCACCATGTTGACAATTGTTGATCCTCCTAACACCGACACTTCGACACCGACATTCTTACCCACCGCCAGAAGACGTGACTTCTCCCCTTCCCTGGTGTCAGGGCGAAGGATGGGCATAGTATCGCCATGGCCGCCGTCCAACAGCGACTCCAGGCGCATTCCAAGACTCGCTCTGCCCAACTAGCTCCCAGCGCCGTCGTCAGGCACCCCCACCAGCAAGCTCCCCACGCCTCGAGCCACAATGCCATCCCCACGATTGCTCCCCTGACGCTCTTCCTGAAGAACCTCAAACTTCTCGACCTGGATCTCCTGCCTGACTGGCCGGGAATCTCGAGCGAGACATTTTCCACGGGCACTACCGCCCAGGGCCAGAAGAAGAGGATCCAATGTGTTGAGTGGGCTCTCTTCCAGCTCTTCGCCCTATGGGACCCAGAGGAGGCGGCCAAGGTAAGCATCATCTGTGCATCGCTGTGCAAATTCATGGCTAACCAACATTTCAGAAGCTTAAGCCCTTCTTCCCGCCCCTTGACCAGGTCCAGTCTATCAATCTCCGCGCCGCCCTCCTCCGAGCCCTCGAGCAGGCCAAGAAGAATGGCGTCCTCGGCCGCGATGCCCTTCTACGGAAGACAATGCTGGATGAGTGCAAGGGCGAACGGCTGGAGGATGTCCTCGCTGCCTTCTCCGCCGCTGTCTTGAAGAAAGTCGTCATGGACGAAACTGCTACCAGCGGCCAGCACCCGGCCCTGGCGCTCTCCATGGCCTTGGAAAGCAAAGGCTACAAGGACGACAAGACAGACCTCGGTGCCCTGATCCTCGCCCACAAATTTGCCCTGCATCGGTTATGGGAGCGGAAAGAGGAGGAGAAAGCCAAGTTCCGCGACTTCGCCGACCTGCTTGGCGTCAAGGAGAGGGGTGTTGCTCGTAAGCATGAGGAGGCCCGTCAGAGAGAGCAAAACGAAACTACGAAGACAGTATCCGAGGACGCAAGACGGGAGATGCGGCGTACTGTCCGCAACAACTGGTCTGGTAATGAGCGGTGGATGGAGACGCTGCTCCACGGCGACGCAGGTCCTAAAAAGGACGGACCCTTCGGTATGCCATTTGACAGAGTATGGCGCAGAGTCGAACAGAAGAGACTGGGCGAGCTGGAAGATAAGGATGCTGGACTGTTGGAGCAACTCGACACTCGCGTGAAAATGCATAGGGAAAGGCTAGAAAAGTGGCAAGGCTACCGCCGAAGCATGTTTGGTGATGGGGCATTGGAACCACCGTCGCCCTCAAAGGCCAAGCTACAGTCACGAGGGAAGGGGATTGATCTTGGCTTTGGTGCACATGAAGGTTTGAGGCTGGGCAGAATGAGTCCCAGGAAAACCACCAAGCCCAAGGGAAACGCGATCAATGATGAATACCGTGATCTGCTTGACGGGCTCAGGGATGAGTTGGCAGACGCTGACAAGAAGCCTAACCCGCTCGGTTTCCTCCAAACCAGACACAGGCATAACAGGCGCTCCTCTGGCACAGAAAGAGTGTCGGAGATCTCAGAAATGAGCGATCTGGAGGATGACTCCCCGGTTGTGGCGCCCGTTCACCCGCCGATCAGCTCATTTCAATCAAAACTTGATAGCGCAGGGCGACCACCTGCGCGACCAAGGCTGGATCGGCCTGATCAGTCATCAAGCGACTCTGTGAAGTCATTGTCACGGCCAGATCTCGGCCCACCTATCTACCCCGAGGTTGCCAGCGATACACAATCTCGGCGTTCCTCTCCCTCCAAGGTCAGCTTGGCCATAAACCAGTCGCCGACACGATTTCAGCAACCTCTGGACGAACAACCCCCTGTTTCACCAACGCAGGAAGCCGCCGATTTGATCCTGGAATCCATGAACAACGCATCGCCATCCCCAAGCAAACGCACCAAGCCACGCCACACCCTCTCCCTTGCGGATCGAACTCGTCTTTCCATGGCACCTCGTGGCTCGTCCCTCTTCCTTGAAGACGAGGATTTGGACTCTGACCCTACAATTACCGGCACCACAGCCATGGAGAGCACTGGCGATGCGGATGGTGACAGCAAGACACTCATGGAAGATGAGGCGGGTGACCTCGTCAGCCGGACGCGCCGCAGCATGGCTGGCTTTGAGAAGGCTCAGCAAAGGGCCCAACTTGAGCGCCGTCGGTCGCAGCGCCGATCAAGATTGCCGCCGCAGCGCAGGGAAGGCAGCCATTTCCCCAAGGTGGACGAGGGAGAGGAACAGAGTGCGCTGGCAGAAGAGCTGATAGGCGAGGAGGATATGGAGGCGGTGTTTCGCTCACGGCCCAAGATCCAGGCGAGCCCGCTTCCCAGTCCGATCAGAGAAGATTTCGACTACGACTATAGGTGATTACGCTTGAGATGTGGAATGATGGGCCAATTGAAAGTCACGAGGTGAACCTCGCGATATTGGGCGATAGGTGTGATACCCAGGTTGGAGTGTTAATTGTATCACCTTATGTTTATGCTCCATAGTGTACATGAGGTCCAGACTTGTAATCCCGCCCCATTTTATATCTTACAACATCCAGATCATCCAAGCCGTCTACCAGCCCTGCTTCTTGAGCTCACACACACGCGCCGCCGTAGCCTTGAACCCACCCTTGAAGCGCCTCCTCCACCGCACCATCTTGAGCCTCTTGCGCCTCAGGCCGGGCCTCTCGTGGAACCGCTGGCGGTGCCACAGCTCCTTGACCTTGCCCTCCCTGAGCAGGCGGTTCAGCAGGACGAAGGCGTGCTCGGGCGAGTGCGCCGCGCCGCGCACCCACCCGCCGCCCTCGAGGAAGACGGTGCGGCCCGTCACGGCGGCGGTGCGCACGCGGGGCTGGTTCACCGGGTCGTTGCTGATGCTGACCGACTCGGCGTATTTGCTGGCAAAGGTGCTGAGCACCTTGTTGATGTCCGTGTCGAGGATCTTGCCCACGTCGAAGTAGCCCGGGGGGTTGGGCGACGCGGCGTCGTAGGCGTGCTTGGGCTGGTCGCTGGCGGGGGCGCTAGGGTCGGCCGAGGCGGAAGCGGAGGGAGGAGGTGGAGGAGGAGGCATGGCGGCGTTGGAGCCAGGTGCCTGCTGGGAGGACGGCGGTTGCGAGGACTCGGGGTTCTCGGTGGATGTGGGAGGCGTGTCCTCGGCCTTGGGCTCAGCTGGCTTGGGGCGGGCGTAGTTGCCGACGAGGGGATTCGAACGGACGGGGCGGTCCTTGGGGCCGCGCGAGTTCTGGTTGTGGTAGGCGAGGGATGTCGAGAATGGGCGGATGGCCAGGGGAGCAGCCAAAGCTTGCCGGGCTGCTACCCTTGACAGCATCATGCTGCCGTATTTTGATGCGACGGACCTGAGAGACGTAAGCGAGTAGTCCAGAGAAAACAATTGGATTGCGAGAACGCACATTGTGCGCGCAACAGCCCCGTCAAGGTGCAGTGTAGACACAATGGCGACGATCGAGACTTTTCGGCCTGGAGGTTGCTTCAAACGCGCGAGGTCGAAAAGTTCGGAGTGCGGATTATCGTTGGCGCGGGATTGGCTGGGGTGGTGGCATTTTTGTGGAGCCCCACCATCGATCTACCATTGAACTCCCACTTCTTCCTCCGCCTGTCCTCCACTCGACGTTCAACTCGAGGTGAATGAAGTTTCTACACATCGAGTCGACTTACACAGATTATTTAACAGTGACCACGAACTCCGTTTGTCTATTCAAAAATCTTCTCTAATAGATCCCACTACTCTTAGAGATTCTCCATGCCCTCCGTCATGCCGCGGTGGCAGCATCATCTCCGCCCTTGATGCCTTTCTCTGTGTACCATTGTTCTAGGATTCGAACTTGCTCCCGATGGCCTTGCTCCTCCGCAAAAGACAGCGGCGTAAACCCATGATCATCCTCAATGGTTGGGTCTGCGCCCGCAGCCATCAAAATCCTCACAACTTCAGTATGGCCGTTGAAGCACGCAGAGAAAATGGGCGCCCGGCCAGACCTATCCACCGAGTTCACGTCCACATCGCTGCTCTCCACCAGCAGCTCTACCACCTCTACCATATTGTGTGATGCTGCAATAGATAGAGGCCCGTAAACATTGCGGCCCTCTGTGCGCAGTGATACTCCATCTAGCAAGAGCTGTCTGACGGTCTCCACATCACCGTCCTTGCACGCCTTGTAGAGCGTTGCCAACTTAGTCCAACGTTCCCGGAGAGGTAGGAAATTATGTCGTTGGCAGAGGAGATCGAGGACTTCCATGTTACCGCAGGAAGCAGCATCAAAGCAAATGACCTCACCTTTCTTCCTCATTGCTGCAGCAACCTCTTCCAGTTTCTCATCTAGGAGCAACTCCATTATTCCCTCCCCACTGAACTTGTTGTTCGCCGCTGCCTCAATTGCCTCAGCCGTTATGCGGATTTCGCTACCGCCTCTCTCAAAAAACAGCGTCAGGATCTCCTCGCCCTGGTATTCGTTGCCCGCCGCTGCCTTGATCGCCTTCGCTGTGATTTGTATCTCGCTACCCCTTCTCTCGAAAAGTAGCCGCAACATATCTTCGCCCCGGTGTTGGTTGCCTGCCGCTGCCTCGATCACCTCGGGCGTGATCTGGATCTCGTTTTCCCTTCTTTCGAGGAGCAGAGCCATTGTTCGCTCATCCCCGCCTGCCGCCGCCCTGACTATCTTGGGCGTAATCTGGACGTCGCTGCTTCTCCTGTCGAGAAGCACCTTCAACACTGATGGAGAACGCTGGCCCACAGCTGCCTCGACCACCTCGGGCGTAATCTTGATCTCGTTCCCCCTTCTGTCGAGAAGCAACGTCATTAGCAGGCCACCCTGACTTGGGTTTCGTGCGACTGCTTGAATTGCATCGGGCTCAATCTGGATTTCACTGCCCCTTCTGTCGAGAAGCACCATCATTATCCTCCCGCCCGCCAATATGTTTCTTGCCACTGCCTTAACCACCTCAGCTGTGATCTGGATCTTATTGTCCCATCTATCGAGAAGCAGCTCCATTGAGTGCTCACTTGGGGCCCTAGCAGCTTCCTCGACCACCTTGGGTGTGATTCGTATCTTGCTCCCTCCTCGGTTGAGAAGAAGCTCCAAAACACCCCCGCCAGCCTGATCCCCAGCGGCTATCTCGAGTAACTCGGAAGTTATCTGCACCTCTTCGCCTCTTTTTTCCAAGAGTAGTTCCATCATTGTCTGACTATATGAGCTCCTGGCCGCTGCCATGACTACCTCGGCCGTTATTTCGAACTCATTGCCTCTCCTTTCTAGGAGTAGTGCCATTGCTTTCTCACTCCCGATCACAGCCGCTGCCTCGACTATCTCAGTCGTCATTTGGAATTCGTAGCCCCTTTTCTCTAGCAGGAGCTCAAGTAATTCCTTGCCAAAGAAACCATCCGCGGCTAAGTTCACTACTTCGGTCGTGATCTGGACCTCGTAGCCTCTCTTCTCCAGTAGCAGCTCCATAACAGGCAAGCTCGAGGCTTGAGCCACTTCCTTGACGATTTCTGGCGTGATCTGGACCTCGTGCCCCCTCCTTTCCAGGAGTAGCTCCATCATTTTCACATTGTTGCCCCTAGCCGCTGCCTTGACGATTCCAGGCGTAATTTGGACCTCGTAACCTCCCTTCTCTAGTAGCATCTCAAATACTTCAAAGCTAGAGATACTGCCTGCTGCCAGTTCCAGCACCTCGGCCGTGATTTGAACTTCATGGCCTCTCTTCTCCAGCAGTAGCTCCATTATGCTCTCGTTCCAGTTAGTAGCCGCGGCCTTGGTAACTTCTGCCGTAATCTGGATCTCGTGTCCTCTCTTCTCCAGCAGCAGCTCCATCATATCCTTGTTCAAAGATTGAGCTGCTATCTTGACAATTTCTGGCGTGATCTGGATCTCGTGACCTCGCTTTTCTAGCAGAAACTCCATAACATCTGTGCTCGAATCTCGAGCCGCTATTTTGACAACTTCTACCGGGATTCGGAACTCATGACCTCTCTTTTCGAGGAGAATAGCTAATGCCCCCGTTCCACTACTAAATTCTACCGCTGCTTTAAGTATCTTTACGTGTACTCCGAGACCATTTGTAATGGGGTGGTCCAATAGGTCTCGGAGAATTCGAGGAGCATAGACAGCTTCCCTCAGGTAGTCTTTGTGGAATGTCTCAAAAAGAATGGGAGACATTTGATCCAGCAGTAGCCTTACTAGCCAGTCAATGCCGTAACGAAGAGCGGCGCCCCAAAGGGGCGTTTTGTAGGCGCTGTGCATGCCGTTTTCGACCACTCCCCATAGTCGCCTGTTTGGGCCTCGGAAAATGCGGTCCAGCCTTTGTGCATCTTCCACAACATCTATGGCATTGTGAATGTGCTGGAACCAGAATTCGGACATGTAAAGGAGGAAGCAGTCATGCTCCCTCAAGTCTGTCACCCACCGGTAATCGTTCCACCAGCAATAGTTCGACAGCCGGTTGACTTCCAGTGAATGCTCTTCCTTCGGACAAAAGTCCTGCAGGTCTTCAAATGACAGAAACTTTATGCATGCCTTTCCAAGTGCTAGTTCGGGCCGTGGAAGCCGCAGTTGGATGTCTTTGAGACTCCAGATTTCAGAGCTTTCCGTCAAGAAGTCTCGCAGAGATTGGTGAATTAGATAGAGGCGCCCGTCGATGATGTCAACGAGAGTTCCAAGGTGCTTTTGTATAATGTCGCTATCCAAGGGCGCTTCATGCATGCGAAATTCGGCGACGCTCGTGACTTCCGGCTCCATGATAGTAGCTGCTGTTTCCATTTGTTTCAGAGAAAGTGGATATTTCGCAAATGCTACCCAAGCTAGGATGGCGACGTTGCGTGAATCGAGTCTGAATGCAGCTTGAGTGAGGTTGGCGTATAGATCGTGAAGCTCTTGTGGCGTCCTTTGAATCACTTCTTTGACTTTGTGTTTTGTTAGGTACGGCAACTTCTGGAGCTCTTGCAGTATGATGCTTATCCAGAGAAAAGTCCAGCCCGAACGATCAAGGACCTCTTCGTAGATTAGTTCCTTGAACTTGCCGAGTTCCGCGTTCCTCAGCCGCTCCTTGATGAATTGTTCCAGATCGCTAGTCGGGGGGCGGAAGGCCCATTTTGTCCCGGGTAAAAAGCTCTGGATAGGGCCATCCGGTCGGCTGGTGCAGAAGAGTTTGAAACGGTATTCTGGATCCTTCAGCTTCTGTAACCGATTCGCTAGGTCAATCATTCCAGTTGTGTAGACGTCTAGGCCATCTATGGCACAGTAGATCCAGGAATACGGGCTTTTGTTGACCAGATCGAAGAATACACCCCAGAGCTCATCGATAGAAGCTGAATGGAACGCTTCCCGCTTCTGTGGGTCCTGAAACCTGTTCGGAAGCTTTCGAAACAGTCGTCTATCCTCGCAAAGCTGTACAATGAGGGTCCGAAGAATAGTTGATGCGTCTCGTAGATTCTCATCGCCTTTGATGTTGCAGAAATAGTAGATGACCTTGTTTGTAACTGGTGCAGTCTGCAATTTCTGAGAGAGATGTTCCACCACGAACCTTGTCAGCACCGACTTCCCCTTCCCAGGAGGCCCTTGGACGAGAAGTGAGTTCTCCGTATCTGAATCTCGCCAAAGGTCAAATGTTTCTTTCTGTAGGCTATCGGTGCCGGTTAGTTTGTTTGAGACCTGGTCAGAGACCAGCCAGTTGAGAGTTCCGTCGATCGGCCTTGCTAGCTTCTCCTCATTCTCCTTGAACTCCCTATAGGGAGGCACGTTTAGATCGTCCCAGTGGCACTTCTCATCATCAGAAAGCTCTGTTTCGACATGAAAAAGCTCTAAGATACTGTTAATAGCTATCCAGATGATCCGTTCTGATTTGATTGGGACGTACCACACTGAGACACGAACCGGCTCCGGATAGCTCCCGGCGCATTTTCAACGAGGGTTTCCAAGGTTTGCTTAACTCTGATATAACCATCATCTGCCTGGCCGGGGAACTTTACGAGTCTGGAATGATCAGCGTCTAGCATGTGTTGGTGGTGGGTGCTGTCTTCGTTCCCAATCCGACATGCCGACTCTTTAGTCACCATCAGGCAGAAATCCCCGTCTCTCGATAGCTTCCCATCTTCCTCCTATAAAAAAGTAAGCACCTTATAGTAGAACTATTGTTTCATTATTTCGTTTTCGTAAGAAAAGTGTGGATTCACCTTGAGAGTGGCAGTCTTTCGTCGCTCGTAGTACGATATAATCTCAAAGGGCGGGCTTTGTTTCTTGCAGCATCTGATAAACTGATTTCTCAGCCCATCTAGGTATTGAGTCGGCTCAGACTCGTAGTGCCCCTCCAGGTCAATGATCAAACGTTGGTTCGGCTGGCCGTCAGTGATAGCCCTCAGATTTCCCGGGTTCAGACCAAGGTTGGGAACGCCAAAAAAGACGAGCCCATAGGATGCCCGAAAGAAGTCGTCACTGTGAGGATCCTCTTCGTTATATAGAGCCATTGACAAAGCCTAATTGCGGGCGGTTAGTGGTGTAGGTACATGGGAAGACGATGCATGGAGTAAGCGGAGTCTCTTACCTCTTTGATGACAAGGCCACCAAGACTGTGCCCAACAAAGATAATCGGCCTCTGAGTTGTCTAGCCATTAAGCGTCAGGAATTGAAGACTTAATGGGATGCATCTTAAATCACCTTTGTTTCTTTCCGGAAAGCCTTGTATGATTCCAGAAACGATTTTCCAATTTCATTGATCGAATACGTGGAGTTCGTATCCTTGATGCGAGAACGGTATCCGTAGACCAGAACGCGGGCTGTAGGAATGTCTTCAGGCAGAAAGTCACGTAGCCAGACTTTGCCTCTTTCATTATCCCTGAAGCCGCCGATAGGGTGACTCCCCAAGCCATGAACTGCGACGATGCTGCCTGTGATTTAGCCTCCTCCTGTAGTAGACGGCATGTGAATGATATGGTTGGAAGACTCACTCGACCACCGCACCACCCCCCTCGAAGATGGGTGTGATGCCAATGAACTTATCATCGGCAGGATATGCAAGGTCCTTTGGTGGGGGTTCGGTCAGCATCAATGTTGCCATGCAGTGTTTGGCGGAGGAGGGTGCTAGAGTTAGGCGCAGATTATCCGCATCTAGAACAGCATGGCCAGGTCCCTGGAGAGGCCCTTGCAACTGCTGAAGCAGCTCGGCCTTGCTAGTTGTGATGGGTATCTCCCGTAATCGGTAGCATTTCGGTCTCAAAGCTTTGGTGACCGTTTTATCGTCGCTCAGAGACATGTTGGCGGTGCGGGGAAGGTCAGGTTTCGAGTACTGTGACTGTCAGGATCACCACAAGAGACGAGAAACTAGAGATGAAGAAGAGTAATAATCACACCAGGCAGCTGTGCGACAAGAAACATTCATCTCCCAGCAGCTCTTTTGGGGGGGGGGGGGGGGGGGTTG
>JAEMHR010000241.1:0-16017 GCA_016490725.1 Amphichorda felina | reverse complement strand
TAATAACCTCTTTTCTCTTCTAAAGTATATACCTTTAAAGGATTACTTTTAATAACGCTAAGGCGAAGGAAACTAGGCAGCGATTAGCATAGATAGAAATATAACCCTAATCTAACCCTAACCCTAATCTAACCCTAAGCTAGGCATTCGACTTATTCTTATCGCTAGGTACCGTGATTATATCCTTAGCTAGCCTACTATTATCGGTAGCCCTCTTTATATAGTATCTACGTACCTAGGTAGCGGTATTATCGTTATTATTATTAACGTCGCTATTATCCGCTACTATCTTCTTCTTTATCGTCGCTATTATTATCGCTATCGCTATACCCGCCTCGCCTTCCTATAATACCACGTTAATCTAGCCTAGGAGGAGGGGGCCTTATAACCTTAGTTTGGCTATAGCCTCTAGCCCCTAGCTATAGTTATAAGGGTATCCCCTAGAAGCCCTTAGCTACTTCGGCGGGTTAGGTAGGGGCTTAATATATATACTAGTACCGGTGCTATAGCGGTATCTTAGGGTAGCCTTATCTCGATCTATATATTACTAATATGCCTAGGGAAGAAGCGCTAGTAATAAACGTTCCCCGACTAGGGTATTATATGCTTTAGCCTAGCCCGCTTAGCGATATTCCCTCCCCTAGGACCCTAGCTATTCTATTAGCTATGCTTCTCCTAGTAATACTTTTATATCACCTTTTCTATATATATTATATAGGGGTATTTATTATAGCGGATATTATCTATCTAGGGTAAACCTAGCTCTAGTAGGGGCTCCTCTAGCTATATAGGGAACTTAAAGGCCTAGATATCCGCTTAGTTCTATAATAGGCTAGCGACGCCCCTAAGCTACGCGATAATAAAGTTCCACCTCTCTAGCGTTAAGCCGGGGTACCGCCTCCGTAGGTAGGTTATTATCTCGGATATAGCGTAGGCGAATATATACTCGCTATAGATCGGGAAAGGGTAGCCTAGTAGGATTATAAAGGGTTTTATAGCCTAGTATCTTACTATATACTTATACGTATCTCTTTATAGATAGGGGTAAGATAAGGTTTAGGATTATAGCTCTTATCCCCCTTTTCCTCTACTTTTAATTCTTTTCTTTTTACCTTCCTTACTTTAATCCTCCTTATCTTTATACCTACTATTAAATAAGAGGGTTAGGTTAAATATATAGCTAACTCTAGTTTTATTAGACCTAAGCTTTAATAATCTATATAATAATACGAAGTATAATAACTTATCGGGTATTATTATACCCTCCCCCCGCTACCTCAGGTATTTAATTATTATTTCTATTCTCCCCTTATTATCTAATAAGAAAATATTAAAGAAAAGGGTATCTATATTATAGTAACGCTTTATAATTATACTACTTTTCTTTCTTTTATTTATCGCTTACTTAGGGTAGCCTCCCCCCCCCCTAGTAAAGCTATCTTAGTAATTAGTTTTTCGGCAAACTATACTATAGTTTACTATAGTATATAATCTACCGCCCTTAGCTAACTAAGGTAGCTTATATATAGCCTACTAGTATAATAGCAGCCCCTATACCTTAGTAACCCGATAATATAGTAAGCCGGGAGGTATAATAATAAGGGGAGAATTATAAAGTATATTATTATATTTACTATATCCCGCTATACCTACCCTCTAAGTTATATCCGCCTTTATACCTAGTAACCTCTAGGAACCCTACCCCTTATCGGTTTCTATAAACTTTACTATTATTTATTATAATATCCCGTCTCCTTATCTATTAGAGAACCCTACCCCTTATCGCTTTTCGTAAACTCTACTACTATTTATTATAGTATCCCGTCTCCTTATCTATTAGAGAACCTTACCCCTTATCGGTTTTTATAAACTCTATTACCGTTTATTATAGTATCCCGTCTCCTCGTCTATTAGAGAACCCTACCCCTTATTACTTCCCGCGAAATTAATTACTAGGTATATAACTACGATAATAAAAATATAACTCGCCTATTAATATCACGACTATAACTTAATCGCTTCCGAAAAGTATATTATTATACTCGCTATATCCCGCTATACCTACCTACCGAGTTATATCTACCTCTACCCCCGGGAACCTCCGAGAACTCTACTTACCTTACTCTATAAACTCTACCCCCTATCTTTACTAGCGCCCTTTTCCTTTATATATGATTTTCCGCGAACTCTACTACTATATGCCGCCGTATAATAGTTAGGCCGATAGCCGTAGGAGACCTGATTTACCGGGTAGCTACGAAGGCTATCCTTCTCGGCACCCTTAGGCCTAATACGCTACTACCGTTCTAGCTAGGCGTAGGCAGCCCTAGCGGCGTTAAACCCGCTACCTTCCTCCTCTAGGAGGCTATCGAGGGCCCGAATAAGCAGGATTTCCGCTATATCGCCTCGATAAACCTAGCTAACGCCTTTAATTCTACGGCTAAGTCCTCGATAATAGTAGCTATAGCTACCTACGCCCCGATTATCTATTAAGCAGCGGCCTAGGCTTATAATAGCCCCTCCCTCCTTATACTAGATAACTCGTTCCTAGCCTCGGTAAAAGGGGTCTAGTAAGGGGACCCCCTTAGCCCCCTTCTCTTCTCCCTCGCCTTCCGCCTTACCCTAGAAGCCTTAGCTAAGAAGCTTCTAGCCGCTACCTTAATAGCCTACCTAGATAACCTTTATATCCTAGGGAAGTCTAGTAGCCTCGAGGTAATAAAGGAAGTACTTAAAGGCTCCCCCTTTACTCTTAACCTTACGAAGACGAAGGAAAAGAGTATCGAGGAACTACGGGCTAGCGGCCTAGTAGCCCTAGGCACCTTCCTAGGCCCTAGGGACTAGCGCTAGGATTTCCTCCAGTAATAGGTCCTAACCCTCGAAACCGTTATCGAGGCCCTACGGGACCTACTAAAGTAGTATACCCTCCTCCTCCTCTAGGGTAGTATTTAGCTTCTCCTCCGCTACCTCCTCCGGCAGCTTAACCCGGAAGGCCTCCTAGACCTCTAGGAAGAAGCCGATAGCTTAATCCTACGGGCTATCTAGGCCCTAGTTACTAGGGGGCCTAGAAACGTCTCGGGCCTAGCCCTTAACCCGGATCTAGTAGCCTTCCCGGTCTATAACGGCGGCCTAGGCCTCCCTCGGTACTAGGAACTAGCCTACGGGCTATTCCTAGCGGCCCGGGAAGCTACTATAGCCTCCCTCGACCGGATCAGGCCCGGCCTTATCTCCCGACCTAGCCCCGAGCCCCCCGGGTCCCCTAGAGGCCTAGGAGGCTACCCGAGCCCTAGCCTGCCTACGGGCGCTACGGAGCCCCCGGACCCCCCGCCGCCCGACCCGCCGAGGTCAGCCTAGGAGGTGCTACGGGCCGCTAACCAAGGAAGGCTCTAGCGGCTAAAAGAGACCCTTCTAGTAGACTAGTAGGCCGCTAGGCTAGAGAGCGCTAGCTACCTCGGCCGTAAGTAGCTAGCTATCCTCCCCACCTAGAAACAGCTAGCCCTTAGCGACTCGGAGGCTACGGAAGCCCTCCGCCGGCGGCTATAGGTCCCGGTTAAGCTCCCAGGCCCCTATAGCCTCTACGGCGCCTCTATAGCCTAGCTAGGCTACGAAGATACCTGTAGAGGTGCCCCGAGAGGCTATATTAGCCGCTATAACGCTATCACCCGTGCCTTTACTAAAGCACTATCTTGCTAGGTAGCGTTAACGGTTAAGACTAAGCCTCTCGTAGGCTCCGGTAGCCTAAGGGCTGATTTTAGCGCCTCCTTCGGTATTAGCCGCTACTACTACGATATCTAGGTAACGTCTATAGCGAAGGAGACCGCTAGAGAGAGCCCTAGCGAGACCCTCTTAAAGGCGGTAGCGGCTAAGAAGCATAAGTATAAGGCCCTCGGCGCCTTCTTCTACCTACTTATCTTCTCGCTAGGCGGCCTTCTAGAGAAAGAGACGGCATAGGCCTATAAGGGCCTCTAGAGGCTAATCGGGCCTACGGCCGCTAACTAGCTCGATTCGTCTATAAGCCTAACGCTCCTCCGGAACTAGGTAGCTTCGGCAGCCGCTATAGCTAAGCTATAAGCTAGCTTCTTCTTCCTTCTATTTTTCCTTCTCTTTCCTCCTTTCTTATATCCTTTCTTACCTTCCTTTATTATCTCTATCTCCTATTATATAGCCTTTCCTTATAATAACCTCTTTTCTCTTCTAAAGTATATACCTTTAAAGGATTACTTTTAATAACGCTAAGGCGAAGGAAACTAGGCAGCGATTAGCATAGATAGAAATATAACCCTAATCTAACCCTTAGCCTACCCCGCGGCGTAGGAAGCGCGTCGCGGTATTTCGCGTATTGTAATTTTAATATAAGCGGGGTTAAATCCTTTATAGACGACTTAGCTATGCGAAACGGTCCTATAAGCAGTAGAGTAGCCTTATTATTACGATCTGCTAAGGGTAAGCCGTCCTTTCGCCTCGATTTCCTAGTACGGCCGCTAGGCGACCACGTAGGGGATCGGAGTTAGTTCTTTTTAGTTTTCCGCGCCCCTGGGGGTATAGGGTAGCCGGATGTCACGTCGAGGGCCTTGGTCGATTCTAGCGCCCCGGCGGCAGCGGCAGCCGTGGGAGGGGTGCAGGGTAGCCGGGTCTTATACGGCGGCCTTAGTCGTCCTCCCGCGCCTCTCCCTCTATTCGTATCCTAATATTTCCTTCCTTTTTCTGCTCTTCGTTTTTTTTTTAAAGTTTCTTTTTATCTTACTTATTACTTTTTAAAGTAGAATATAATAAGCACCTCTCTCTTTCTTTTATTTACCTTCCTGCTATATCTTTTACTTTATTCACCTAACCTTATCCCCTACGATACCCTCCCCCTATGATGCCACCTATCGATTATGATCAAGATCTCGGCTAAGATCGCTGTATCGCTATAGTCTAAAAGAAGCGTATATCGGCCTCTGTTGATGATACCCTAGCGGGACTAAATTGCTGGTTTGGAACTGGTAGCACTACTCGCGACGGCTATGTCCAGGTAACTATTACGTCCTTCTTAATATCTAGTAGTTACTAATATTATATTACCTATAGATTTATACGAAGCGAAATAGTAATCTGGGGCGAACCGGGCGTAGTGCCCAGATAGCCTTTTTACTTCATATTATCAGCTATGTCGCCTGGTTCGGTCATAATCCGCCGCCTAGATACCACGTTAGTCACTTATGTGACCATCGTAATTGCTTTAACCCGGAGCATTTGGTTGCCGAAACACCACACCTTAATAATAGTAGAAAAGGCTGTGTAGGGTCTATCTTCTGCCCATGTCATGGCTATGAACTTATTAATCTTTGCACGCACCTCCCCCCTTGTATTCGTTATCCGAGGACGGATGTTATATGCTGCCTCACTATTATGGCTTAACGCACTGGAGGGCAGTATTAGTTGGAACTTGGAAGGAGGGACTAGAGGAGACATAGTATATACCTCTAGTAAACTTGATTTCGCTCGCGTTTTATATGCCGAACCGAGGGGCCTTGAGACTACTTTTCGCTATGTATATAAGATAAGCATCAATCGCATAGATGATTGAGCATACCATCATCTCTTTTATTTATCAATTAACACTCTTGTTGCTTGTTTTGCACATTGGCTTTGTTGCTCCGTGAGCCGCGACCTTCAGGTCAATCTGGCCTTTGGCTGCGACCATAGCCTACGACGACTTGTCGTATGTCGTATGCATTAATCATCTGTACGAGCGGTATTACTACTAGTTCCGCCAGATACGTCAGCTTCTCTTGGTCAGCCGAGGAGTCCCTCCACAGATGATATGTGTGACGTTTTGATCCGGCTACAGGGTAGGCGGGTCGGTTTGTGTCGTTGGATGTTCGACAAAGTGTAATAGGGTGTCGGTCTGAGCAATAGGGTGGTCACCTAAGCTTAACAACGTTGTCTCGGGATCAAGGGGAATTGGTGCAGAGATGCGAGGCGGTGTTGATAGTGTAAGCTGTAGCAGAGGCTACTGAATAGTATTGATAGCTAAGGAGTGAAAAGAAGAGTATCTAGTCTAGGGGAAATTGGGGGGTCCTATATAGTAGTGACTGTTTGCTGAGGCTCACTCCTCACAGTGATCTGTGATCCTAGTTCTCACCTCTCATGTTCTCACTCCTCACGGTGATCCGTGATCCGGGACAACATTGCTTCCGTTTCCGCGCCTAGGTCCCGTGACCTGCGGCCGTCCTGGGGACCAAACACGTTGGTTCGTAACAATATGGAGCGACTAACGTCATAGAGAAAAGCAGCTAACAAGCAGCCTAACACTTATCTGCCTAAGCTCTGCGTGGCACAAAATATTTATATCCAATTATAAACTGCTAAACTAAGACTTCTCTATTCTCAAGTAACTGTCTGCAAAGACATAAACCGTCTATGAGGTCAGCTCGCGGAGCATATAGCCGACTGTCGGCCTGAGGTGGGTCTTTATCCTTCAGAGATGTGAATTCTGTGGGGGCGTCGTTCACTCGCTTTAATTGCACCCTTGTACCCCACGATAGAGTTGCCGAACCCCGCATCACCAACTCCACCCGCTGTGACTATGCGGGGGATCAATCCCATGTAAGCGGAGTAACCGAGGATGAAGTACCCGGACATCTCAGTAAGGGCGCTTGAATAGAATGATCTGCCTTCACTGACTTTCACACCAGAATATAACCACACGACTCGTTACGTACGAAGCTTGCCAGTAGAGACTCATAATGCCTCAACTAAACTCGTCGTCGACCGGCGAGACGCGGACGGAGCACTTAGCTAAATGGGCCGCAACCCTCCAATTCTCAGACATCCCTGACGATGCTGTCCAACGGACCAAGGACCTCTTCCTCGACTGGCTGGGCTGTGCCGTGGCCGGCCGCCATCACCCTGCCGTCGCAGCCATTGCACGCTTCGCCGCTCAGATGGGGCCATTGACGGGCAAATGCGAACTTGTTGACGGGTCTCTGAGTTTGACGACGAGCCCCGCGTTTGCCAGTCTGGTCAATGGCGCCTCGTCCCATGTGGTTGAGCAGGATGACCTCCATATGAGCAGCATCACACACCCAGTGAGCGTCGTCCATGACTATGTCTACGACGCACCTTATTAACCGAACTTAGGCAACCGTTATTTTCCCTGCCGCTCTGGCAGTGGCTCAAGATGTGGGCGCTGACGGGAAGGACTTTCTCACAGCCTGCGTCGTTGGATACGAGGTCGGGTGCCGTGCAGGCGAGTATCTGGGGAGGAGTCACTATGAGGTATGAGCCGCTGGACCTTGACAATCACCATCCGTCAGAGAACCCATGCTTACTGGTTCAAGAAATTCCACTCCACCGCCACGGCAGGAGTCCTCGGAGTTGCTGCTGCTGCTGCCCGGCTCCTGAAGCTGGATGCCGAGAAGACTTTATCCGCAATCGGGACTGCGGGGACCCAAGCAGCAGGCCTGTGGCAGTTCATGGTAGATGCCACACACTCCAAGCAGGTCCATACCGGAAAGGCGTGCTTCGACGGTATATTCGCCGCATACACGGCCCGGGATAATCTTCTTGGGACCAGCGATGTCCTCGAGGGACCCCGTGCCATGGGCGTTGCACTCGTCCCTGGGCAGACAACCCCCGAGGCGATTGACCGCAACCTTGGCACCGACTTTGCCATCCTGCGGTCCAGCTTCAAGTGGCACGCCTCCTGCAGACACACCCATCCCAGCGTGGACGCCCTGCTGAACCTGATGAGCAAGAATGAGGTTGCATTCGACGATGTCGAGTCTGTCGTCGCTCGAACCTACCAGGCTGCCTTCGACGTCCTCGGCTTGAGCGGCATCGGAGAGACGATCCACCAGAGCAAGTTCTCCATGGGATTTGTGCTCGCCGTTGCTGCCAAGAACGGTCAGGCAATGATCACCGACTTCACCGAGGACGCATTGAAGGATGCCTCGCTGCGAGAATTCCAGACCCGAGTGACTATGGAGCTCGACGAGGAAATCGACCGTCAGTTCCCAGAGAAGTGGCAAGGTACAGTCATCGTCACAACCAAATCCGGAAGGCACTTCACAGAATCGGTCTCCTTTGCCAAGGGCGATCCTGAGCTCCCCTTAACCAGGTAAGTATTTTCTTTCTTCCCTATTGGTTGTACACTTGGGCACCATTGACAATTCTCGCAGGCCCGAGCTGGAGGGAAAAACACGGGCGCTGGCAATATACGGCGGCGTGACAGACACTACCAAGGTTAACCTTCTTATTCAAAGGGCGTGGAATCTTGAGCACGAGAGCAGCCTTGGAGGCTTTACTTTCTGAAGACTTGAAGGGATTTGAAGTATAGACATAGAGTGGACCGGCACTCACTGTACAACTCACAGCCCAGCTGTCTGGTCGCCATTGAGTGCCCTAGTTCCCACAGCCAGGTTCTGAAGATTGTGATACCATTTTTATAAATGCTGCCATGCTTACCAGTAACATCCAAACTATCCATGAGTTGCGAAAGTTGTACCTCTAATTACTACATTAGAGTGCTGTGAGATCTTGCTGATACGTCTCATACGGCCTGCGCGTACTTGCTCTGCCGGGCTAATGAGTCCCCGTATTTGATGAAGACAAAGGGAATGATGCCCATCGCTAGGGACAAGAAACCTAGCAGGGACGGTGCCCAGTGGATTCCTAGGTCAGAGTACATCGAATTCGCCGCCAACGGAAGAAGGATCGCGCCAATTGACCGAGTGGTGCTAGCGGCAGCTTGTGCTGATGCCGACATCTGGCGGAAAACATCCGTCACGTAGTTGGTCATACCCATGAAAAGCAGCTGAAACCCAAGTCCAAAGAAGCATCCGCCCACGGCGGGGACAATGGGAGAGAGGTGGTCCCAAGATGTCCAGCCGAGCCAGAAAAGAGACAAGACCATGCTGAAATGGTCAACGTTGCTCATGTGCATGGAAAGTGGTGAATTACATACCATGGAGAGGCAATGCAAGAGAGCGGCAGGCGGCGGAATATCTCCCTCTGGGCCCACTGCTTCCCAGCCTTGGCAGACCGGTCATACCACCAGTTGAACAGGTAAAAGACCCCCAATGATAAAATGACGCCAATAGACACTGGGCAGATCAGTACACACGTGCATGCGGGTGGTTTTACCGGGGTGTCTTACGGGGTATCCAGGCAAGAGCAGCAGGGCCAGGCTTAAGACCATAATAATCTACCAACGTTAGTATCTAGGTCGGGAGTTTGGTGGTGAGACATGCCTTGGAATACAATTGGATATGCCTGAAACATGAGGTACATGATTGAATATGCGAGGGCCATGTATAAAGACGCGAAGAGGAGAATCGGCTCCGTGATGAGAAGCGTGGCAGGTCGGAGAAATATTTTTCGAGCGTTGAATGGCTGAAGCTGCGTCACACTCTCCCCTGGCGCATCTTTGTCTTCCTTCATGCGCCTGCGGACTTCCTTGTTGTGCAGTACCGGTGCAAACGTCTCTGGCAATGTCAGGACGAGAGGCAGGCCAGACGCCGCAATCAAGCCTGCCACCCAGAACGGCCATCTCCAAGAGGCCTGCGACGAATATCCGGAAATTATCGGCCCGGTGTAGGGACCGATGCTGGTGACAGTCATGTACAGTGCCATGGCGAGGCCTCTCTGGGACGGGTTGTCGAGAATGTCGGCGTAGAGACCGCTGATGACGGTCGTAGGGGCAGCTGCATTGATGCCGCAGAGCAGACGGAAGACGAGCAGGGCGGGATACGTCGGGGCGCCAGAGCAGGCGAGCATGAAGATGAGATATCCCAGAAATGTGCCGATGAGAACTGGCCTCCGCCCAATGTACTCGCTCAGCGGGCCAAACAAGAGCGGTCCGAGTACGTACCCGACCATGTACAGCGAGTTGAGCAGGGTTAGCTGAATGCGGGAAGAGACACCAAAGTGCGCAGCAATGGCATCTAGGGCACCTGAGGGCATTGACGACCCGAGGTTTCCACTAAAGGTGCAAGTGAAGCCGGCAACGACGACATGAAGTTTGCGAGGCTGGGACAGGTTAGCCAAGTACACGGTCTTTTCGGGTCGAGGGCCACATACCCATGATAGCTTGGTGGGATCCCAACTCTTGTCGAAATACACGGCCTCAACGCACGGAGTGGGTGCATCTTCGCCGGAAATGTCAGCTTCAACACCCCGCTGGTGGGAAGCCATGTCTCCCAAAGGAAATCGAGAAGCAGAACGTGGTATGCGGGCAACGCCAACATGGCGGAAGGTAGGCCAGCCGCTGGGGCTTTATTACCCGGCTGGCCGCGCATTCTAGATCGCGACGGCCGCCGCCAAACCCACTTGCTGGTGCATAATTTGAAGCTTCTCGCGATAGTCTCTGTCAAGTGCTGGCCATCTCGTTGTGAGCGATGGGGCTGAGCGCCGTGATTGGCTGCTTTCGCCGAGAGCAGCTCCGGTCGCGGCCCCGCAACTCCCGAAGCCACGGGTCAGGCTCTCCCGTTGGTTGAGTTTTCCGACAGCCAATATTCATCAAGGTCCCAACAAAGGCGCAGGCAGTTGGACGCGCCCTCCAAGTCCTGACCTCGGTGGGCTGCAGAGTTTTGCTTTTATTAATGCTGACGAGACCAATGGAAACCCGGAGTGCTATCAAGAGCCGTTGCTCGGCCCCGACTTTGGGGAGGACCAGTAAGAGCCGAGTCACACCGATACTGCGACCTTGACTGACTGCTTGCAGACGGACGGGCGTGTGTCAACTGCCACCAGCGCAAGATCCGCTGCGATGTCCTCAACCGAGGCACGCCTTGCACCAACTGCCGCTTGCACGATAGAGAGGGGTGCAAAGTGTATGAGAAGAAGAAGTTCCGGGCATCGGGTGCCCAGACTCCCGTGCCGATCCGACCCCGGGAGCAGACATCGGCCACGCTTGCACCGGCCACACTTGCACCGGCTCCTGCTGGGCCTGCTAGTGATGCCGAAGACAACGAGAGCGGTAACCTGTGTGATCTGATTGACCGCGAGGACTTGAGGACTGCCGAGATTGGCTACGGCGGCCGCATGTGTTTCATCGGGAGTGAAATCTCCAACTTCAACTACCTTGTGCGGCAGAGCTCGCTGCATCCGGGCGACGACACTGTCTTTCACTTTGGGAACAGGCAATTTCACCCAAAGTATACCTGCCACGACCTACATCACATCCCGGCCGAGTCCCTGGAGCGCGCCGAGCCAGAGGTGGAGCGCAAGCTGCTCCGGGCATACTTTGATCACATCAACCGTGGCTGGCCCATTGTCGACGAGGAATGCTTCATGGTGCAGTATTCGGGCAAGGACCCGCGTATCCCCCTGTCCCTGCCGCTTTTGAATGCGATCCTCCTCGTCGGCGCCCACGTGCTGGCGCCCGAGGACAGCTCCATGAAGAAGCTTCAGACAGCCTTCTTCCGCCGGGCCAAGACACTCATCGACTGCCGCCTTGACCAGGATCGCACCGTCTATGTCCAGGCCGCGCTGCTTATGACATGGTATTCGGACGGGCTCGAGGAGATTGTCGCCAATGGATGGCACTGGATCGGGGTTGCCACACGCACCGCTCTTGGCTGTGGCATGGATCGAGACGTGACCCAGTCCAAGATAGTCCCTGTGGCTAAGCGCACTTGGACCAGGCTCTGGTGGGTGCTCTTCCAGTTCGACACTATGGTCTCAGCTTCGTACGGGCGGCCGCAAACGTTGTAAGCAAGCTACTGACTCGATTCCAACTTTGCCGTTCAAGGATGCTGATACTGGCAGATGTCTCGACGAATCCGATGTGCCCGAGCTGGAGCAGTGCCATTTTGAAGGGATCCCCCGCGCAGAGGTGGACTTTGTGATACAGCATTGCAGGCTCTGTGCCATAGTTTCACGAGCGATGAAGGCTCGATGGACATTGCGAGCGACAACGGAAAGCCGGATACACGCGACGCGGAGAGCGGACGAAGATCTGGCGCACTTCACCCTCCAGCTCCCACCTGGCCTCCAACTGTCGGCTCCGAGCGCCAACGCCTGGCAGGCAACGCTGCATCTCACCTTTAACAACTTCCTCATCCTGCTTCATAGACCTGCGCCTAAGCATAGCTCTCGTGACGAGGTGTCTGAGGCTTGTAGTGACCTGGCCATCTGCGGAGGAGCCGCGACGGCAATTTCCTCCATCCTAGAAACGCTCCTCCATAGAGGCTCCCTCTCGACGTTGTGGTTGTATGGAGTCCATGCTCTCTTCACCGCCATGATCCATATTGGCAACGAGTTTGGCTCTCCGAATCCTCTTGTCTCGGCCAAAGCCCAAGGGACCTTCGACTCCCTGACGGCGGCTTTGAGGGTGCTCTCTCACCAGTGGCGCTTTGCTCTCGGCCTGCTGCGTCTTTTTGAGCAGAGAGCGTCGAGGATATCACGGCCGAGTACGGACCCGAGTGCAAATCATAGTCCTGGAGACTATGGGATGCCGCAGAGGCCTCTCGACAGCGGCCGCAACGACGACACCGACTTCGCTCTTCGTCCGACCCCGGCTAACGTGTCCATCTCACAGCCAGGCCCATTTCTAGACTCTGCCTGGCATGATGGAAATGACCAGGAGCCATTGATAGGTGTCAACGGTAGGGTCGACGACGTTTTCCTGCCCGACTTTTCATTCCCCGATGCGTCCGCCTTGGAGTTCTTCCTCGCTGATATGAACGGGAGCAATCAAGATTTCGGCCTGAGTGTTTCTCATTGGACCGACGAGAATTCGTGATTGAGCGATGGAATTGTGATGCATTCATGAGAGATGCGACTTTTGACGGGTTAGGCCCCGGGGCAAAAGCTCCGGCGAGGCACAATGGCGAGTTGGCGACGTCATTGACAATTGACCTCCAGCATCAGACAATCACGACATGACCATCACAACGTCGAAAATTGTAACAGATACGACGCACCAGAGGGACAGTGGCCAAGATGCTGTCGTGCCTGGGCTTTCGCAGGCGGTGCGACGCCGAACATGAGCCGCTGCTGCCCCAGTACGACGACGACACGGCTATGCAGACTCGCCTGCACGAGAAGCTCCACACTTACCAGATGCTCCGGGCGCTGTCAAAGGGATATATGCCCTCGAATGAGCAGATCGTCATTCACCTGCGCAGCCTCTTATCGGCCGACGTCCTGAACCCCGACGCACCCGGCCTCAGCGACTCTGGGCGAGCTCTTGTACGCAGCATCAAGCTGTGGATCGGGCATTTCACCCAGCTTCTGCGGAACAAGAATGCAGACGATCAGGTCCAGGACTTCATATGGTGCCTGGCAAAGGCTCGACTCCACGTCGATGTGGGCGATATTGGTGCCAGAGCATCGCGGGCCAAGGCCAAGGCTGACGTCTCAGCTGCGTATCAGAGCTTACAGACGGTAGGCTCGTTGCTGCTCAACAATTCCGACTTTCGTACCCTCCTCTCGGACTTCGGGACTATCTCTAAAGAAGTCTTCCGCGACACGGCATTCACTCTGGCGGAGACATCAAGGCGGGCTGGGGAGCAGCTCGAGCCTTCAGAGGCAGAGCGGCAGGCCCTGCAAGGCGCCGGTGCCGACTCGCAGCCAGCACCATCCAAGGATGAACTCAAAAAAGGGGTCCAGGGGATTGCGCAAGGGGTCTCCAAAGGCGCTGCCGAGGTGGCCCACGAGACGGAGCAGAGCGTCGTCGAACACTTTACCGGCAAGGAGCAGGAGGCAGTCTTGTATCGTATGAAGCAGGCCATTTCTAAGCTCCGGAGGCGGCCACAATACTCGGACTCCGTGTCGACGCTCGCCACTCTCCTCCAACGATATCTGCTGGTCTACTCACACGCTGCCAGCGAGGCCGTCGAGGCGCTCGAGGAGGATGTTGACGTCAATTCCCAAGCAGATAAGGCTCTGCACAACTTCTGGCTCCTCGCAACTTCCATCGGCGACCGAGGCGAGTGGAACCGGGTCGAAGGGTCTCTTAAAGCTGTTGTCGACCACGGGAAAAGCGATCCGGATTTTGATGAGTTGGTGAGGCAACTTGCCAATATGGCTCAAGACCTGCTGGTCGACCCTGGTTTCTTCGACAATGCCAACAAGCGGTTTGATGAGATGCGCAACAAGTCAAGAAGCCTAACGTCGAGATCAGCAATATCCGAGGATCTTGATGCCCTATTCTTCCACCTTCGTTGCGCACTCCAGTCTGTTGTCCAAGATGCCGATATCCACCGACTCCTCCGCACATCTTCGCGAATTGCGCATCTCCTTTCACCAGCAGGAGACTATATTAACAGTGAGCTTCTCGGAGATTCCATCAACGTCTTTGTGCCCATGGTCATCCAGGCAATCCAGTACATCCCCATTCCTCGCCTTGAAGTCTCGGCCCCCGGCCTTGATCTGCTGCTCGAGAATCTTATTCTGGAACCGGGGCGGACAGTTAACCAGAGCTCGTTTCTCCCGTTCAAGCTCAACATCACAACCCAAAACAATATTGAGGTCCGCAAGGCGCGCATGAGGACGACCCCTGCTATGACATCTCTGGCGACAGTCAAGATCTCGGGCATGTCAATGGCCGCAGAGGACCTGGGGTTCTGGCTGCAGCTGCACTCTGGCTTACTGCGGATGGTGGACGAGGGCATTGCAGGATTCCACCTCGATGAACGAGGTCTAGACATCAACCTGGACCTGGAAATTGGACGCGACCAGCTGGACAAGATTATCTCGCTCCGCAACGTCAAGGTGAAAATCCACCATCTCAATTACACGCTCAGCAGATCCAAATTTGCATGCCTCGCGTGGCTCTTGAAGCCTCTCATCAGACCTATTGTAAGGAAGGCCCTCGAAGTAAAAATTGCCAACGCCATCGATAACGGGCTTCGTACGTTAAACAGAGAGCTCCTCTTTGCGCGCGAGCGGCTCCGCGCCGCCAGGATCGCGGATCCCGACGATATTTGGACGTTCCTGAGGGCAGTGGCAGCACGTCTAGCACCGGCGCCGGACCCAGATGTTGACGTGAGGATGGGTGTGAAACCCGGGGCTAGAGTCTTCCGCGGTCGGTATGCACCAGGCAGTCTAGTGAGACTATGGGAGAACGAGGGACGTGGCGCAGAACAGCGGGTGTACGAGTACGAGCGAGGGGGTTGGCGCAACGAGATATTCGACCTGAAAACCACTAGTACTGTATGATTAGGAGTCTAGGGCTTAGTGCGAGAATGTACGGACCACGGAATGTGAGCCAATTGGTCGACAACGAGCACTGAGCCGTCTGGTTGAGCGATTCCAAGGCTTGCTCCGTTGACTCTAATACGGCAAAAGGCTGACTGACCGGTATTGGAGCGTCGGAAGGAAATTCCCGGCGGACTTCTTGTTGGTCAGCCGACGAGCCGAGATGGGCAGCGTTTTGTCGTTCGCCAACTTCGCTTTGTCGTCTCGGTGGCGGAACCAGGCGAGACAACAAAGACGAGATGCTGCAGTGTGGCCTTGGCACGGCGGTTGCCCCAGGCCAACCGTCAGCTTCCCCAGATATGCAGCGCATGTGGTGCGACCCCTGCTCTCGGCTGATCTGTCATCTGTTGGCTTGCCTCAGGTTGAGACTCGTGCTCAGTGCTAGTATTCCTACTCGTACGTGGAGGTTCCACGCAAGGCCATGGCTAGGGGCACGAGTACAAGGAACGAAGTACGAAGTCTGCCATCGCGTGACGGCGCTTCATTCCATGCTAAGGAAGGCGCGCAGAAGCATGTAATGTACGATGGATGGTTGTTGGTATGAATGCGTGCAAAGATGGGCTTCCAGACTAGCAAACTTTAGCACGCAGATCCTCCGCAGACGCGCAGGTCGGCGAATCCCATGACCTGCCCAAAGCAGCAAAGACTGCACGATGTGCTCGGGCGTCCAGCCGTCCAGCCAAAACTCACAGGGGGAGCTGCTGCCCTTTGCTGCCCTTGTCGTCTGCCCTTGTCGCCTGCCCTTGCCTGCCCCCAGTGTCGCCAGCAGCCGACGCACTCCGCAAAACAATGTGCAAATCCCTTGCGGGCTGGTCCAATTGGGGGGAGATC
>JAEMHR010000240.1:0-16636 GCA_016490725.1 Amphichorda felina | reverse complement strand
TCTACATATACAATGCGGCCCATAGAACGGATTGGCGTCCAGGGGGGGTTTGCCTCGTCGCTAGATACGATAGACAAACATGTACCATCTACTCTCCACGTCCCCGTCCATGACGATCCGGGACCCTCTGCAGCCAATCCAGCTCCTTCTTCTCCTTGCCCGCGACCTTCTTCCTCTTCCGCTGCATCGCCTTGTCCGCCTGGCCCTTGCTCATGCCTGCGTACCGGTTGACGAGCAGCTGCTTCTTCTGCTCGCTGCGCTTCAGGTAGAAGGGCTGCTTGCCCTGCGCCACCAGCTCCTTCTCCTTGCGCCTGTGCTCAGCCAGCACCCGCTCCGCCTCCTCCTTCTGCTTGCGCGCCTTGCGCCGCGACTCGATGGACATGATCTGCCGCTTCAGCTCTTCCTTCTGCGCCGGGTCATTGGTCTTCTTGACCTGCGCCCGCAGGTCCGCCACCTCCTTGTCGCGGTACTCGTCGAGGAAGGAGTACGCCCGGCTGGCGTGGGCCTCGCTCAGCCGCGCCGCCGTCCCGGACACGGGGTCGAACCGCGGGTCCCGCGCGGGCGCGCGCTTCTTCTCGGTGGAGAGCATCTCCAGACGCCGCGACACGGGCCGCTTCGAGGACTGCTCCTGGGGCGCGTGCTTCGACGTGCGTTTCGGCGCCGGGGCGCTCCTTGTGCTGCTGGTGGCGCTCCGCTTGTCGGGCCTGGAGGGCTTGTCGTCGTCTGGGGCGGCTTCCTTGCCCGATGACTGTTTGTTCTTCTTGGACGGCGGGAGGGAGGCCTGGGCCTTTGCGAGAGCTCCGAAGGATATGGAGGCGATGTCGAATTTGGGGGCATCTGGTTCTTCCTCGGACTCTTCTTCATCTGACCCCGACTCATGCGACGACCCATCTTCTTTATCATCGTCGCCCCCAACACCTTCTTCCGATACGGCGTCATCAGCGGATGAATCGTCGCCGCCGTCTGATTCTGGCTCCCATTCGTCCTCCCGTCTCGGGCGCACACGCCTCTCAAGGCCTGTAGAGGGCAGTTTTCGTTTCGCCGGCATCGTGGAGGTGTTTTCCGTCAAGCACAAAAATTAGGGCCTGCCGTACCAGCCAATTGCGATGGCAGCTCTGTTACGGTGAGGGTGGGCTGGAACTTTTTTCTGGAGGGTCTCCAAGGCTTCTCGATACCCCGCTAGGGGCATAGACGATGGCGGGCTGGTCCCATGCACTTAATGAGGCGCGTGTATGAATCGCAAGCGCAACGTGAAGTTCTATTCTCAATTTCTATGGATGAGGATTGTCAGCCCAGGGTTTGCCTCCAGGAGTGTCTTTGAAGCCAGGAAATACTGCTTCATGTTGCGAGGACTGTTTTCTCGTGCCGCTGAAGCTGTCCTTCCCCGGGCCCAGCCGTCTTCGTTTCTTACTCGCCTGAGACACCTCTTGACGGGCAAACCCAGTAACGGTCGAAGCCCAACACTCCGCGACTCGATATCTTTTGGATATATCAAACAGCTCAAACCTCCCAACCCCAAAGCAGCCGCCCAGACGTCGAAATCCCTCGCGTCTCACAAAATGTCACAACCTCAGGTGGTCTCAATACCAGGTTTGACCATGGCTAGACCAGCTCAGAAGGGCGTTCAACCCCCGTCAAGGTATGTCGCCCAGTTTCACATAAGACGGGGCAGCACAACTAACAGCAACATAGCAATTCTCTGCCGAAGCCCCCCAAGACAGAAAAGAAAGGCAGAAAGTCCAAGCACGCTCTGCGGAAACAGCATGAAGCTGAGGTCCGTGCCGTGGAAATAAGCGCCAAGTGAGCCTCATCTCATCGCTCTTCACCACCATGGCCTCACATCCTCCTGATACTAACACATCCCAGGAACCAGCGTCTTGGGCGCACCACCCCGAGCGCAGCGTCAGGCGGCGTTCCTGACCCAACACAGAAATACATCCTCCAGGCCCTCTCCCCGCCCTCCACCCTCCCCGCCCCTCGGCGCATCCTCATCGTCATGGACCTCAACGGCACCCTCCTCTACCGGCCCCAGCGCAACCGGCCCTTCCACTTCGTCGAGCGGCCCCACGCTCGCCGCTTCCTCCGCTACTGCCTCGACACCTTCCACCTCGCCATCTGGTCCTCGGCCCGCCCCCAGAACGTCCACAAGATGGTCAGCCGCCTGCTCACCCCGGAGGAGTGCCAGCGCTGCCTCCTCATCTGGGCCCGCGACCAGTTCGGCCTCAGCGCCGAGGACTACGACACCCGCGTCCAGTGCTACAAGCGCCTCGACCGCGTGTGGGACGACCCCCGCGTCGCCTCCGCGCACCCGGACGCCGCCAACGGCGGTCGGTGGGACCAGTCCAACACGGTCCTCGTCGACGACTCCCTCGAGAAGGGCCGCACCGAGCCGTTCAACATCCTGGCCCTGCCCGAGTTCTCGGGCCTCGCCAACGAGACCGCCGAGGTGCTGCCCCAGGTCCACGACTACATCAATGCGCTGAGCTGGCAGGCCGATGTGAGCAGGTACATGCGGCAGAGCCCCTTCAAGCTGGACCCCAACTACTCTTTGCCTGCGAAGTAATGTCGATTACGAACGATTCAAGACTCCCATAGTAGAGCGACCACAGTTCTTGCATAGAAGAACTTGCACTGTCAAAGACTTGGTTTGGTCACGAGAGCAAATAGATTAGATACCCATTACACACAGGAACAGGAGCATAAAGGCTTTAGATGTGGACCAAATGTCTCTGGTATTGGTATTTTTATTTCTTGTTTGGAGTCGAAGCATATGTCGTATGCATCCGGAACAAATAAAACGTTAGAGAGTGACGTGCCATATGCCATCATAGACGACCATCATGACACACATTCCTTCATCATAACTCATTTCCACTTTCTGGCCATTTCATCCGTGAAAATCCATGCCATCATCATCGTCCATTATTCTTTGTCAAATCCTCAGCAATTGCTTACTTGAAGACCTTGCCATCGGCGTGGGGGTACTCCTTTCCATCAACAGTGACGGGCTTGTCCCACTTCCACATGGACTCAACGAACTCGCGGTCCTCAGTCTTGGAGGGGTCGAGCTTGGTGAAGGTGTAGCTCTCGTAGTCGGGAGCGACATCGAAGACGGGCAGGTACTCCTGGCCGCGGATGACGAAAGCACCCTGAATGACAGAGTTGTTGTTCTCGCCGTACACGGAGGCAGAGCCGAACAGGTACTTGCGAGAAGCCTCGAGACGGGCGTTGAAGCCACCAATGAGGTTGTTGGACATGAAGACGAGGGTAAGCTCATCGTTGTACTTGTAGTCAACACGCCAGATGGAGTAGTCCTTCTCCAGGGGGACGGTCTCCCAGAAGTACTTCATGGACTCGGACTCCTCGTGGTTCGAGAAGTAGCGCTTCCAGTCATCGAGAGCAAAGGAAGTCTCGGGGAGCAGGGCGCAGGGGTGCTTGGCCTTGGGAGCAGGGGCAGCCTCCTCAGCAGCAGGGGCAGGCTTGGCAGCCTCCTTGGGCTTGGCCTCCTTGGGCTGCTCAGCCTTCTTGGGGGCAACGTTGGTGAGCTTGGGGGTCTCGAGGAACTCGAGGGGCTCGGCAACAGCGGAGTAGATGGGCTGGTTGATGACAGTCTCGTACCAGCGGGTGACGTTGGGGTTCTCCTGGCGCCACTTCTTGTCGAAGAAGAACTGGAAGCCACGGGTGATGATACCAGCGGCGAACAGGTCGGCAAGGGTGATGCGGTCGCCAACCAGGTAGGTGTGGCGGAGGAGGTACTCCTCAACGACAGCAATGGCCTTGAGAGCACGCTTGGAGGAGTCCTCGACGGACTTCTTGTTGTAGGGGTCGAAGCCGAGGAGGGGACGGAACCAGCCGCCCAGGGGAGGGAGGACCTCGGAGTTGAAGAAGGACATCCACTTCAGGATCGAGGCGTAGCTGGTACAGGTTAGCTTCCGATAGAGCAAGTTGGCTTCGGCTTGATTGCACTTACTCCTGCTTAGTCTTACCGAGGAGGGTGGTCTTCTCGTTCTGGGAGGTGACTTGAAGCAGGTTAGCCTTGACTCTTTGGGCAAGCTTCCAGCACAATCAAGATGATTAAGAAAAAGAGAAATCAGAAGTTAGACATTATCAACTCCCAAACAATCCTTAGATTGTTTGTTCAGACAGGGATAACTGTATTTGTTTGGCTAGATCATCACATGGACGCCCTCGAAACGGCGTAGACGGCGGGGGTTCAACCAGAAAAAAAATAGAACAGGGTGGACCTACTGTAGACGGCGATGGCAATGCACTCGGAGAGAGCGAAGCCATCCTCGCCGAGGAAGGCAGGGACCTTGCCGAGCTTGTTGGCCTTGAGGTGCTCGACAGTAGGGTTAGCGAGGTCGGCGGCAACGACGTTCAGGTCGAGGCCGTTGGCCTTCGCAACCGCCTTGATGGCGGTGGTGCGGGGGTTGTCCTGCGAGGGAAGCGGTCAGTGCCTGCGCTGGGTGGCAGTTGATGTTGAGATGGTGTTCTCTTACATTGCCCTTGGTGAAGAGAGTTCCGAAAACCATCTTGACTGTGTTCCTTGCGGATTGTAGAAGATGAGTGGGAAAAAAGTAGTGTGAGGGAGGAAAGTGGTAACGGAGCGGAGAGAGGGGAGATAAATGTGTCTAGGGAGATTGAGAGGAAATTTTTTGTTGCGAGTGCCCCGCGCTAATGCCAGCCCGTCAATCTCAGCAAACTGACCGTGGTGGCTGGGCTGGACCCTGCGTTGTACCTACAGGTGGCTGGCCTGTGGCTGGAGCTCAGTCGCTCGTCCCCATTCTCACGTGACCATCTCTGCGCGTCTGGGGCGCCAATTCGGTGTCGGTCGCAATTGGGAAGATTTTGTACAGCAACTCGACCGCCGACGGCAACGACATCGAACCCACGAGGCCCAACCAACGGCCACGCCGCACCAGCGAACGGCCACAATGGCGTCTCTTGCGAGCGGCATCCGGAGTGTCCGGTGTCCGGGCCGGCTCACAAGATGCGGATGGCAGCAAGGGCTCGCTATCCGGCCCAAATATTCCCCCAAAGTCGATATCCGGCAACTTAACACGTCCGAGCAGCGCGAGCTGCAGCCTTCTGCGCAGCACAGCCCCGTCGCCGCGATCAAGATCCCATTTGACGGCGTCGTCCACGCTCGTCAAGTTCCCGCCACGGGCTCATACTTCTCTCGGGAACCCGCCTTCAACGAGCTGTACCTCCATCTCTTCAAGCTGATGGCCAAGTACCACGACCTGCCCATGGTCAAGCCGTTAGACGCACCCCGCGTGCCATGGGCGAATATAGATATCGTCCGGAATCAGAACGGGGAGCCCATCAAGGCAGCACATTTCGCCAAGGTCATGCAGGTGGCCAAGCGCCTCAACCTCATCGAGCCCAGCATCCGGCCCGCCGAGGTGGACGAAGCCCTCCAGTCCCTCACCCGGCCCGTTGAGTCGACCATGAGCGAGCGTCGGCCCGTTGTGGTCGACAAGCACGGCCGCGCCGTTGGCGTCGGCCGGAGGAAGGTTGCGACGGCACGGGCATTCGTGGTGGAGGGTACCGGCGAGGTGCTGATCAACGGGAAGCCGCTGAGCGAAGCCTTTGGGCGGGTCCACGATCGCGAGAGTGCCATCTGGGCTCTGACCTCCACGCAGAGGCTTGACAAGTACAATGTTTGGGCTATTGTTAGGGGTGGTGGCACCACCGGCCAGGCGGAAGCTCTGACCATGGCCATTGCCAATGGCTTGGTGGCTCATGAACCGGCTCTCAAGACGGCTCTACGTCAAGGTGAGTGGATCTTAATCCATCGAACATCTGAAGGATTTTGACTAATCGTAATTTCCCTTAGCCGGCTGCATCACCAGAGATGCGAGAATGGTGGAGAGGAAGAAGCATGGCCACCTCAAGGCTCGCAAGAGCCCGGCCTGGGTCAAGCGATGATGTGGTCTATCATATCATCTGGTATCGGGCTGGCGGTGTATATCGACTACCTTGCTCACACTTGCGGGTCAGAGTCAGGTCGGAAGTGACAGGAGTATCCTTGACACTAAGGATAGCCCGGGATTCTGGGTCTCCCCAGAGCGGTCGGGTGATTTTCATGCCATTGGAGCATTGTACTTATAAACAAATCAACCAACTTGTGTAGTTATAGAGCTGATAACGCGCCCACATGGCACGCACATGTTTATTATCCACATTCATGGACGGCCTGGCGACGGGATGCGTTTAGCCCGTGCTTGTCTGCGGATTAGTGCTGCTATAATAATACTACGGTAGTACTCGTAATACCACCTAGCAGTGCTACCGTTGAACGACATCGGGGCGACTTTCAGACAGTGGGTTCAAAAGAACGGAGTGGCGTTAAACACCAGTCCGCCCTGACTAACACCCATGCTAACGGTCAAGCCAAGCCGCCTCTCTACCACTAATCCATAGTGGAAGGTAGCTTGACATGGTATTAGCAAAGGCTTGTAGCATGATCAATTCTAGTCCACTACCAGCAGGTCAAACTAGCGATACGCAACGCATAATGAACCTGCGGACAACGTGATCAGCAGAACGGGCGCCCGCGGAGTTTCAGGGGACGGTGTGCTCTGGGCCCTCGAGTCCTCAACCCACTCCTCAGCAAGCCGGATGCCCTGGGACTGGCCCTCGTTTGTGGCGGGATCTGTTGTTTTAGCGCCGGCCTCAACATCCCGAGGTATCGTCGCGTGTCCCACGAATTTTTACAGGGCGTTTTGACGAGGTGTCAGCATTAGCTGTGGCACGCCGTGACCCGTCGACGAGTTCCGACAGGGCTAGTGGGCCCGTTTGGGAGTCGATAGATCCTGGCCTGCTGAAAATTGAGAAAGGATTGCCCGTCGAGGCTTTGGGTGCTCCGCGCATATCGTCGCCGTCTTCGTCGTTATCCTCCCATGTCCCTGTGGTTGAATGCTCCGACAACGTGGTCTCTTGACCCTGAAACCTTGTTGGGCACGGGCTCACCAAGGACATATAGCAGTGTGGGTTATGGAATACAGTTGGCCTTCTAAATATCCGTAGTAGTTGTCGAATCGCGATGAACACTCGAAGCCGCAGTTCACAACGCAGGATTTGCAAGGGTCAGATCTCGGCTATTCGCATTGTCCGGCTGCGCCGGGCCCCGGCGTGCGCATGCCCATGTCGTATAGTAGGGATCACAGATTCTTGTAATATTACGATACGTATCCGTATCTGTACTCCGTACCTCTCTCTGTCCAGCGCGCTGTCAGCACAAAACAATTATTATACGAAGTACCAGATCAGCTCATGCAGTGGGACCAAGACGGGCTGTGAACACTGAAAGTCGGAATCGCTGCCCTACTTGTGTACCAACAGAGCCGCCATTACGAACCAGCAAACCACCCACCCGAGGCAGTTTCAAGGATGTGGTGTCCATGGAGGCTGGAATGATATAATTCGTTTTTTTAGGGTACCCAGTAATACGGATACAAGACAATTCGCTGCATTGATGTTTGGGTGTGTTGTATAGTGGGCGCAGTGTGCGTAACAAAACGGCACAATAAAGATGGGAAGCGTTCTAGAAAGCGTTTGTGGCTGCATCCGTTGGCGTGTTTCATCAACCCAGTCAGCTTCGTCATTGGTGCCCAAATCACAGGCTCAAGGTTTCAGCAAACATTCCGTGCAGGAGCGAAAGCCGCAGGTCACATAGTGCTCGTAGCACTCGTACGAGTAGGTCGTTTAGGCGCAGGCCAGTACGTAAAACGTCTTTCGGCCTCAGCTCCCTTCATTTGTTGGACGCGTCCATGGTGCTCCAAAATTGCATCACTGCACGGGTATTAATAATACTACCTGGATACGTTGTATTATTATATTAATATTACTCGTACTCCGTACGAGTACTATCACAACGAACGTCGACGTGAGGGGATTGATGCAGGGTTAATAATAAGTTATTCGACCTCCTTCTCATGTCAACCCGATAGATATCGGAGTCTGTCACAATGCGGATTGTCGAGTCTGGTCAACTGGCTCGCTGCCAGACCACAGCACCATGCTGTGTGAATGCATCATCATGCATGTACCTCAAACACTCGGAAAGGTATGAAGTATACCAACGTAGGTAATATTACCTACGAGTAGGGTAATGCGGATAGTGCTCCGCACTGCCGACACGGTGGCCAGACTTGGAGTTGGTGTCAGCCATGTCCAATTAGCCCCAGAGGAGTCGAACAGAGGTCGCCGTTGGTACGGAGTAGATGTGCCCGAGAATCAGCCTGATATGTGGTGGTCGAGATCAGCTCGGAAAATTTACTCTTTGCGGGTTGGTGGTGTCCGCGCTAGATTTACAGTCACTGGAAGAACATAGCACCTAGTACGTTAGTAGCAGTCAGTACTAAGGTACTGGGTAGTAGGCAGAAATGTCTAAATAGCCGGAGGAGCAATATCGAAGCGGAGGATATTGCTGCAGCCGGCGGTACCTTCCTGCCAGTGACGTCGATCTTACAATTGGCCGCATATATATATCCCTTTGGAGGCAGGCACGACTTGGCGAGTTGGCCGGACCGATTATTAATACTTCAAGTTGTGATGAGTGAACGAACAAGCGGGCAGGAAGGTACCGGGGCCTTGGCTGGCAGTAGCACTTGCTTTATAGGTACGAGGCAGGAGTTGGTGATGATGTTGGTCCTGTCTGGCAGGCAGGTAAGTACTAGTGGGCGATAACGGCGATGGATGAACAGGAAGACGCAGAAGCAAATCGAGAACTCATCCAAGGCGGCCCCCTCCCCAGGGCTGCACGCGCATCCATCGTCCCTGCCTGTTGGAATCCAATCCGAGTCCCCCGACTGGCAACAACCTAGAATAGCCGCCCCATGAATCCATGGATGATGCCGGAACAAACCCGCCCCCGCTGATTCTTTCCGCCTCTCTCCGTCTCTCCTTCCTGAGCTCTCCAGGGTCTGCCCTTTCTCCCGCTCCCAAAGGCTGCATCGCATCAGTCCCGTGCCGAGACATCTCAGCCTCTTCCTTCTCCACCTTGGTACTGACCATCTTCGCCCATCCTTGTCCAGACATCGATTTGCCGCTTCATACGAAGTATCGGTGCCCTTGCTGCGAGTACAGTATTAATTTGTAAGTACTCGTATCTACGTATTTGCACAGCAAACATCAAAGGCTCCATCTTTTCAACCTCGGCCATTGTGCCAAAGCTAATACTACTACTAATACCCGTCAAGCCAACCAAGTCTCCAAGAGCCTGTGACTCTGTGCCATAATTTTGCACTGGTGGCCTGGTCGCCCGTCATGACAAGGTTCAAGGGTTGACCATCAGGTACGGACGGCACCCGCGTACAAGTACCTCTGGCCGTGGATCCAGGCAAGCCGACACGGCGAGCTCAATTGCGACGCCCGAGTACCGATACACGTTCATCAATTGCTGGCCTCTTAAGGCGTTACCGTTGCTACGTCGCATCGCCCACTGAACCGAACCGGAGGCGCTGGTTCGGGTGGGCATCAAAGGTTCGTCTACAACTACAATGTTACGGATACAATGTTACTATAAGATGCCTCACAACACAGGCCACTGGCGAGCACGTAATATCCTCTGCCAGGCTGCCTCATCATCCAGGGCCAATGACTCATGTCAGCAACCAGAGAGCGCAGAGTACTCGTACGCACAACAAAAGTGGCACTCTCGCGGCTGGGCAGAGGCTTCCATGTTTGGTCCTTGTACGGATACGGATACCTGAAAGGCTGAATATGGGGTCTGGAGTTGATTCACTTCCCTTGTCTCTTAGATCTAATAACCGTGTCTCAATTTCCCCATCCGTTACCCTGCTCCTCGGACCGCGGATTGGCATCGACAGCCAACGACTGGTCCAAACCACCGATCCCCGCCGCCTCGGTGAGCTTCCAGGAGTCCAGTGGTCGCCTTGTCCCGGCTGTCGTCAGATAGGCACAGAAGCCGCTTTTCTTCGCCCCCTGCTCCCCAGACCAGCACGGATCTGGCTGGGAAATTATGTCGATTTGGTGCCAAACGTGCAGACCCAAAACTAACACAGCTACCTATTAGTGCACGTACGGGGTCCTGTGGCTTTATTGACACACTATGTATCTACGGATTGACTGGGTGGTGCTTTGGAAAGCCTAGCCTCTCTTCTTCCTTCTCTTCGCTTCTCCTTTCCTTTTCCTCGACTCATGTACACAAATCCATTAACAACCACTCGTTAATGAAAGGACTAGAGCGTCGCGACCAGGCAGTACATGCGTACCGGGATCTCGTCTCGGATATGAGCAGAAAGTCACTCATGCGAGCATCAACCCCAGCTGAGTTCGTAGCTGCGGCTTGCGGTTATGCAGTGTCTGGACGAGGTACCTTCGCAAGCGCGTCACCACACAATAGACCCATGCCTTATTGATGGCCTCACCCCCTGGCACACCTCCAAATCGTAGCTGCGGCTTGCGGTTATGCAGTGTCTGGACGAGGTACCTTCGCAAGCGCGTCACCACACAATAGACCCATGCCTTATTGATGGCCTCACCCCCTGGCACACCTCCAAATCGCACCCCCTCCTGGTCCGATTTCTAGACAAGCGTCACAAGCTGGGCGGTTTTAACCTTTACCATGTACGATCCGGGTGGATCTCCAACAGACCTGCCCTGTCCCTCTCGTCTTTGGTGCCGCTGCTCCGTTCACCACGGCACCGCACCCCCGTTGGCTTCCGCTAGAGTCGGAGCGGGCTGGCAGAGCCTGGCACCACGCAAGAGGAGGAGCCGAGCTCACTGATGAAGGGGAGAATGATGACAAAATTCGAGCTAGCAGCGGGAAAGCAGTCTCCGGCTCCTCCCCTGAGCTTGTGCTCCTCGTTTTGACAAAGCTCGTGATGGCCCGGCCTTGAATTGTCCAGCCCCTCCCCTACCTTAGTCAAGCCACGCGTTTTTCTCTCTTTTTCTCTGCGCCCAGATTCTACCTAGCCATCCCTTTCATTTTGTTCTAACGCCTCTTAGTCAAGTGCACAAGGGGACCTCTTGTGGCTTGGTGAGCGAGGTTACATTGTACTCGCCCACGCAGATCTCCCCAAGGCCCCCTTCCCTTCCCAGTACTTCGTGCCACTCACAAGATCCAAGCGCGATATCGTCGAAGTGCCAGCCCCGGATTGGGACTGAAAGCTATCATTGGCCTCATCCTTTCTTTTTATGTCTTTACTTCTTCCACGTCTCATTGGCGCCCAAGTCTATCAGCCTCGAGTCTCACTCACTCATCTAGTGGTCTTGCCGATTTTTCTTGGACCAAGATAACTACAGCACGGAACACAGTAGGGGACGACTTCGATTCTCACTTTTGCCTCATTGCCTCCTCTCCCTCCATTGTGCTTCAAAAAAAAAACCCTCGTCGTCCTCTCGGGAATTTGAAGCTCCCTTGGCCCTGGCGTACCTCAACCTTCTACACGACCGATTCCCACAAGTCTCTGAGAGGCTTCAAATAATTTCACAAGCAGGCCTCCAGCCGGAAATCGGCAATTTTCTTGGATCTTTCTCAGCGCTCTGCTTCCCCACACAGAGTCTGATGCTCACGCTCCAAGTCTATTATCAGAGGATAATTGGAGCAAATAAGAGCCTGGTTCCAGTGTTGTGTTTTTGCCAAGTAGCTTAGGTATGTCCAAAGACTGATGAGAAGTCGTAGCTCGACTGAGGGCAAGGGTTGAGAACTTATTCCAACTAGGGATAAAGACCCAGCTGTCACACTACGAGTACTACGAGTACCGCGGACTCCTACCAGCCGGTTTCCCAAGCACAGATCGGGCAGACACGACCTTATCACGCTAATCCAGCATTTCCTGCAGTGCCTGGTCGGTGCCGGGATACACCCAGTACCATCAGCAGGAGCTTGCTCGCCGCAACGGCCCTGGCAACCCTCCTTCTTCAACGCTCTGCCGCCCACCGGTTTGAGATCCTTGAGATCCGCTCAGACGAGACCGACTACAACTTGTTCAGGGTCACCACTGAGACTTGGCATGAAAGACGTTACATGGCCTAGAGCACTTTCATGACACACTATTCCGAAGTCCCTTGCTGTCCAGACGTTGCTCGACTCATTCACTGCATCCACAACCACCAGTCTACCCATATAGCTAGCTATTGGGCTCACCTCGGAGACTGTGCACTCTCACCATTCAGAATCTACAACACCTCACCTACCTACCATCGGCTTGGATTCACTCGTCCAGTTTCCTTCGGTCCCTTCCTGCGACAACCCCTCCGGTAACACTATCCCTGGTGCCGGCGGTGCCATCTGATCTTGGAGCTCAGCATCGCTCCCGAAAATTTAATCACGCTCTGATCGGTCCACTGACCGATCGAATCTTTTCAATCTGGCCCTCTCGTACCCTTCCCCGACGCCTTCTCCGGCGGGATATCGCGCTTCCGAGGCGTCTCGCGAGAGCCATCTTCGGGGCATGGATGACCCTGCCCGGCAAAGAAGGCATAACGATTCGCTCGGCCATCATGCTTCCAGCACAAGGCTCGGCTCACAGCCAAGCCGCTCCGTCCCAAGTGGCCCTAACGAGAGATACCGGCCTGCTCCCATTAATACATCACCACACACGCCTCGGAGCACTGGTGGCGGCGGGTACAGCAGCTATTACCAAGAGCCAACTTCGGGCTTCTCATCGACCAACATGCCCCCGACAGCCATAGGCGGCTATGGATCAGACTATAGCCAGGACGGTCGGCAGCACTCACAGAGCTTTGCTGGCTACAACACGGCGGCCATGATGTACAATGTTCCGCAGCCAAACACTCAGGCACCCGTGTACGACGCCCAGCAGCTTGGGTCGCGGCAACCCGCAGGTATGCAGATGATGACCCCCGATGTCACGTCAACATACTTTGCCCCAGACGCGGCTAACGCGTCGGCCTCTGGCCTACACGCTTCCGCGCACGCCTCCAGCTCCTCGACCAGTGTCTACCAGCAGAATCAGCCCATGAACTACACGAGCAACATGCCAAGTGTGGCCCCAGTGCAGCCAGCTCAAGCAAGCGCCGAGGGGTCAATGAACGAGGATCCTGAATACTCCGATGGTGCCCTCGCGGAGAAATGGCACGACTACCAACGGCAGCTGGCTACCATCTTCCAAGACATCGCAAGTGGGTCCTTAGACAGTGCATCTGAGACACTCTTGATCATCTCCAACTGGCTCCTGTCACAGGTGGCAGATTTGGGTAAGTGCGGAGTGCAGAACCCGAACCCCGGAGCGAGCCAGATGTGCAGTACTGGCCATCAACTAGTCAGGCACCGCGCAAGGTGATGTCACCAGACGTGCAGAAATGCTAACACAAACAACCTTAAGGCCTCACGATGGACGATGCCAGCCTCCACGCCGATCGCATCAAGCTCTGGGACGACTTCAACCACGCCTGGCTGGCCCTGGGCCAGCGTCAAGTTGATTTAATGGGCTCTGGCCAGCAGCTTTCGAGGGCGCAGCGACTTCTGTCTCGAGAGACTATCGAGAAGCTGGGCAATGAGGTTGTTCGCCTCAGTGACGGGCTCGAACGCCATGGCTTGGTAGACTACCAATATGGCGTGTGGGAGGATGAGATTGTAGCAAGTAAGTACTAGTTCTGTCCCACGCTACCTAACTACTTGCCTTTTCTGGCATGGCTAACCGTTACTCTGCAGTCCTTGAGGAGTGTTTGGATCTCTATGAGACCGATGGAAGAGGGACTCAATCCCGTTGATACGAGACGCCTTGTTCTTCATTTCCCCCTTTCAAAAGTCACTACCGCAGGGCGGTTCCGGTTCAAAGGAGTTCCACGAAATGACTGTACACTACAACGGGGATGCTCATGGGTTTCTGCTATGACCTTTGTATAGATTTCTATTACACGTACGGCGGGGCGGGATTTTAGAAGGCGCAGGCAACTCTGCGGGTAAAACAAAATACGGACAGACGATTCTAGGAGTCTAATGGGTCTTGTCATCTTCTTTAGGAGTACTACGGGCAGGGACAACTGGGGACTTTGGTGGCATCTTGGCCACGACGCCTTGTCGACATGAGGAAGGACGACGGGGAATTAGAAATGGGCTTCCACTGCCACCGTTCTCGATGCTTCCTCCACACTAGACCGTGCATATTCTGACCGTTGACGAGGCCTCTAGTCGTTTCAAATTCCTCTGGCCCCCCCCCCCCCTTCCCCTACATGTGAATATGTGATTTTTTTTCTCTCTCCCCTACCCTGGCCGGATCACCGTTTGACGTGCCGTCAGACTATCAAGCATGCGGCTGTATCATATATCACACCGTCAGACAGTAGACCCCTGCCGATGCGACGGGTGATGATCAACATGGGCACCCAATGGCGCCGTTGGACGAATCATTGGGGGTGCTTGCTTGGCTGCTTGGGCCAGGACATTTTTCCAACTCCGCCTCGCGGAGCAAGGCGAGGAAAAAGACTAGGGGCGGAGGATAATCCAACAGGGCATTTCTTGTTTCGTCTGGCCATTGGGACGATGCCTGGGCGCGATTGCTTCACGTGTTGCCTCGGTGAATCAATTCACCGTCCTGTCGGGACGACTCCTAGGCGTGGATTCGAATACCTGCTACACCTTGTAAGCTTATTCCTGGGGGGCTCGGCATTGTGGGTTTGGCCAAGGTGGTACCGATACTGCAGCTCGTGAGTACTAGTACATGCGAAGCAGCGTTCATGAATTTCTCATGGCAAGAGAGTGGAGGACTGCTAGATAATACACGCAAAGTAAAGCCGCAGCGGCTCAGAGAGCAAAGGGGCGTGGTGAAGGGTCTAGCATGTGTAAACTGTCAAAGGCAGAGCGAGGTACAGGGTTGATGCTTGTTGGGGTTGAGGATCTGAGGCTAGGTCATGGGTGGTATATTGTAGCTCCGTATGCCTAGCCCTGGGGTTGGGATTTCTCTCCTCGTTGGCCCTCAATTTTCCGTCGAGGCCCAAGTGGATTTCGAACTACTACTACTCGTAGATATGCAGTGTTATGATTGTTATCCAGGCAATCGTCATTCGAAGTATGGGGCTCCCTATTGGTTGGTCACGGTCGCTGGCTGTCGGCTATCAAGTTGCGAATGGACAATGAAGCCGCAGACAGCCCGAACCTAGGACCTTATTGGTATTCGGAGCGCCTGCGACCGATATCAACAGGCATCGGTTTGCTGGGCCCCTTCTCTTTGACGGCTTGTGGCGTCAAATATCATGTCTGGGGACGCCATCACGTCGCCAAAGCTTCGCCAGAGATGGCCTGTCTGTGCTAGCCCAGTCGGGTACGACAAAAACACGCCCCCATGTCCAGGGCCTCCTTTTTTTTGGCCCTCAACAAAGATGCGGCCAGGTCCAAATTCTTCACGACGTTGTCCCAGGAATGGAAAGGCGACTTCCGGGGTCACAGGCACTAGCAACCCTTTGACGCACAAGCATGGAACTCTATCGCGTGCTTGCTGCGAGTACGGATACGGAGTACTAGTATGCAACAATGAGGCCAGCACCCCGGCGAAAGCTGACGCCTCTTAGAGGTTCGAGCTTTCTCATCAGTGACGCGCGAGTCGTGCGACGGAGGGCAGAGATGATGCCTAGTCCGTCCCGCCCTTCCATCCGGTGATGGTGAATGCGCCATCACAGACTCACAGACCCCCGTTGGCGAAGGAGCCTGTCATAATCCCTGTCAGACATCGAAGCCCTCGTGGTTTGGGAACGCCGTAGTGCAAATGCGGAAGTTGAGACCCGAAGCGGCCCGCTGTACCAACGAAAGAAAGAACACGTTACACAACAACGTGGAAGAAATCCGCAATGATGGCTTTGGAAAAGGGACAAGACAAGGCAAGGCAAGGCAAGACAGACCACATCGTGCGGTTGTGGGGGTTCTCGGGCGACGCTACCCGTGCCTAGTAGTTTCATCGTTCATGGCCCATAGGCCATGATGGATCTGAATATGTATGCGCGTCCCCAGCACAGCTCCCCTTCGATGAGCGGGCCTTCGAAGCTGCAGCGACTTTTCTGGAACAAAAATCGAGCATCGCGAGTCATGATCAGCAGCTAGAGATACTACCACATTCCTCTCCATACTGACCTGAGACTTCCTGTCACCTCCGCATTGCCAACAATATTACTCCGTAGACGCTCCAGTATTTTGGAAAGGCGTATTAATCCCCAACGGTGATATTGCGGGATATCCCTAGTGCATCATGACGATGGCGTAGGCAACATCGGCCTTCCAGTGAGTTGGACATGACATGTCAGTCCAATTCCTGCAGGGTATCAGACTGTCAGTGTCACTGACCTTGACACATGGGGTAAAGTACTTGGTCCCCAAAGCCGAGCCTGCAGTCTTCAAATACCGACCCTGACCGAATTTCCTCGTCCGATGCCACCCGTGCCAGGTGCAGCCGGCTGAGTAGAGCAGGTCAATCAGTCCGCGTGAAACCAACAGCGTACCATGTACTATGTACTCTGCAGTATGTACTCTGTTCCTCATACGGCTCGGGGGGGCGGCAGTGGAATCCTGGCCCTCATCAGATTCGACAAGTGCAATGCCTATGTTGTACCCAGGCCCCGAAGGTACAAGCCGTGCGGGCGTGGGATGAAGCTACCTGACTCTCGGGCCTTTCCTCATTCTTGGTGAAGCCAAGACGAGATCGGAAGAGCA
>JAEMHR010000239.1:0-16718 GCA_016490725.1 Amphichorda felina | reverse complement strand
TGAACAATGCGGAGAAAGAGGGAAAAACAAAGGGAGGGGGGGGGGGGGGGGGGTGTGAAGATTATCCTGCAGACATGTGGAAGCCACGTTCCCGAATGGATTCAACTTATGCAAGTAAGAGAGTAGGAGGACTCAGCCATGGCAGACCGGTACCGGGGTCAGATCAGAAACTGGCAAGTATTCCGTGCTCCCCGTTACCGGCTGCATATAGCCAATGTCACCGTTGGCAAACTTGGCATGCGGCTTGTGCCGGACACCCGCATGGCGTGGCCCCATGCGACAGCCACTCTAGATCTATAGAATAATGATAGATGGCATCGGTGATTAGGCTTATGTTCGCCCGCAACTGCCAGCCCGGCATGTAAAGCAGGCTAGTGCGAAACAGCAAAGCTGAAAACGGCCATTACCGTGTCTGCCATGGTCGTCGTGGACTGGACCACGTATCTGTGATTTGCCCCTTCAGCCTTCAATGTTTGCTCAACACCTCTAATAAACAGTCCATGACAAGCTGCCGCATTAAATCATGCCGCGGTACAATTTACAACTACGTAAAGGCAAAGGAATTATATAAAAATCTGTTTCATTGTCCTTCCGCTAATCAGGATTCTGTGTCTATTTTTCTTCGTAATGTCATAAGTCAAGGGATTATGCCCAAAGTCTCTTGAAGTCGCCTCAGCCGTTGTTCCACCTCGGCACCCAGTTCAACCAAGCAGTCAGACGAGCTCGACTGTCGTTGGTCATGTCCTCGTTGCAAACTCGGGTGCAAATCACCCTGGCCTCCCGACATGCTGGCGTCCCAGGCCTGGTTCAGGCGCTTGATGAAACAGGAACACAATTGCACCAGAGAAACGAGCTGGAGATGGACCCGTGAGGCTGCCTCCATGTCATCGTATGGCTCTAGAGAGTTGCCGCGACGCCGGCGAGCCGAGGAGTCCATCACGTCGGCGCTGCGCTGCAGCGCGATGAGGATTGTTATGTACATGTTCAGGAGAAGCGTCATGCAGACGAGCACCAGGTGGTGAGTGACTGAGTTGGGATGGTAGCCCCCATCACTTCCGGATCTCGAGGGCGACCTCTCCATGTATGAGCCGTCGCCGAGGCTGGAGGCTGTGAGAGAGGGACAGGTTGAGTTCGAAGTAGAGGAGGTCCGTGTGCGGGCCCCCTTGTTGCCGTATGGGTGGTTCAGGATTTCTAGGAGGTGATTTGATGCAGAGAAGACGTAATGCAGAAGGTCGAAAGAATTTGCTGACCCCAGATTGAGACTCGACGTCGTATTGGCATCGGGGGGCTCATGCACTAGCCAGGAGTGGAGTGACTTGAAGGCGGCCCTGATACCAATCTGGACCCGTAGTTCAGGGTCGTGGTTCTTTGACGGGCTCGACGGGCTGGTGATTTCGGCCAGGAAGCCCCTCGAGGAGCCGAGAAGTTGCGAGAGATGGGTACTGAGGTGTGATAGATGTGCTATGCTGGGCTCAACGCCGTCTTTGATGGCACCGAGAGCACCAAAGGCGCCACGGCTGTCACGGCTGTCACGACTGTCACGACTGTCATGGCTGCCACGGCTGCCACGACTGCCACGGCTGCCACGGCCGTTGCCGTTCATGCTGCCGGCCTCGTCCAGGTCAGTGTCAAGTCCGAGGCTGCTGTGGCGAGTATGGATTTGTCCATGCCCGGCGCCATTGCTATGGTTGGTCTTGGAAAGCCCGTCGCAACCATTTGCAAAGTACCCGGTGAATTCTAGGCGGCTAAGAGGATAGGCCTCCAGCGCAGGATCCAGATCAAAGGTCGACCGCGGAATGGTGGATGGCACACTGCTCCCAGGCTCCATGTTCTCTGCCGGCCACCACGAGGTGCAGAAATTCTGCAGGCTGTCCATGGAAGCGGGCAGGGCAAAGACGTCGCCGTCAACGTCCATGTCGACGACGGTGTTGTGCTGGTCGGCGTCGACCTCGGCGGGAGAGCCTGGGGCCATGTCTCCCAGCTGCTGTTGGTCCGGCAGCACGGGGGTGAGCGGTGCCGTGCCCCTGGAGCTGGGAGACGTCGACGAGGTGCTGACGGGCTTGGAAGCCGCCCGCGAGCCCTTGGACACGTCGTTCAGACGGTACAGGGCCGGGCGGCCCTTGGGCAGGCATGAGCTATAGGTACACTGAGCGCCCTTGCGGAGACACCTGTCGCACGCACCCGTCTTGCGGTTGTCTGGGCGAGTGCACCGCACCTTCTGGCTGTGGCAGCTGTCGCACGACTGTCGTCTGGGTGGTGGAGTGGTGTCATTTGGTGTTGGCCCCATCCCGTCGGATCATGCAGTGCCACGGGGGCAGAAGGCTGGATGGAGTGCAGTGCGGCAGAACAGGTACACCGTAGGAGCCCCAAGTAGTGGTTACAACGCTCTTGTGGGGTTCAATGGTCTGGTTGCTTGTACTCGTAGCCTCGCACTCGTACACGGAACGCGTCGTACCCGTACAGGCAGCACCGGTTATCGATGGCCAGTTGGTTCCAGCAGCGTGGACTGGACGGAATGCCTGTGTGTGGGGTTATACGATAGCGTAACAGCGTACCATCGCGGGGACCCTACAAAATCTCATCACCGTGGGATTGAGTAATGAGTTGCGCTGGAGTATTTATAACGCCTCCCACGGAGTGCCAGTCCTATGAATCCTTCCTCGCGCATTGCATATCTCGGGCTTCGTGGCCGTCGTGGGGAGGCCTGCACACGAACTATACGGCCTGCGAGCCTGCGAATCCGCGAGCCCGCGAATCCGCGAGCCTGCGCTGGGAGCCTGCGAGTCTGACGCCCAAAAGTGCTCTCCTGGTTCATGTCCCTACGAATCCCGCCTGCACGTGTGTAAGGGTCAGCCTTGCCGCTAGGCGGAAGAAAGGGAAGGTGCCAGGCCATCCCAGGGGTGATGCGCGCAGGCTGCATCCTGCCTTGCCCACAATGTGGAATACCTGCATGTGAGGTACCTCTTTATAAAGAGACCCCACTAGCTGGGTAGTAGGCGGGCAGGTAGGTAAGTAGGTACGTACTTGCCCTGACTGACTTGCTAGTAGACCCTTGACACCAGACTCGATGGCATTTGTGATCGACTACGAAGGCGAGGTAAGCATGCAGCAAGGTCGGGATCCGGCACGCCTGACGCCTGACGCCATCCATCCATCTGATATCGGTGCGGACTGCGGAGACCCCACTAGCTACATGTACAATTGTATGTACATACCACAGAGTACTCGTACAGACTTGTGCGGTAGTAGTAGACCCTTCGCACGCCATGGACTCTTCAGCACTATGCAGCCACGGCCGCGCGCCGTCAAGCGTCACGACCCACGCTTCCGCGACCTCGGTCCCTTGCCTTGCTCTCCGGGATACGGCACGCCTGACGCGGCAACGCCATATCTGTGCGAAGGACCGGATTTCACTTCGGCGGTTTCGCTGCTCGCCAATTGGACCACCATTGGCCCCGTCCAGCTCGGCTCGCCGCAGCAGGGAGTGAGGCCACTGAGCACAAGCATCGCCTCGGCCCCGCGTGCACGCCGTGTACCATGTCCCAGCAGCAACATGTCCACCGGTGTTGACGGTAGGCGTCAACACATCTTGAATCTAAATACTAATCCAGAGAAGTTCCCCAACGTAATTCGTAACCGCCCATCCGCCCATCTGCTAGGTGGCGTGCAACGAATTGCAACATGCTGTCGCTGCTGAACAGAGTCTACACGTCTTTCGGCCCGCCTGTGGCAGAGAAGAAGGGCCATGTTCTCAAGTTTGGCGTTTTGGGAGCTGCCACCATTACGTGAGTACATACACCCGCGGGAATGGTCGGAACTTGGCCACAGAAGATCAATGGGGGGCTGCTCTGTCATTGACCGCGCCGTGTGTTCATCTTCACTAGCTGATGCCAAGCAGGCCCATGGCGCTGATCACCCCAGCCAAGTCACACCCTGAAGTCATTGTCCAGGCTGTCTCTGCCAGAGATCGTGCTCGAGCCGAGGAATTCGCCAAGAAGCACGGTATCCCCGATGTTAGGGACACATATCAGGGTGAGTCTGGTCTTTGGATGCTCAGTTCAATTCATGATCTGTTCCAGACTGACTGTGTGGGCGGTAGAGATCCTCGACGATCCAGACATCGACGCCATCTTCATTCCCCTTCCCAATGCCCTCCATTACGAGTGGGCACTTCGCTCCATCCGCGCCGGCAAACACGTCCTGGTTGAGAAACCGTGCGTCGATAACGAGGCCGAAGCCAAGAGGCTCTTCAACGCACCGGAGCTGTCCCGGCCTAACCCACCCGTCGTGCTGGAGGCCTGCCACAGCCGCTTCCACCCTGCTGTCCACAAGTTCCTGACCTTCATCAGCCCCGCCGACGTGGAGCACGTCTACACCGACGTCATGGTCCCGTGGCTGTTCATAGGCAAGGACAGGATTGAGTTCAACTACAACCTCGGCGGCGGCAGCATCATGGCGCTAGGGACATACAACTTTGCCATCCTTCGCATGATCTTCGAGGACGAGCCCGAGGAGTGCTTGAGCTGCGACGCCAGTGTCTGGAAGGACGGGATCCGCGACCTGTGCGACTATGACTTCAGGGCTCATTTCCGCTTTCCCAACGGTGGTCTCGCCGAGGCTACCGCTACGATAAGGGGCCCCATCCTGTGGAAACCATCTGAAGCGAGGGTGACACACAGGGCAGTTGTGGTGCCTGACGAGTCCCTCCCAGACTTCCAGGAGAAGGTTCGTACGCGGCAGGTGACGCTGCACGGCTACATGCACGCCGTCCTCTGGCATCGCATCGACGTCAAGGACACGTACGTCATCCGCAACAAGGCAGATAGCCGGCCGGTTAGGGAATGGGTCGAGTCGAGCTCGCACAAGGCCTACAGCTATGGTGACGCCGGCGGAAAGTTTTCAGACCTGCCAGGGGAGGACTGGTGGATGTCATACCGCTACCAGCTCGAGGAGTTTGTGAATCGGGTCAAGGGTCGCGAGACGCAGTACTGGATCAGTGGAGAGGACTCTATTAACCAGATGCGGATGGTCGATATGGCTTACGACAAGAGCGGCTTGGGACTGAGGCCAACGAGTTCGTTCTTGTGATGTGGAGAAGAGGTGTTAGAGTGGCTAGCGGGTGTTTACTGGGCGCCACGAGACGAACTGGTCCGCTTTGTCGCCTTTACGAACAAGTTGGAAGGTTACTGCTATTTATGAAGTTGAACGGGTTCGACTACCATACATTTTTCCTTGAATAATTGAAGCAATGGAAGGAAAAGACACAGCGTATTAGTTATATCGAAGAACAGAACTTATTTGGATGCCAGTATCCACTGTCCACTTGTCCACGTCGGTGTCGCGGTTGTGCCTCATTCAGACCGTACTTATTTGCTTTCCCACGTTGATAACACTACTAGAGTCAATTAAAATATTCTGCCTTGCCATTTAGGCAATATCGGGGAGAGTTTGCAAAGATATAGCGAAGGTGCTTAGCAGAGGACGCTGCCTCGGCCACTTATACGGTTAGCCCCCCGGCCCCCTGTCATCTACAGCCAGGTGATTATGCCGATGTCATGTATGCAGCAATTGAATCTCAGCCTACGCTGAAGACAGTATACTGAAGTAAAAAGATGAAAGATGGGTCGCGGTGAGATCTGATCTCGCCCTGTTCTAGTCCCTCCCGTGAGACAGTCGGTGGCTCAGCTCGTCGGCGGTCCGGGCATATATCAACACACAGCTGCTTCCCCGCGCCGAACAGCTGGCGGGGCCGCGAGACCCTTTCAATGAGCTCCAACGTCCGATGGTTTATTACATCATAAGTCGGCGAACAAAATCCCGAATGCCCACGTGGGCCACGTCCAAGGGTAATGTGCCGTTATATAAGCACACCACGAGATCGTGATCCAGCCTACTTCCAACCCCAAATTTTATGCACGAAAGCGCATTTTGAAAGGAAAATGAAGATTCCCGTGGCATTATTCCTCGCTCTGGCATCGACAGTCTTCGCCAAAGCAGATGCCGATCCCGCGCCCCCTCCGCTGACCTTCTTATTGACGGCCAATGTCACCGCCACTGGACCTATAGACGTGGGCAGCGTGGCGGGAGGAACTCGCATCGTGTACCCTATCATCGGCGGAACGTTCGAGGGCCCGTTGCTCAACGGCACGCTGGCGGATGTAGGGGCCGACTTCAGCCTGATGGCGTCAAACGGTGCATTTGGCCCGGACGGCATATCGCTGTTCCAGACGAGCGACGGCGCCAACATATTATTCCGGGATAAAGGCCATCAGTTGGGCAACTACGTATACGGATCGGGTAGCTTTGAGACGGGATCCGAGAAGTACGCCTGGCTCAACACGATAGTTCCGGTTACCCGGGCTAAAGTATCGACCGGGGATTCTGGGGCAGCGGTTGCCCTGGAGATCTTCATGGTAATTTGATTCCTCGGATATCGCCATATTTCTGAGCCTGTACTAACTTGGATTCAGGTTGGCGAAGTGGAAGGATTGGGTAACTGAGCAGTAGGCCATACGCTGGGCTGGGCACAAGTTCACCACTTATTCATTTTCGATAGGCGGCATGTGTTTTGAGGATATCTTCACACGAATGCAACTTAGTACATTAGGCTCACCTCCTCACACGCCATAGTCGTTGAAATAAACTCATCTATTCCCGAGCACTACTCGTCCCGATCTGCAGTGCTCCTTGCAACCCCCTTGTCATCCAGGGACTCCGGGAACTACACGGTGTGGCAATCATGCGGTTGGCCTTGGTTCAATCAAAGCAACATGAACCCACCATCCGCGGCCTGTATGGTACAAATGGCACATGGCCGCTGGCTCCAATTAGACCAGAATGTCCATGACATGCGCCCAAATTTCTTGTTCTATCCAAGGTGTTGAGGGGTCAACCAGAGCGGACGACACCACTAGGGGATACTGGACGGTCTTGTTGTTTGCCCAAGGGGCTCATCAAGTCGGTGAAACCGGTGGCCAGATCACTCCATCCAAGATAAGAGTCTCTAATATCCATCAACACTGAATTTGCGATGGCAAGCGCATTGTCGAGCAGCGACCCATCGTTACTTTCTGCTAGACTGTGTCTCTACACGTGCTGCCAGAATCTACGACCAGTGAAGGTGCGGCAGTTGCTGACTACAGTCGGCGAATCATCACCACATGCATGCTGGATCATTGTGTTTGCCCGATAATCGCATTCGGTTGGCCTGGCCACGCACCTAGAGCATGCAGGCCTCCTGTTGTCGCACCGGGCCTTCCGTCTCGCACAAAAACGGGAAGATCGAGACCGGGAGGCTGTGCCATCTCCCCGAGAGCGACAGTAATTGATATCCATGTCTCTTGAGCGTGGAGTGGACGCTGAGACGCGAGTCAGACGTGGGCCGACCTCGCCAGTCGAACGGCTTGTTGCACAGCCCGCATCGCAGTACGGATTGAACGGGTTGGATGCCGCCCTTGTGCATGTCAAATTGGCCCGCAGCCGATGCCGATGATGATTTGTTGAAGTGGATGTCTACGGATATTATACGGAGTATTGCAAGTTGGCCACATTGATAATACCACCTACGTACTCGTACATGCGGCTAAGCATTTGTCAGCGGAATTGATCCGCACCAAATGCGCATAAATGCATCCTCCATGATGCATGTAGGTTACCTACCTAGCGAAGCCCTAGCGTCCATCCCCGCAACATGCATGTGCATTATGCAATCAACGGTTCCCGTAGGGCTGTGGGGCCCCCTCCGGAGTCCGATCACTCCGGTCGCTTCGGTCCACCCCCACCCCTGTCTGACCGCCGGCCGGAGCATTTTGTAGACAGGGGAACCCCGTTATCCACTTCCCCGTGAGCCGATGGCCGAGCCCTCTTGCCCACGACAAGACATTTTTCGAGAGTCCGGGAGTCTCTCCTCTTTTGCGATAATGGAGCCGACCACTAAGCATTGTGCAAACTGCAATCATGTTCATCACACCAGGCTCCACGGATTACATGCACACAACTCTGTCACAAACTGAGACTACATGTACTCGTGTAAACCAGAACCCAACGTACTTATAGATGAACATTGCTCGCACAGAGAACACAACAGGCTACCAGATTACCATCGAGCAGTCAAAGTCAACTCAGCCACTCCAATTACCCCGCCCATATTACAGTAACCATGGCGGCCCCGTTCCCATCCCCAACTGCAAAGTGGCATGATAACACATACGAGTCCCTGTCCCCCACCCGCCCCGAGCTGTCCGCCAAAGGCAAGACTGTCTTGGTCACTGGCGGTGGCACTGGTATTGGGGCAGAGACTGCCCGCCACTTTGCCGAGGCAGGTGCGTCTCGAATTGCCCTGCTAGGTCGCAGAGAACAGCCCCTTCTCGACACCAAGGCCTCCATCGAGAGAAGGTTCCCCGGCGTTGAGGTGTTTGTGGCCCCCACCGACGTCACCAACAAGGACCAGGTAGACGAGGCCTTCTCAAAGTTCCTGGGAGATGGGAAGCTTCACGTCTTGGTCAGCGCCGCTGCTGTAACTGGACCCACCGATCCCATCCCCGATGTGGACGGTGACAAGTTCATGTACGGCGTAGATACGAACATCAAGGGGGCACTATTCGTTGCGAAGGCGTTCCTTCGTCACGCAGCCGAGGATGCGGTTGCCGTTGAGATTTCTTCTTCTGCTGCACACCTAAACTTTGGTCCCGGATTTGCCTCCTACAGTGTTGCCAAGATGGCCGTGTTCCGGCTCTGGGACTCTGTGGCCTTCTCAAACCCGAATCTGAGCGTCTTCCACGTTCAGCCTGGCGTGGTTGATACTGATATGAACAGGGAGGCGGGGGGTGTCAAGGCCGTCGGCTTTGAAGATCACGGTACGTCACCCCATATTTTCTGCGTGATGTGCAGGTACATCAAAACTAACTTGTCCACCAGTGTCTCTGCCAGCCAGCTTCATTCTCTGGCTTGCGAGCCCTGAAGCGAGTTTCCTGAAGGGAAAATATTTGTGGGCAAACTGGGATGTGGACGAACTCAAGGCACGAGCCAAGGAAATTGCATCGAGTGGGCTACTCAACGTTCATCTTGACGGATGGCCTTTTAAGGATTCCAGCTGGAAGGCCGGCTGGAGCATGTAGACTGCTGGCACCAGGAAGAAACGCATGTCTATAGGAACTAGACCCCTCTCAGGCATGAAGCATGGGGACCTCCCGCAGGCCGGGCAGTGACGAGGCAATATGCACTAGGTGTCTAGTTTGTGGAATAATAGGGGTTCTCTTGTCAATGACAGCTTACCATGACTTGATTTTCGCCTATAACCAGTCTCGGTTGTTTTAATTAAACACTATGTGGATCTTTTTGTTGTCCCAGATGTCTTGAGGATGGAAGAAAAGAACACCTGCTTAGTCTTGTAATCAGGCATGGTACATGCATGGACCTACGATATTGTAGCCAGATATCAGGGATGATCTAACGGGGCGTGTCAACCTGAAACTGGGATTCCTACATGTCTTTGAAAGAACAAGACAATATGCAATAAGCATTATACTACCTTCACTGCTCAGATTTTGTAATCTCGCCACAGCTTGATGGCTACACACCATGGGCTCATCCAGATCTAACTTTTGGATCATGGAAGTCAGGAGTTCCTGTCTGCACTTCACTATTTTTGAGAAAGTTTGGTTATATTCATGTTTTTGATGGCATATAGATCTTATCCCAACATACTGCATTAGTTGGATTCTATGAACACATAAGTGAGCTTATATAAAAATCAGGCAAAGCAAAACAAATATCTCTGTGTGGAGGTCTCACCAAAGCCCTATGACTAAAGAATCGTCTTGGATAACGATGGCTATTTTTCCATCCATCAAAGTTTAACTACTGTGGAACTCCTTGTAACCGTATTCGAGAAGACCGCGCTGCATGACTTGATTTGAGTAGGTGTGTGGGTGTCACAGGCCAAGGCCCTGGAACCATCCGGCTACGGGCCACAATATCAACCTCCGCATTGCTGGAACCCTAATATCACTCCGAACTTTGGTAATCGGTGTATAGATAATCTATATTAGACATGTCTACTAGGTGTTTATTTCGGATATCGCTTCATTCAACTATTCATTCAGAACTTGGATTCTATAGTTGGTGTGGTTTCGACAAGTGACGCAGAGGCTCCCTCGACCCAAGCATCGTCATTCACTAAACCCATCTCGTTTCAGTTCAAGCTCTCTGAGAATCTTTGAAAGCTTTCTCGGTTTGAATATATCGCTCCAAGATGGCTTTGCAAGCCGACGCAGCGGCTGCTGCTGCGAAACTTTGCCAATCTTTGCTCTTGTGGCTATCCGCATAGTCGCACACCCCTTTCACCAACAGACATGGGAGTTCTTCCCAAGCTCCAGCGCCCTCCATCTCGAAGGCAATGGCATTGCACTCTTGGGCAATCTTATCCCTCTCGGTGCTCGACTTCATCACCGTGTCCCCAGACGCAACCGTACCGATGTGTATCATGGGGCTTCTTCTGTCGGATTTTCGTTCCCTGATGATCAGTTCTCGCTCATCGCACTTGAGCTCTGCGCACGTTGCGTCCAAGGCCGCATCACAAACGCCATCCAAATCGCGGACACAGCTAGCACAGATACACGTTGGCGATATAGTGTGCTTATGACGGTAGCTAGGCTTGAATAATCTGTCTGCTCCTGGGCCCGGGAAATCATAGTCACTGCGCTGTTGCGTCTGTGCGACCTTGGCCTGCATCTGCCGCAGGATTCTGCCAGTTTGTTCTAGGAGGAGGGCCTGGGTGCGGAAGGTCTGGTATTTAGCAATGAGGCCAGAGATTTCCTTGTTCGCCCGAGAGAGGTTGTCTTGTGTCGTATTCTTGCGGCGAAATCCGTCACCATATCCCCTCCCAAAGTCGTATTGGACGATAGTCTGGCTGATGACAACGTCGCCTAGGAAGATTTGGTTATCTCCGTACTGAGGTATTGCGCCGCATATTCCCACCAGGAGGGCCAGTTTCACGTTGGGGTAGCTTAAGCGAATGCTGTTGGCTGCACTACTCGCAGTTGCCTTGCCTATGCGCGGTAAGAGAACCAAGACAACGTTGTGTTTCCCTATTCGACCGGTCGTGTAGTCGTTTGGGTCTCCAAGAACCTTGCGATACGTGTCCCCATCTTCGTCCCAGAACTCATCAATGATATCTTCCACAGCAGTGTACTCGAGCTGCAGGGCGCAAATAATGGCCACTTCAAAATCATCGCGGCAAGACGGCCGCTGAAATACCCCGGCCAATGAAGATGCTACAAGCCATTTAGCAGGTCCATCCTGATTAGCTTCACTCAAAATGGCCATTCAGTACCTTTTGGACATTCTAAATTTCTTTCTGGTGCCTGGACACACCTCTTCAGTGATGATGCCGGGGCTTGAAGACGTTTAGCTGGGTTTTCAACAGCTGCACTGTCAACATATGAGGCTGGCTCCTTGAAAGTCTCAACCGATCCTCCCCTTTGAACAGGTGGCGGCAAGATCTCCGAAGCCGGGCAGTTTTGTGGATTTGAGGCGAATTTAGGCCTAATATGTCGTATATCAAGATTCTCTCCACTCCGATTACGCTTTAATTTTGGCCTTCGGTAGTGTGCAAAATCCTTTTCGAGGTTCGCAACGATATCGTCGTAAATCTTTCTGCCTGTGTCATCCTTGGTAGGGCCCTCAATTGATCTGTGCAGGTCTAAGCACCCCTCAATAGCCCGAATGTAGTCATTACAGGCAGACGGCATGTCGTTGTCGCTGATAATCCTGTCGATTGTCAACCAAAGACTAGGGTGGCCAAGCTTGTTCTGCTCCGTCACGAAAACATTCTTGCCAGTATCAATCTCGACCAGAAGTTTTGCGAATGACAGAAATACTGATTCCGCGAACAGTGGGTTGAGGTCTCGGGGTGATCGGCACGCAGCTGCTTTGGGTCCAGCACATGAGATGTACGGAGGCCAATCAAGAAGAGCTGGCGTTGAAGGGCATCTCGGTGATGACAAGAGGAATATACTCTCAGCAGACCAGGAATCATCTGTCCAAGAGAAGCCAAACAGGTTCATGAAACACCGTGCAAGGTTCAGCGTAAGCTCTCGTTTCTCCTGAATGGTAAAGGCTGCAGAACGTAGGGATCCTGAGCTCAAGGGAGATAAGCAATCGTTATCAATGAGTTCTTTGATGGTTTTCTCTGGAACTGCAGTCCATCTTTGAGTGTGAGACGCTTTGGAATCCTGCCTGTACAAGTGCTTCTTGTGAAACAAGAGCTGAAGAGTCGCATTGTACAACTGAGAATCGAGAATTGACTGGCAAATGCCATGTAGTCTGAGTTTAGATTCGGGTGCATTAATTGAGTGGCTAAGCTTTTCTGTCAGAAGTGCGTAAAAGTACCAGTAGAGAATGAGGAGACTTGCCCCAGCTGAAAGCATTGAACGTCTTGCCAGGAATAAGGTTCAAAGCAAGAGGAGAGAAACAGTGACACTGATTCGGCTGTATCGCCACCATCGATTGCCAACTCCTGACCAGCAGCTTGAAGCAGCATGAGATGGTTGTGGAAAGATTTGTTCTCGCACTTGGACAGGTGCTCCTGAAGAGATTCTAAAGTCTCTTCTACCCGTCTTTTGTATTCAGGTTTTAGCCTTGATGGGTTCGAGGGAGATTCTCTTGCTGGCAGTGGCAAATCTCGATTTGAACGATCCTGAATTGGACTCCAGAAAAGCTTCTCCATGCTTTTGTTGAATTCTGTGAGGGCTGGAAGAACGAAAAGCCAGGCTTTAGAATCATCCAGAGGCGGGGCCACCAAAGAAGCGATATCTGAAACGTTTTCATAGTTTCCAACTTGGTCACGTTGTCTGCTTGCGAGCTCCCATAGTTTGGAAAACTTGTGTTGTTTCGTGGATGAGTGCGGAAGAGGATTAATCAGGAGAACCTTCTCCAACTCTGGAAACATCTTCAATGCCTCGGCCTTGAACTGTGTAGGAATATTGTCGCCCTCAAATTCCTTGTGTGGGGGAATAGATATGACCATCTTTTGTAATTCATAGCGGATAAACTCAAGGTTATCCAGAGCATGCTTCGACTTCGAGGACTTGCACGCTTGTGGGCCCCCAGTGGTACTGCTGATAGCGCCCTCGACCGCCTTCAGAAGCGGAGGTTGGACGGAACGAAGGACAATCCATTCTTCCAGGTCGTCTAGTCGCATTGTGGTAGATTTATCGCTAGGGGTTCATTGGCTCCAGGCAGAGGGATCACGCTGACCCTATGTTTGTGCGCAAGAAGGGCTGACTTGACACCGAGCAAGGCTGCGTCTTTTATCGAGATAACGTTATGGAGGCAAGCACATATGCAACGGAACTAGTCGAGGTTGACCTCGAATGTGAGGTGAGGCTGGAGCGGGGCAATAACTGCATGTACGAGTGCTAGCATCTAGCATGAATATTACGGATACCTCGAGTCCAACTTTGGATTAGATAACGGGGCCTCGGTGTGGGCGCTGATTCGCCCAGATTGCCCACGAGCTTTTTATGCAATTAACCATTCTGTTGCGTAGATGTCCAACAGTTACGGCAAGATCAAAGCGGCATAAATTAAAAGTATATCGTTAATGAATCAGGTTATGTCTAATGGAGCGGGATAAGACCAACTTCAATATTACCAAGTGGTGATCATCTTGTTGTGGTCGGATCTACTAACTACAAGTAGAAGATAAGACCAGGCTGTTTCGAGGCTGGTACCTTGAGCATCCGCTAGCAGACCTCATCTTCGTCTTGCCAGCCCACCATCGTACCTAAGTTTCTTTCTTCTTCCTCAAAAAAAACCTAATTCCATCACTCTTTTCTCGTATATTTCGCCGTCTCATACTAAAAGGAACTTGCTCCGAGGTCCTAGCTCTTAATTTTAACTCCATATCTGCAAATAGGTTTCCGATTCCATGTCTTCAAAAAAGCACCCCACTCCTGCCAAATTGTGGTCCTCCATTAAAGGACGGTCACTATAACATTGGCTAGGCTGGGGGGGGTGCGGTTCCAGATCTTCCGTCGATTTCGGTTCGAGTTTCGGGCGGGCAGATTTACCCATGGGTGCGGATACTGACCAAGTATCATGCAGGTGCTGCAAGTCCCCAAGGTCAAGAATGTCAGTGTATGTTACACTTGGCACGTTCCAGGGCGTCAGTAGATGAAGCTGAGGCCTCTGGTCAGACTTATATGACAGCATGTCGGGAATTTCAGATAGCTCGTAAGATTTGATTGCATGAGGAATAATAGGATTCCAATCCGGTAGCGGTGCAGAGAAATCTTCCTGCCATCGTTCAAGGTCTCCGGGCGTCAGTGATCTATCGCCATTGTCTTCAAATGTAAGAGAAACAGCATCCAGCTCCGTGTCTAGGCCGCTCGGCCCTCCGCTGGTGGTTCTGTCCTTGAGAAAGTCTCCTGAGGACGCATTGTCATCGCCGCAAGTCTCATCATAGTCCTGAAAGGCGTTCAAACGCAGCGATACGAAGGCGAGGGCTTTGAGATGGGTGGCTATATGGCGCGCTAGTTGTTTCTGCCGAGACCTAGCCGGGTTAGGAAAAGAGCCCATGTTCTTGTCTTGAGGTAATGACTCTGAATCATCTGTGTCGTCGCTTGATTCCTCGTCAGTCGACTCCTCAGGAATTTTAGTAGCTGATGGACCATCTGCGAATCGAACGCGCATGCTTTTGCGTTTCCGCAAAGGGGAATTCTTTGTTCTTTTCTGGTGAACCTGGATTCCCTCTTCTTTAGCGGACTGGCTAGTGCTTTTCGAGCCCGATGTCCCATCCCCTGGATTTGGAGCTGGTGCAGGACTCCACCCACACAATACACACGTATCTTGGGGTCGCCGCTCAAGAATCCAACTTCTGCGAGAGATGGCCGATATTTGCGTCTCGGTGAGGTAGTCTTTATGGGATTCCAACATGTGGGTTTTTAAGGAAGTCTCGTCCTTATACAACTTATGATCCATGTCGCACCTCCATTGGACCTGCGGATGGACGTCTGTGATCCAACTAAGTGAATGGTCCTCTTCCATATGGCTACTCCAAGCGCTGAATCTTTCAAACAGGGTCTCATGATTCGAGCAGTTCTCGGAGAGGCAGATGTAAGGTTTTAGATCTCGGTCAACGTGTCTTCTGCTTTGATTTTAGCCACCGACTGATCCAATCTACTAGGGTTCGTGACAGCGGGAACGCACCTCCACCAACGCTCTTGCTGAAATTTTGCCTTGGGATGAGATTCAAAACACCAAGCACACGTTGCCCAGTCAACCGTGCGATGTTCTTTAGACTTGGGGGGTCTAGGATAGCTAATGTCGCCCATTGGGACAGAGGAGGCAGTGCTAATGATGGAACCCATCTCAGGCCTTTTGATGTTCTTAACAAAGTCGTCTAGCTGGAAAGTGGATGGCTTCGAACTCCCGGGCTGTGATACTGATGGTTCCGGCATGGTTTTCTCGTCATTCATTTCCCCATGATGCGCCTCGGCCACTTGATCAAGACCCGTGAATGTGTCAACTGCGTCTTGGGTCTGATTCGTTGTGTTCTTTGCAGCAGGTTCATCCTCAGAATCGATCTCAAGATTATCTGAGTGCATTTCTCTTCTTCGCTGAGCTAAACGCCCTTGGTGTTGTTGCTTATACTTCAAGCGGAAATATCGTTCCAGAATGGACTGACTCAAGAGCTTCTGGAGACTACTAGGAGCCCGTGGGTACAGATTAAGGATGATGAGTGAGGTAATTTGCTCCAAGGAAGAGTCTCCTTCCTTTGTAGCAAAGGCTGTGACACGAGAAACTAAGCTCGCTGTAGACGACTGTCGAATCGTCGCCCCCAATCGGTGAAGACGGCCAACACAGCCCTCAATCGATTCTCGAGTTTTCTCAATATCAATTATTTGATCAGGTTCCAGTGTTGCAGGAGCATTTGTCGATTGAGATCGTGTTTTTGGTCCTTTATGAGGCTTTGTTGGAGCCACGAGAATGGATTCGGTGGCGGTTTTGACTTGGCCATAGTCAGTTAGCCCAGCATCACAGGTACATGTCTAGGTGAGTAGGCAACAAAATCCAAGGCATCCTTACAGTGCTCGAGGTTACGATCCAAGACTCCCAGTAGGTTCAATACCATGTCCCGTATCTCAGAGCTCAGTTCTAGACGACGGTCAAGGGACATGTTCATTTCGGCAAAGACCCCCATGTATGACGTCCAGGCGTTGAACCTTGCGTGGCTATCTTTCATAAATGAAAGCCCAATGTCTCCAATGACATGATTATGGCGTTCCATCCTTGAAATGTCTCGAGCGAAAAGCGACTCGCAGTTGAGAGCTGCCAAGTAGATGCTCTGATCTGCCATGGACTGTCTGGTCGAGCCGCCACAGGCCCGCTGGCAGCCGGGAGTGTCGAGTTGATGAGTTGAATATTGGCATATATCTGTATTTATTGGAGAATTAGACGTTAATTACGCAAGGAGACTCGTACATAATGCGAAGGCAATGCTCCCGCACTGTTGTTGGACTTGCGTTCACCATAAGGCTGAAAAGCCAACGTCGTGCGGGGTTGTAGGAACCCAGCTTATTACGACAGTACATTGTAGTACCGACTCCTACAGCCGACCAGGTGTATAACGATTGGGATGTGCATGGATACAGAATATTTCAATTAACGATACCTTCAATGCTATTTGCCGAGATCGTCACAGCGAGCGAGCCCCC
>JAEMHR010000024.1:0-248586 GCA_016490725.1 Amphichorda felina | reverse complement strand
TTTTTGTTTTTTTTTTTTTTTTTTTTTTTTTTTTTTTTGCATTTGGGGATGATAACATTTGACGGTCGCATCGTTCAGGTTGAAGCATCCAGTCCGCGCGCTAACGGGTGTTTGCAGCGCCGACAAAATGAATTCGGGTAGTATTATACCCGCGGGTGGACGGGAGCAGGACTCGCAGTTCCGTCTCGAAGAACTGGCGAGGAGGGCTTCCTGCTGTAGGCCCAGGGCCCAGCGAGCGACGGTCACGTCACTGTCTGGCCGTCACGCCGTCACGCCGTCACGCCGTCACTTGCGAGTGGCCTCAGAGCTGGTGGGCCTTGGAAGGCTGCAGCCCGACCCGGCCTGGTCCTCGTTGGGCATGAGCCCGAGGTCTCCAGGCTCCAGGCCACTGCATTGCTTGGGCTTCATGTGATCTAATGTGATGCACTCCGTTCCGTACGTGGGGACGAATTGGTGAATCAGCACCTGTTCGGTCTTCCTTTGTGGCCTGCCAGTGGCCGATTGGGGCGACTGGGACTAATACAATCAGAGGCGGCCCGGATGCTTTTGGAGGGAACCGAGACAAATCGGCCGACAGGCATACATGTCTTGCATTGGACTTCTACATGGCATGGATACTCGTACGAGCATGGAGCGCGTATGGCAGCTCTCGGTCGCAGGTCTCATCAGATCTTGCCATGTACTGAAATGTGTTTGACAACTTGGGCCCAGCCTGTCTCAGCCCGCTCCTCGCCACGTTTCCGCTTCTCCCTTCGGTTCACTTCACTCTCCATCGCCAGCGCGCCGCCCCGGCCACCAGTGCACAGTCCGTTGTCTCAGTTTTCCCAAAGACACATACTAGCCTCTCGCCCAGCCGGGCGGTCCAAGCGGTCGGTCCAGGCGCTTTCCTACGCGCATACGTACGTACCATTGTGTACGAGTACGGGGCAGACGTTGTTTCACGCGTCGGTGACACTAATAGGGCAGCAATCCAGTTCATGCTGACATACGGTGAAGTTGGCGGCCGACATGTCGGTGAGGGCTCTCGACCGAGGCAGGTCGCGGCGACGGTCCGGCCTAGAACGGCGCAGCGATGCCGCTGCCTACTAACTAGTTAGTAGTGTTGTCCTGTCGCGGTCCCTCATCTCTTCTCTTCTCCCTCGAGCAGGACGGAGGAGCTCCCATTGTGGCGAGGAAGTGTTAACCAGCACGAGGCCTTAACCATTACATACGAGTAGTTCCCTGCACCCGAGTCATCGCATCTTCAACGATGATACTAGTTTCGCGGAACCCGGGCCGTCCCCTGGGTGGCCTATGCTCTCTGGATTTGGGAACTAAGGATCCTAGCTCAGCGCTGTCTTCTCTCTTTGCTTTTCAGCAGCAGCATGACCAAAGGGATCGTGGGAAATGGAATCGGTGGAACCCGTGCCGGTGACTTACACGGGTAGATCGGGTGTGAACCCCTACCCGGAAGCGACACAACCATGACCAACTCAACAACAAGACCCGGCTGGCTGGCCTGGCACGATGAAAAATCCACGTCCACCATTGCACCGGGTATCTAATACTCATGCTATTCCGTACTCGCTACTCGTATCAAAGAACAGAGGGGAATGGGCGCCGAGGGCCCTTGGCAAGAAAGTCGAGGTTAGGTCCTCTGTATCCGTAAAACTCAACGCTTAATCCATTGCTATCCCTCCTTTTCTGCAACCACATACAAAGGTATCACTAAATCATCCAAACCATGGTTTTTCCAGCACAGTACGAGTACCCAACAAAAAATGAAAGAAAAAAAAAGAACTTACAGCATTTCCCGCTGTCTTCCCTGAGCGACGGCATGCCTATGCCTCGGCCACCCCCCTGTCACGATCTCGATGAGACCGGTGATGGTGGTGATACTCCTGCTCCCGTGCGGCGCGGCGGTTGTAGGCGTCCTCGTCGTCGTCCCTGCGGTGGCGCCTGCGCCTCTCATAGTCCCGATCCCACTCACGGTCACGGCCTAGGTCTTCCGTCTCATAATCCTCGTCGCGCTGCCGACGGCGACGACGGCGTCGCCTTTCGGCGTCATCCCTGTCTTGATCCTCCTCCTTGTCACTCTCATCGCCGCCACGGGCACGTCGGCGCTCTGTGGAATCCGATTAGTCTCTTTCGCATCTAAATCACCATGACCACGTCGGACAAGACTTACGTCTAAGCACCTTGGTTGCCTCGGCGTACGCCTCGATCTCTTCCCTGCTCAAGACTCGGAGCACAATGACAAAGTTGTCCCTGATCTCGTAGCGCTCCTTGCCAACCTCCAGGGCCTCGGGGTTGACAACCTTGCGGCTGATCTTGGTCCACCGGGCACCGGGAGGCACCTCCCTGGCCTTCTTATCATCCTTGTGAGGCGCCACGCCTTCCCGGATATAGGCGCCTCCTTCGGGGAAGCTGGCACTCGGCTGCTTCAGGATGCCCCTGAGCGGCTTCTCCTCTCTCTTCTCCCGCGGAGGCGAGACGACACGGACTGTCTTCTCGTCGGGGCGTACTAAAGCCATCTCACGGCCCCGAGACTCGTCCCTCTCCTCGTCATCGGACACTCTGCGGTCCTTTAGGGAGGGAGACTGCGAAGGCGATGGTCCTGTCTCCGGAGGAGCTGGCTCCTTTTCTGAAACGTCCATCGAGGCAATCTGTTCCCTGAGACTGCTGATGTCGTTGGCGTCATTTGGGTTGAACCCGGCTGGGGCACGGTTCCGACGGGAAGCCTTCTTGCCACCGTCAGAGTCAGAGCCAGAGATAAATTCGACATCAAACTTCTCGTCATCGTCCGGCCGGCGGCGCTCCTTCCGGTCGGCCTCATCCCTGGCAGCGGCCCGATCGTGATCTCGGTCCTTGGGGCGATCCGCATAGCCGGAGGGTCCGGCGCCGGCCTCATCCTGCGGGTCACGGTCCTTGGTAGGACTCCTGCGGCGTCTGGGCTCCTTGTCGCTACTATCGCGGCTGTCATCGTCCTTGGCTGGCGGGACAAGGCCCATTGCAGCGGCGGCAATTCCCGCGCCAGAGATGACTTTATCACGAAACCGCGAACGGTCCTCGTCGCTGGCCCTTCGGCCCTCCCACCTCTCTCGGGGCTGTTCCCTGTCGTCGAGCCAGCTTCGCCGGCGCCTCTCCCGCTCCGCGTCGGGATCCGGCAGGAGCTCCTCATTGGAACGCTTGGGGGGCTCCTCCGCGTCGTCGACACGGCCACGGCGGCGCCGATCAAGGTCTGGCTCCGGATCGCGGGTGGCGTCCTCATCGGAGCGGATCCGAGGCCCCTCACCGCGAGGCTCTCGAAGCCGGTCACGCCGGTCGTCATAGTCGTCGATCAGTGGCGCGGTGCGGATTCCGAAACCACGAGATGTGACGCTTTCGTCACGGAAGTATGGGGCGTCACGGGTACGCTCCGAATCACGCTCACGATCCCGCATCTCCCTCATGGTCCGTTCATCCTCACGACTGCGGTAGTAGTCATCGTGATGCGATGATCGAGGGACGGTATCCTGGTAGAGCGACACTGGACGGGGCCGCCTGCTGTCGCGATGCTCGGAAACGCCTGGCGTAACCTCGGCGGTCCGAGAGATGCTTGGGGATGGAGGGACGGGAGCGGTCGGGGGCACATCCCGAGCCGGCTCGAAGGTCCGGTCGATTCTGTCAAATCCGCGGGTCGAGGGCGGCGGCCCACCGCGGGAGGAGGCAGGGCCCTCATAGGGGCGGCTTGTATTCATGCTGTAATTGCGGCTCAGGTCGGCGCTGGTGTTGACGTTGAAGCTGCGCTGGTCGGTGTTGTAGCTGACGTTGGGTCGGTAGTAGCCGCGATCCAGGCTCTCCCTCCGACGGCTCCGGGCCGGCATGGTGTGGTCGAGGTCGTACCTTGCAAGCTCGCCAGCGTTGGTATACTGGTAGCCCTCATCGCCAAGGTCAACGGTAGCAGTGCTGTGGCGCGGGTCGCTGGGGTATATGACGGAGGGGCGGGAGCTGCGGTAGGCCTCGGCGTCGCGGGCAGCGAGGGTGGCATCTGGGCGGTCTCGGTCTCTGCCCCGGGCGTAGTCGTCGGTGTCGTGGGGACGATGGCCGTGAGAGGGCGCGGTGCTGCGGGATCGTATGGAGGAGGCGGGCTGGGCGTAGAGGTGGCCGTCGCTGGCGCGGGGCGGGTTGCGAATAGGGCTGTGGTTGGGCTGGTGGGCACCCTGCTGGCGGTCGGCCTGGGTGGTGGTGACGATGACGGGGGGTCTGTTGGTCGAGTCGAGGGTGGACCGGCGGTTCCGGCTCTGCTCGCGGGCGACGGTTGGGCCCAGCCTCGGGTCTCGGGTGACGGCGTAGGTACGGGTGGTTGTTGGGACGCCGTTGGCAGTGGTCGTGGTGGCATATCCCCTGGGAGTAGTGGTCGGATGTCTGGTGTTGGGGGACATGACGTGCATGTCGCCGGCGTAGAGAGAGCTGTAGCCCGCGCTGGAGGGCATGGGAGGCATGGAGGGCATGGTGGGCATGGAGGCCCTGGCTGGGTTGTTCATGGTCGAGGACCGGCCTGGAGGGGCGTAGCCGCCATGATACCGGTCCGTCATGATGATGGTGAATCAGGCCTGGTGAAGCGGTTCGGTGGTGGGATTTGGGAAATTTTTGGGAAAGAGGGGCGCGAGGATTATCGATGCCAGATGAGGTGAGACGAGAGGAGGGGTCGGAATTCGAATGGTCGAGGATACTACTCCTATGTATGTATGTGGTATGCACCCTGCAAGGCCGATGGGACCCAACGGGTGGGGTCAAGGCGGTCCAACCTACTGCGCAGTCAGGTATAAGTGCCAGTCAAATGGACCAAGGAGGGAGAGAATGCGAGAATCATACGGTTGCCACCTGGTCGGGTGATGGTATATACAGAGTCCGTGGTTGGTGCCTCTGTAGCAGAGGACGACTAGGTCCTAGGAACTTGGGATAGCTGAGGTGGAGAGGCGATGATGTCAAGCAAGGCCTGGCGACGAGGGGCGATGACTTCAGCGGGGCTTCTGCGGTTCGCACTTCTGCGGTTCGCACTTCTGCATTTCTGTGGTGCAGTGCAGTGCAGGATGGTCAATGCGGGAGAGCTGGAGGGGGACTGCAAGTGTCGACGCTGGGTGGGCCGGCTAGGTATAAGATGGCGAGCGCTATCAGAACCACCTAGGGGAAGCTTCGAGGCTAGGGCAAGCGAACAAGAGGACAAGGGGGACGGACGGGAATATGCGATGACGCCGGTGGCCGTTGGCGCGGGAGCTTGGAGGTTGGCGTCTAAGCGTCGGGGTTGGCGATGGTGGAGTCGTGTGCCGTGGAGCCCTTGGCCAGCCCAACAGCCGTCGCCTGTCGCCAGCTGTTTCGCCATTGTGATTGTCCATCTGGGAGTCTGGGAGTCTGGGAAGTCTGGCTGGCTTGGCTAGGCTGTAATCACTGTTGTCCAGCGTCCACTGCCCTCGAGGCCCAGCCTACCTCAGGCCCCCACCGTCCACCCCTCCAGGGCCAAATGAAGGGCGACGTCACTCTCTTCCCAGCCCATCTCCGTCTCTCGCCTTCTTGGCCTCTCTCCCCAAGACAAAGTTGAGCCCCCGGAAGGGGGGGGGGAAAGGGGGAGGGGCTTGCAATTGCGATCCTCTGTTCCTGGCATCGTCCCTCTTCTCCGGTCCCTCCAGCGGCGTCCTCGTCTCGCAGATTTAGAAACTTGGCCCTGCCACCGCGATGACTCAGTGAGACCACCATTGCCCATTCCCACCACTCAACCCGACCAACCGATGTGCCAACGGACACTTTTGCCAGACTGTCAGACGCCGGGGGGGCCTTATTGGGCTCCCATCTCCTTGCGCAAGACGTCACTGCCTCCAATCGCCCCAGCCCGGCGGCTTTAGCCTGGCCCTCTGTGGGCGCCCAGCATCACCGGAACCGCTCGACCCTTTTTTTTTTTATCTCCTCCGTGGTGACATTCCTCGTCCGGCTGTCACGAGCCGCGCGAGTCGCAGCCTCGTTCGCCCCTCCCCCCTCCCATGGCCCCTTTCCTCAGCCGTCGCTCTCCCAGAAACAGTAGGGCAGAGAGGCAGGCGGAACGTGCTTGGCCCGTCCAGACACTGCTCTCCCACCTGTCGCCGCCAATCTTGGCTTGCCAGCTCATACATCGAGCCGAACCTTGCTCTCTTGGTAATCCTTCCCATTGGGCTCTGCACCTCCGAGTTCGGCGCGTAAACCACCCGACTGGCTTTGCCTGGGCGCATTGTGAGTCTTGCAAGTCACGCGACGAGTTGCCGAGCCTCTTCTGGGACTCGTGGCTCATGTCCACCGTGGTATTCCTGAGACGGGCCAAGGACGGGCAATCCAGCATCGTCTTCCTCACTGGTGTTGGGCGGTTGAGGTGACGTGTTTCAGGAGTTATCAAAACTGCTGTCCGTGGTATCCTAGCTAAAGGGGGCCAAGCCTCGACGGAGCTGAGTTGTAAGCAGAAATTGTAGTTGAGACCAGTCACCTTAGTTTGGATCTGTAACTTGAAACATAAGTACCCAATATGTTGAACGTGACCTATCTAGTGAACAAGGTTAATTCAATCCCCCGCAAGTATTGCCCGAGATCGTAGTCCAGCCTTCGTCATTTCTAGCATATCAGACCATACACCTTGTCAGATGACCCCCCCTACCTATTCGATCATCAAGCCCGCATATACTCCGTAATGTGTAGTACATTCTCTAGTAACTCAACTCTCAAGCCAGGGCCCCCATGGGATCCCACACGGGCAGCACTGTGGGCTCCTGCTTGAGCACATCTCTCACCTCAGGATTCACGAATCTCGGGTCGACAACGGCCTGATACACAAACTCGTCCATCCACGCGTCGCTCATGACGAACCAGCCCTTGTCGCCCGCCGAGGCGCCCCAGCTGTTCTGCACCCTCCACCGTACGGGCCTCCCTGTCTTCTCGTCGACGTGCACCGCTGTCAGAACCATGGCGTGCGTCATCTGGCTCTCGCCGGTGATAAGCCGCTCCGCCTTGTCCATGCCGAGCAGGCTCGTGCCACCAAGACCGAGCTCGTAGTTGAAGAGGTCGAGGTCCATGATGCCCGATGTGCTGTCGCTGAACTTGCCCACATCGCTGCCGAAGAAGATGGGTACTCCGGCCTTGAGCATCCTCACGCACGCCTTCTTCAGCGTTGCCATGTCCACGTTGACGTAGTTGATCCCTCGCCCGCCCACAATGTTTCCCAGCCGATCGACCGTCAGGAGTGTCATGGGCTCGTGGCGCGGGTCATGAACGAGCGAAATCATATTCTCGATAACGGCGGCATTTATGCTGAGGCCGGCACTGGCAATGTCCTTGGCGAACGCCTTGGGCTTGATCTTGAGCTCACGGGCCTTGCCGTCTTTATCGGCGTACTGCCAGGTGAAGTCGTTCTCCGGGCTGGGGGGCGGTCCCAGAAGTAGCGTCATGATCAGGGAGATCTCCTTCATCATCTTCGCCTTGGCGGACGACACAATCGCTGCCGAGGCAGAACCTTGGTCGCGGACTAGGCTGCGGAGCTCCAGTGCGAACTCGCGCAGCTTGGTCTTAACGATGCTGTTAAGAACACCCGAGTTCATGGCGCTCCAATTGTCCGGGTACAGAACCTGAGGGACGAGGCCGTACTTGTCGACCAGGTTGTAGACCATGTCCCACTGGCCGCCATCGGATACAATATCGCCCAGTAGATGCTGGACGAGGCGGCCGTCAAGATCATTGTGGGCCGTGTCGATGATCTGCTCCAGGAACCAGTTGGACTTTTCGAGCTTGTCCCAGAAGAATAGGTAGGACTGGGACAGCTCAAAGCTTTCGAGATTGTAGCGCTTCATGAGGGCAACGCGGAAGACGTTGGTGGCGGCGAAGAGCCAGCACCGGCCACTGGATCGCTGGTTGGTGATGGGGCCACCCTCAAAGGGGATCTTGATGTTGTAGACCTGCTGATCAGCAATCTCAGTGGGGAGAGATGTGAGGACCTTTCTGGGGTTGTTGGAGCTCAGAGCAGTCAGGGCGAGCCTGTATGTTCGAGTGTTAGCTACTAGTAGCTATCGCGGGTGTAATGTAGGTAGACTCGAGCAAGACGCACCTATTTTTGGGGTCTTTGAGAATGCTAGTCTTCCACGACTCCAGGACATTGACAGGTAGACCCTGGGGCTGCCAGATGAGGGGCCCGGAGGAGTGCTTCTCGGCTTCGCCGGCATAGTCGGCATCAGTACCATCGCTATTTTCTGCGTGCACTCTGAGAAGACGCTCGGTGACAGCCATTTTATGACCGATTGGCTTTTCGGGAACGGTGGCCAGAGCCTCCTTGGACTGCTGGATACCCATGGCAAAGCGTTAGACAAGGGAGCCTTTGAGACGCGTGCTGCTCTCTGGAGTCGCTGGATGTGTCTGGGAGGCAACAAGGGCTAAGTGTTCGTAGTGGCTATGAGAAGAGGGGGGGTTGGTTGTTCTTTAAACCATGACACACAGGGTATCGGTTTATCTGCTCAAGTTCTTGGAGAAAGAGCGAGGCGCACTGGGGCCTGGAGCCTGGGACCTGGCTGGAAGCTTATCAGGTGCCACCTGCCACCTGCCACCTTCGAGTGGAATGCAGCTGGTATGCCACCCCATCGGAATGGAGGTGGAATGGGCCGGATGGTGGGAGGCCCCTCTTTCAGTGTTTCCCCAGATTTGCCCACCACGGGACGTCCCGTCCCCCGAGTCAAGACAGTCTGTGTCGGAGTGGAGTGTCTTGGGGTTTCCAACCTCATCTAGCAACGTCCATTCACTTGCATCTTGCTGTTGCCGAGCTCGAGACCCGCCGTTTACCTGCGCACCTGTTATCATGGATCCGCACCTATTACGTGGTAGGGGTACATCACGGGACGAACCTTGATGGCCCCGTAGGAGCTAAGAATCCAGCCATCCGTAATACTTGCACTTCGCACTTCTAGCTACCAGTAGGTTAGTAGTAGTAGACACCACTCCCATGCGATAGGTACTAGGTAAGTAAGTACCTAGGTAGCTACAGAGTACAGCATGAGCTCAACATCCGGGCATAGTACTTCAACGACGGTCTGGTGGAAACAAATTGCATTACAGCTTGTCCATGTACACTTGCTTCCTATCTAACAACTACTCCCCGTTTCCAAATTTCTTTTCCAACATGTACGCGTCCACTCTCGTCCAAAAACAACCAGATGCCACGCCTCCAAATATCCCCGAGACCGAGACCCGAGTGGAAGGGGGCCAACAAACACCTCAACACGCCGGCAAAACAACATGCGAGAGCATCTGTCATAAGTTCGTCAAGGGGCTAGGTGAACACGGGCAGGACAATGACAAAGGAAAGAATAGGGTTAAAATTTGGATAACATATGGGTGCTTTACATGCGGGAGCCGTGGACGACCTTCATGTCGACGGCGAGCTCCTGGCCGTTGTCGTTGATGACCAGGATGCGGACGCTGCCACGGCCAGACTCGAAAGCCTTGGTGAGGCGGGCGTGCAGGTTGGACTGGTCAATGACAGACAGGCCCTGCTTGACGTCGCCGGTCTCGGTCATGGCAGTGACGTAACCCTCCGAGATGTCAAGGACGCGGTACTGCTTGAAGACGGGGCCGAGCATGGTCTGCACGACAACGCTGGGGGCAGGGTTGGAGATGAAGGAGGACTCCTCGTGCAGCTGCTTGGTGAAGAGATCGACACCCAGGTAGCGGTACTGGCCAGTGGCCGACGAGGTGGAGATGCGGATCACCTGGCAAGGGCGGCCCTGGAGCATCAGGAAGTCGCCGAGGCGGATGTGGTGGCAGGGGATGGTGACGGTGTTGGGGACGTAGTCGCCGCCGGAGCTGGCACGAGGAGGGGGAGCACCGCCCTTCTCGTGGACGTCCACGTCGATGTGGTGATGGTGCTCATGGCCGCGAGGGTGGGCAATGCGGTCAGCGAGCTTGTGGACGCCGTGGCGGAAGGAGTGGTAGTGACCTGGAAGGTTCAGTCAGTCAGTCAGCTGGTCCACAGGTGGTGCCTGGAGAAGGGGGATGGCTCACCGTCCTCGTCGTAGTAACCCATGTTGGCTTTTTGCTGAACGCGGGTGAAGCGGGTAGGCTCAACGGTTGTGTCAGGGACGTGAACGCTTTCCTTGAAGGAAGAGCTAGGAACACGGGCAGCGGCGTCGACGGTGAAGTTGTCGACGTGGGCGGTGCCGGGCTGGTAGTGAGGCCGAGACGGGCTGTCTACGGTAGAGTTGAACTTGGGGTTGAAACGCTCACGGTATTGACGTTCGGCAACGTCAATAGGGCTTGCGAAAGGTTTGTGACCGGCGTCAATCTCAATGTGAGTGTCGGTGTATTCAGAACGAGGAGCGGGAGGACTAGAAGATGTTCAGCTTGGGTGGTGCGCGTGCATGGGGGGATAAGACGCGAGACGGTTTCTCGGTCAACCGCAGCCCAACCAGTCAGACACCCCTGACCCCGGCTAGGGGTGTGCAACAAGGCGGTGACGCGCGACCGATGTGACGAGTAAAAAAAGAAAGGAAGCATGTTCATGCCGCGGAAGGGGGGGGGGGGAGAGGAGCTAGCGGAGCCCGGGAGATGGCTGGTCAATGGCGCGGGTTTGTTTGCCGCCACAACCAAGACGGTCATCTTTGGGGAGGCTGGGGAGGCTGGAGGGGTTGGAGAGAAGGAAATATCAACAACAACTTACCGGCTGTGCTCGTGCGCAAAGTGCTCGTGCTCGTGCTGGATACCGGGACGGCGGTAACGTTCTTCTTCACGCGTATAACGGACCTCTTCGTCGTAACGCTCTCCTCGCTGGGGGAATTGAGCGGTGGCAGAGATTGAAGAGTATTGACCTTCCCGTCCGGGTTTCTGGCTGGGGAGTTTGATCTCTAGCTCTTCGTGAGTCGAAGTGGTGGTCTGCGCTTCGCTATCCTTGTAGGTCGAAGGGAAGATGCTGAAGGGGACCGGGACGCGGGCTTCAAAGTCCAGATTGACGACTTTTGCTGGCGCGAGAGAATCTTCTCATACAACCTTCCGTGGCAACAGAGCGACGAAAGGAAGACAAGAAGGATCCTCTGGCTCTTGTTCCTAGAAACAAAAGTCGAAGAGAGGGGGGGAAGAAAGGGGAGAAAAGAAAGAGTCAGGGCTCTTGGTCTTCTTTTCTGCCGGTTTCTTTGGAGAGTCTTGCTTGTCTGTTGGGCTGTGAGATGATGTGGAGGGAGATAATTGGAGGAGCAGAGGAGGAGAGACGCAATGCTTTTGAGGACAGCAACGGGACACGAGCGGATGGACGGGGGCGTGTCTCGGGCGCTAGACAGTACAAGACGGTTGGGCCGGTTTGACTGGGTGGCTCCATGGCGCTGCGTTCAAGGGGCGTGTGTCGATGAGATTCGTGTTGCAGTGTTGACGACGGTGAGACTGGGGTGGCCTGTTGTTTACTTTGTCTCCAAACGGGTTAGACCCCCACAATCGTGCCCGTCGTGCCCAGTTGCGCCCATCTGCCCCACTGTCAGCTCGCATCCTGCGCATCGTCGCCGCCCAAAATATGGTTCCCTCCTGGTTGACCTGCTGTGCGCAGGAGTGCTGGAACCTGTTCGTATTATTCTGCATCGATCCCCCACCCTGTGACTTGTGACAGCCTGGGAAGCCTCCTCTCCATGAGGCGTTGGGCGCGAACCGTCTTTTCCCAGCCACATATTAGCTCTAGCTTCGAGGCTCGAGCAAAAGCGATGGCTGGTCAGCCTTCGTCGCCTCAAGTCGCCAGCTTGTGGTGGCCCTACGAGTATTATTGCTGATGGGGGGTGCGGGCGGCTCCGTACGAGCAGTCAGTGTCAGAGACACCCAACCTCTGTTCAGCCTCGAATTTACAAATCCTTGGCCGAAGTGACAGGGTCCGGAGATGTCGTGGACTGCCGTTATTGGGCGTCGATGCTTCTGCGACTGCAGATGGTCGTCGTATCATCGTTGCAGCATCGCGCTCAGATCTCAACCCGTTGTGCCAGCCTCCAACGAGCGCCTCTGTTGCTATCCATTGGCGCCTTTCCCAACCTCTCCGTCCGATCAGAAGCATCGCCCCCTACTTATAATTGGCGATCTCGGGGGCTCCCTGGGGTATCAATTATGCGGACCCACTGGTCGTCCATCATTCGCAGTGTTGTTGTGACTTGTGCAATTTGTGCTGCTCTTGTGCTGATCACTGAGCTGAAATATCAGGGGCTTCCAATCGATAGTTCCCGGTTGCTAGGACAACAAGCTGCCTTTGGACCAAGCAGGCCAGTGATGCCGTGTTGAGTTCGTGTCCAATTGAGAGTGAGCTTGGGCCCTCCATCCCCTTGACGCGTCAGCGACACGGGGTGTGTCTTGATGGTTCTCCGTGCAGGGCGCGCCTCCTTCATCCTGTTGATGTTGCCGAGCGTGGAGAAGCCTTGGTTTACCTCGGCCGGTCCTGATAATCATCCGTTGCGGAGAAGGCGTTTGCATCTGATCTCGAACGGGATCGCCCAGGGGCGAGCTATGCCGAACATGGAGTATCCAAGTTGAGGTCCCTAACTTATCCCAGCTCGTAGGACTAGGCAGGATGGTGGATGATAAGCTGTCTGCGAAACTCTCAGAGAAGTGCGTAGAGATCGTCTGACCACGATGAGTTTGGCGGTCAGTTCAACTACCTGCCTCCTAGTTCTTAGGAGTGCCTAACAATAATAGTTTGAGCTCTGCTTTAGCGATTGCCGCACAGAGGCGGGACAGCCCTTTGCAATTGGTGGCCCTTGAGTCTTCCTTGATGAATTCGGAGCTCCTTCAGCCATCGTCTGTGCATCTCCCATCGCGGTCTAGACACAGCTTGCTGATTCGGAACTGAAGAGCCCGCCTCTACAGGGCTATCTCCAAACTGGCCTGAGAGGCTGAGACTGTGCTTCTGGGAGGTGAGGGCTGGCCAAACGATGTCGCGAATAGTGATAATGTTGGTCCAGGGTGGGTGTTTTTACAATTGTAAGAAAGGGATTTGCGCTCATGACCTAGGCGCCTTATTACATGGTTTTTGAAATCTGATGAGCCGTTCTTGCCAGGCTTCTAGGTTTTCTCGATTGTTCCTCACTGGAATTCATTGATTGTGTCCCACGTGATGTGATGTCAGCGACTCCCCGAGTTTGCGAAATGCGACTTTGCCCCGCCATCGAGCGATTGGAGCTGCCCCACGTTCTGTTGTCGGCGTGTCGAGTCATCGCCGCAAGCTGACCTTGACAGAAAAGCTTCGATTGCTCGAGCATCTGGAGCTCCGTTGACAGTTGGCACCTGTCTTTGCCACAAACACCCACAATGAAGCAGAGATTCTCGTCCTTGGACGTCAAGGTAGCTCCCCCCAGCCCGAGATCAACGAGGCGCTCGCCCTGCTGACGAGTTCTCCCGCAGGTCATTGCCCATGAGCTTCAAGAGAGCCTGGCCACCCTGCGAGTCTCCAACATCTACGACCTCTCTTCCAAGATCCTCCTGTTTAAGTTCGCCAAGCCCGACAACAAGAAGCAGCTTGTCATCGACACTGGCTTCCGCTGCCATTTGACCGAATTTGGCCGGACCACTGCTGCCGCACCGTCTGCCTTTGTCGCCCGACTTCGAAAATGTCTGAAGACGAGGAGAGTCACCTCGGTGTCGCAGGTCGGGACCGATCGTATCCTCGAGTTTAAATTCAGCGATGGGGCATATAGGCTGTTCCTCGAGTTCTTTGCGGTAGGCCAAACCCCTTCGCATTCAACCGTGTTCTCGCTAACATGGCGGCGTTAGAGCGGTAACATTATCTTGACCGATGCGGACCTAAAGATTCTGGCTATTTCACGAAATGTCTCAGAAAATGAGGACCAGGAGTCTCAGCGCATCGGGGCTCATTATTCTCTGGAGAACCGGCAAAATTTCAACGGGGTTCCTCCTCTGACGAAAGAACGGGTGCGGGAGGCTCTTCAGAAGGCCGTTGATAAGTCCGCGGCAAACCAGTCCGTAGTGAGGAAGGGAAAGGTAAAGGCGGGAGCCGACTTGAGGCGATGCCTTGCCCTTTCCATCACGGAGGTTCCTCCGGTCCTGGTGGATCATATCCTCCAAGGAAATAATTTCGATCTTACAAAGTCTCTTGCCGAGATTCTGGAGAGCGAAACCCTCCTGGATGAACTTTTCAAATCAGTCTCCGAGGCACGCGAAACGGTCGAGAACATTACAGCCTCTAGCCCTTGCAAGGGGTACATATTCGCCAAGTACCGTACCGCTCCAGCCGTAGACGATACGGAGCCGGCGAAACGGGAAAACTTACTCTACGAAGATTTCCATCCCTTTCTACCGAAAAAGGTGGCGGAAGACAAGAGCATCGCAGTCTTAGAGTTCACAGGGTACAACAAGACTGTCGATGAGTTCTTCTCTTCCCTGGAGGGTCAGAAGCTGGAATCTCGCCTCACGGAACGGGAGGCTACTGCCCAGAGGAGGATGGAAGCCGCAAGGCAAGAGCAGGCCAAGCGAATAGAGGGTCTGCAGGAAGTACAAGCGATAAACCAGCGCAAGGCGGCTGCCATTGAGACCAATGTACAGCGTGTTCAAGAGGCTATGGACGCGGTCAATGGGTTGCTTGCGCAAGGAATGGACTGGGTGGATGTTGGGAAATTGGTGGAGCGAGAGAAGAAACGTCACAACCCCGTGGCCGAAATCATCAAAACTCCGCTCAAGCTTGAAGAGAATACCATTACTCTGACTCTCGCTGAAGAAGAATTTGAAGAGCAGGAAGAAGATCCCTTCGAAACCGATGACGAGTCTGGCGACGAAGACAGCGCAGCAGAGGAAACCAAGGGAAAGTCGGCTGACAAGGTCCTCTTGGTCGACATTAACCTGTCCTTGAGCCCTTGGAGCAATGCCCGAGAGTATTATGAGGAGCGAAAGACAGCCGCCGTCAAGGAGGAAAAGACACAGATGCAGGCGGTCAGGGCCCTCAAGAATACGGAACAAAAGATAAGCCAAGATCTCAAGAAAGGCCTGAAGCAGGAAAAGGCGCTTTTGCAACCCATACGGAAGCAGATGTGGTTCGAAAAGTTCATCTGGTTCATCTCTTCGGATGGCTACCTGGTACTCGGGGGCAAGGATGCTTCTCAAAACGACATGCTCTACAAAAAATACCTCCGCAAAGGCGACGTGTACTGCCACGCTGACCTGCGCGGTGCCTCTAGCGTTATTGTCAAGAACAACCCGAAGACGCCAGATGCACCCATACCGCCGTCCACTTTGGCCCAGGCGGGCACTCTCTCTGTGTGCACCTCTGAGGCATGGGATGCAAAGGCTGGCATGGGCGCCTGGTGGGTCAACGCGGAACAAGTCTCCAAGTCAGCTCCTACCGGCGATTTCTTGCCCTCCGGGAGCTTCATGATTCGGGGGACGAAGAATTTCCTTCCGCCTGCCCAGCTCTTGGTGGGACTGGGGTTCATATTCAGGATCAGCGAGGAAAGCAAGGCACGGCACTTGAAGCACAGGCTTAATGAAGAGCCCGAAATAATCCAGAAGCGGTCTGATGCGAAAGCTACCGAGCCTGAACTTGCAGATGATGCATCGGTAACACACGGAGAATCTGACGATGATTTGGAAGGGGGTTACGAACAGGACGAGAAGCGTGAGAACCCCCTTCAAGGGACGGGGAATGGCGGAGAAGAGGATGACGTCGTCGAGGCGGAACAAGGGGTTGGTGGAATGGATCTTGGTGACAAGACTCCCGAACGGGACCCCGTTCAAGCGGAGGATGCTCCCGGCCAAGAGCAAGACGGCGATGAAGACCAGGAAGCAGAGGAAGAAGCCGATACAAACATGGCGGAATCAGTAGCAGGTGCCTCTGAAGCGCCGAGCAACTTCTCTGGCGCTACTTCAGCCAAGAGCAACGCGGCGGGGAACACAAAAACGGCACCCCCAAAACGACAATCCAAGGCCAAGGCCAAGAAGATGGCAAAGTACAAATACCAAGATGAAGAGGACCGCGCCGCCTATGAAGCCCTCGTCGGCTCCAAAGCTGGCAAGCAAAAAGCCGAGGCCGAGGCCAAGGCCAAGGCGGATCGGGAAGCGGAACTAGCAGCACAGCAGGAGCGCCGCCGCGCCCAACACCAGAAGAAGCAGAAGGAGATAGCCGAGCACGAGGAGGTTCGGCGCGTCATGATGGAGGAGGGCCTGGAGATGCTAGACGACGACGAGGCACTGAAAGCGACGTCGCTCGACGACCTCGTCGGCACGCCGCTCCCCGGCGACGAAATCATCGAGGTGATCCCCGTGTGCGCCCCGTGGAGCGCTCTCAGCAAGTTCAAGTACAAGGCCAAGATGCAGCCTGGCACTGTCAAGAAGGGAAAGGCCGTGAAAGAGATCCTCGAGCGCTTCAAGGCGGACAGTGGTAAGAAGGCCGCGGTGGATGAGCAGGCGAGGGATACGGAGAGGATGTGGCCCAGGGAGGTGGAGCTGATCAAGGCGCTGAAGCCGGAGGAGATTGTCAATAGCGTGCCGGTTGGCAAGGTGAGGGTCATGATGGCGGGAGGCAGTTCGGGTGGTGGAAAGGGGTCAGGAGGAGGCAAGGGTGGTGGTAGAGGAGGAGGTGGCGGAGGAAAAGGGGGCAAAGGAGGCAAGGGCAAGAAATAATGCCACCCGGATGCGTCACATATCGTATATACGGCACCTATACAGTTGGATGAAAGCGAAAATAAGTCACCATTCAACATCATGCATCTCGTTAGCTCTTACGCGCTACATAATTGCTTGCTATGGGAACATTGCAGGTCGTGCAATCGTCTCCGGATATGCCATGAGTACCACCAGGTGCACAAGATTCGAAGGAAATCCAAGAACAAGAAAGGAGAAAAGGGGGAAAGGAGGGAGAAAAGAAAGGGGGCGAAGCAAAAGCGCCGTCTACCGCCCCCTCTCGAACCTCTTGACATGGTTGGGCATCCGCGCAATGCACAGCTCTTCGCAGAAGGCACCCCAGTGGCCGCTGGTGGCCTCGCGGACGTCGTCCTGGAGTTCGTGGCCGTAGCGCTGGCGGTACGCCCGGCGCACGGCCTGCATGTGCGTGGCGTCCCAGTGCATGCGGACGAGGCGCGAGGTCAGCAGCTCGTGGCGGAGCTCGTCCTTGCGTGACGCGGTCAGGGCGTGGTGCAGGAGGAGGGCGTCACGGACGGGGCGGTTGATGATGCCGTTGAGGATGTGCGCGAGCAGTTCACCCTGGGAGGAGGTTGGGCGTGTTAGTAGGCTGCAGGGTCAAGGGTAGACAGGGAAGGGAGGCAGGGGGTAGGGGGTATTGTCTGGAACGTACCACTAGGTTGCCGCTCTTCTTGAGGGCATCGCGGGCAAAGTTGGCGCGGAAGGCATGCTCGTACTCCTTGAGGACGGCGCGGAGGTGGCTGTCACTCCGCTGGACAACGATGGAGATCATCAGCGTCTCTCCGCCCTTGTCGGCCTTGACGGCCCGGCGCAGGTCATCGACGTCCTGGTCGACCAGCTTGTAGTCGATGGGCAGCCTGCGCCCGTAGGCGTCGTATTCATCCATGCGGCGCTCGTCGAGGGCCATGAGCACGGCCTTTTTGAACTTGTCCTCCTTGAGCTCCATCTTCATGCACTTGCTCAGGCTGTTGTCGTACTTCTTGTCGGTGAAGGCGTCCTTGATGCGGCGAATCTCGTCGTTGGTGCGGCCCATGATGGACTCGATGAGCAGCTCGCGGCGCGTCTTGTCCCCCTGGTACCAGAAGTTGGCCCAGTACGCCTCGCTCTCCCACATGCCGAGGGCCACCGAGTAGCAGGCCTTCATGAAATTGGGATTCTCGTCCTTGAGGCGCGCGCGGATGTGCTTGGCAATGTTGACGCCCTTGCGCTGGGAGCCTGTCTTGACAATGGCCTTGTACTGGGCGCGCAGCTCCATGACCTGCTCGTGGGTGAGGCTGGGGAGGATCTCGAGAAGAGGCTCCTTGTCAGGCGGGCCGTCGCCGCGCAGAGCCTTGGCCAGTTGAGTGGCAATGTCCTCGGGGTCATGGAACCGTGCTCGCCTGCTGCGTTTCTTGCCATCCCCCTCGTTGTCCGAGGCAATGGGCGATAGGGCCTCCATGGCTCTGAGATCGTCCGCAGGATTGCCAGATGCCAGGAGCAGAGGTGATGGCATGGGAGAGCAAGCCTGGTAGGTGCCGTGGTACGATTCAAGCAAAGGCGAACCCGGTGCTGCAGCCAGGGAGGTGGCGGGTGGTCGTCCAGTGTCGACAGTCAGGGAGGACATGCGTGCCGTTGGAGGCTGAGGAGACTTGTCACGGTTGCTGCTACGCCTGTCCCTTGACCGGTCCCTCTCACGATCAGCTGGCTCAACCGTCAATGCCGAAGGGCCAGGCGACTTGTCGCGGTTCCTACTGCGCCTGTCTCTCGACCGGTCCCTCTCACGATCAGTTGCCTCGACCGTCAATCCTGGAGGGGCAGGGGACTTGTCGCGGCGGCGGTCTCGGGACCGATCGCGGCCTCCATCACTGGGCTCCACAGTCAGGACATCAGGTCGCGAGCCCCGGGGGTCGTCGAGGTATGAGTCGCGCTTGTGCCTCCGCGAACTCGGGTCCTCCTCCACGGCAGGGCTGACAGGTCGTCGCCGGGAGCCGTCGTCACCATAGCGGGAGGAGCGCCTGTCCTCCATCTGGGACTCGGAGAGATAGCTGCCGTACGTCTGGGGGCTGCCATATGTCTGGGGAGAGTCGGGGCGGGAGGATCGTGACGGCCCGGGAGGCTTCCCGTAGGCCAAGTCATCCTCGTCGCGCTCTTTCTTCCTGCGGCGACGCTCGGCCTTCTCAGCCTTCTCCCTCTCGCGGTCCGAGTATTTGGTGTCGCCGGTGGGGATAAGCTTGTTGATGTACTTTTGGGGGAGGAAGCTGAACTTGTCATCCTGGGGCTCCCGGCCGTCGTACCTGTCGCGGGACTTGGGCTGAGGGTCCTCATAGGTGGTGCTGTACTTGGAGGGGAGATACTTGAGCTTGTCGTCCTGGTCATCGTCGCCGTACGTGTCGCGCGACTTGGACTCTTTCCCACTCGACCTGCTGCTGTACTTCTGGGGCAAGTACTTCAGCTTGTCGTCGTCGGCAGCCCCGCGGTCGTCGTACCTGGGCTCGTCGTACCTGGGCTCGTCGTACCTGGGCTCGTCGTACCTGGGCTCGGCGTAGCGAGCGCGGCGGGGATCGTCGTCGTCATCATCCCTCTCCCTTGCCTTCCTCTCCTTTCTATCCTTTCTCTCCTTGCCCTCCTTGCCCTCCTTCCTCTCCTTCCTCTCACGCTTTGGCTCGCGGGGCTCGGCAGTTCGGATGTGGGCTTCTGGGCCGTCATCGTCGGGGAATGCACCAGGCGTCTTGTCGTCCACCCTGTCACGCGAGCTGCGGTAGGGATCCTCGCGCGGGGGCGAGGCGGTGCGATAGATGGGCGGCTGGGAGTCGTAGGTGTAGAGGGTATGGTCCCCAGGCAGCATCTGGTGGATGCCCCCCTCAGAGGGGTACGGCAGTCCTCCGCGCTGAGAAGTCGAAGGGTCGTCTCGACGGGGCGCATAGCGATCGTCGAGGTCGTCCTCAGGGTAGACGTAGCTGGGCTCTCTGACATCGGCGTAGGAGGATCTCTCGGGGGGAGGGGGCTCGTTCCTGGACCGGCGATCGCGGGACCGGGATCTCGCACGCTGGCGATCCTCTTCGGGGTAGAGGGACATGGTGAGGGGGTTGCCGCTGAAGCTGTCCAAGCTGCTGGCGCTGTCCAGGCGGTTCGAGCTGCTCGGTGTCAGGACGAGGCGAGGGTCGAGCGGGGTCCCAGCCTTCCTGTGTCGGTGAGCTGCCTGGTTCAGCACAGTGCTGTTTATAGGTCTTGTGCCAGTGGTGTTGCGGCTGAAGCTCCCCACTGCATCCCTCTGCATCCTACTGCATCCCACCCCATCTCACTGCATCCCACTGTGGTTGCGTCAGGGATTACCCATGGCGCCCAGGCACGTATACGTAGGGCACCTATCTGTATCCGCGCCTGCTGCTATGCATCTGCAGCAGCTCGTTGCCCCCACGATAGGGCGACACAGCGGCTGATGGCATCTTGATGGAGATTGCCGGTGCACTGCCGCCTGACGATGACGGCCTGAGGCTTGGCCAGCACATCCCATTGGCGTTGTAAAATTGTATAAAACTCCGTCAGCCTCCTCCCATCGTCGCCACAACGCCCAACGCCCACACATTCCCACGCCTCGCACTGAGAAGCACGTGGCTTCGCAACCATGGCGGCCGAGGAGCCCTGCATACGCTCCTTCTTCTACGCTGGCGGTCACTACGTCGATCATGGAGACGGGCGCCACATGTTCTGCGACCAGATGTACGTCGAGAGGCTGCTTCCTGTCGGCGGAGCGACCCAAGATGCGCCCGTTGTCATGATCCATGGCCAGGCGCAGACGGGCACCAACTTTCTCAACAAGCCCGACGGCGGCCGCGGCTGGGCCTCCGAGTTCCTCTCACAGGGCTACGAGGTCTACCTCGTCGACCAGGCTCTCCGTGGCCGCTCACCAGTCTCGGTGTCACCGGGCATGGTCCAGCCACTCTCCTCCGCCGCCATACCAGCAGAGTCTATCCAGCAGCGCTTCACGGCTCCCAGACACTACAATCTCTGGCCCCAGGCCTCCAAGCACACCCAATGGCCCGGCACCGGCCTCATGGGTGACCCCGTCTTCGACGCCTACTACAGCTCCAACGTCCAGTTCGAGAGAGACCGCGCCTACCAGCAGACGGCTGTCCAGCGCGCTGGCGCCGCCCTGCTGGACACCATCGGCAGGCCAGCCATCCTCATCGGCCACAGCCAGGGCGGCACCATGCCGCTGCTCATTGCCGACGCCCGTCCGCACCTGGCCAAGGCCCTCGTCCTGCTGGAGCCCAAGGGTCCGCCTTTCCGCGAGGCTGTCTTCAGCTCGGCGCCCTCGCGGCCCTGGGGCCTGACCGACGTGCCCATCACCTACTCGCCGCCTGTCAGTGATCCTTTGGAGCTGGTGCAGCAGACATACCCTGCTCGCGACGACGACTCTGTCGAGTGCGTCCTGCAGGCTGAGGACCCGCCGCCCCGGCAGCTCGTCAACCTTGTAGATCTGCCCATCATGGTCCTCACGGGCGAGGCGTCGTATCACATGCCGTATGACTATTGCACCGTCCGGTTCCTCCGGCAGGCCGGGTGCCACAAGACGAGCCACGTTGAACTCGGTGACATTGGCATCCACGGAAATGGACATATGATGTTTATGGAAAAAAACAGCCATGAGGTCCAAAAAGTTGTCCAGGACTGGATACAGGGCCTTGGTTAGCTGTGGCCAACACGGCCGCTAACGCCTTGACCCCCTAGGGCATCATGATATGACGACCTCCAACGTAGATGATCTTACGACAGCCTCCTTTCCTCTTCAAGCCTTTATTATTAGTATGGTATTCTCGTCAGGGCTCTTCTTTGGGCGCCCTCTCCCCTCGCTGGAAGACGTATAGAGCCTCGTCCTTGCCAGCAAAGCTAGGCAATGGGATCTGCACCACCTTTGTCCACTCCTTCTGCTCCCTGTCCATATACTCGTCCATCGTCATGCCCCTGAACCCCGTGTAGCCGTTCCTGTTCTGCGTCCCGACCACGGCAATGGTATCCCCCTGGTAGGCATCCACCAGACCCCTCGTAAAGCCCCCCTCCACGCCGCCGCCCACGCCGCCGCCCACGACGGGGTACACTAGCAGCAGGACCATGTCCCTGCCGTCGCCGTGCTTCCGCAGCCACCGCGCGCCGTCCGAGATGACCGTGTCGCCGACCCAGTTGACCCTCCACTCGCTCTGCATGTTGTCCACGGGATGAACCGCGAGCCCGTAGCGCCGCAGCATGAAGGTCCAGTAGCCGTTGCCCGACCCCATGTCGGCGACGGGCCGCCCGTCGGCCAGGATGCGCAGCACCTCCAGTGCCTCGTGGGACGGCGTCGCGCAGCCAAAGTGGTGCATGAGGGTGGGCAGGACGTGGTGGCTCGTGGCCACCCTCTCGGCCGACGCACACGGGCCGCACCACTCGAGCGCCCGGCACGACCAGGCCCAGAAGTCCAGGTACGGGTTGGCGCTGGGGGGCTTCTTGGCCTTGGGGACGCTCAGCCTGGCCGACAGGGCGGGATGCAGGAACCGTCGCTGGGCGAGGTGGGCGGCGGCCTCGGAGCGGACGGACCCCTTCTTGGCGTTGGTGCCAAAGTTCTTGAGCGCCGACGCCGTCAGGGTGGCAGGGCTGAAGATGGAGACGTAGGCGTCGACATCAGCCCTCGGCGGGGGATCCCTCTGCGGAGCAAACAACGGAATTTTCAGCTCCTGCACCTGCGGAAGTTGTTAGGGGGTGTGAGGGCTTACAGGGGACCCGTCCTCTTGACGGTACCAGTTGTGCAGGCCGTTGACGCCTCCCATGCTGACGATTCGCTGCACCTCGGCCAGCTTGACGCTTGTCATGGCATGATACGTGTAGGCGTCGGGCTCGGGCAGGCTGAGCAGAGCTTTGCTCGCGCCGTAGAGGTCATCCTTGGCCAGGAGCTCTGTCGCCTGCTTCTGCCGCTCGGTATCCTGGATGAGGTCGTCTGGGTTAAAGCCAGGGCTGCCGACACAGTGGGTGAATCTAGGGCGGGCCATAGTGGGCCAGAGGATGAGCTCCGACCGCTTGTGTGAGTATACCCGACAAACACTGGTTAGTCTGCACTTTTGATAGACTTGGGATGACGCAGTGATGGGCCGTCGTTGATGAAGTCGCGCATCTCGAAATGGTGGGGACCGACACCACCACAGGACTCGTACTGTGATGGCCTTGACCCATTCTGGTTGCAGCCCCAAGATACTCGTCCATATTGGTACGTATTTAAATCAGTTGCAAATATACGAATATTTTGTTTCATATCTGGGCACCCCAATAGGCACAGTCTATAGAGGGACTTGCATTGTGACCCATCTACGAATACCATGCCAACAAGTCCCATGCCGGTGTGCCCTTGGGGAGTCGGCTCATTCGTTCTCACCAAACACGAGGCATGAACACCATAGGAACCATGGACAAGTTACTAATCAAGAGAACAAGGATAAGAAAAATAAAAGGGAAAGACCTGTTCGCAGTCAATACTCTATTTGTATGAAAAGGCAAATAGCAAATAAGACAAAAAGAAAAGAATCAATTGCGTAATCTGGGAATCGAACCCAGGGCTCCCCGACGCTGCTCGGATGGCAACGGAGAATTTTACCACTAAACCAATTACGCTTGTGATGTACTTGGCTGGCATACTTTTGTATATAAACGAAATGTACAGAATTCGGCGTTTGTCCACTGCGAGGTCCTAATACCGTCCCTGGAGACGGAGCTCCTTCGAAGAGGCCGGGGTGAGATCCCGCTGTTAGGGGCGAAATACTACACCCTCACTGCCATACGTAGTTCACCTTCCCATATCCTTAAGAAACACGTGCTCTGAACCTGAAATAAGGGCACACTTTCTGTATTAGTTTTCATGCAGGATGAGAAGTACTAAGTACGAGTAGTAAGTAAACATCCAAACAGCAGCTCTTGGGCAAGCACGCTAATATACACAAGTCTCGCCACCAGGTGAACAACTCTAAGAGCGAATAATCACGAGCCTTTCCCAATTGATATGGTGGCACGCAAGGGTTTCATTTCGGATTTTATGGCAAGCCCTTCTTGCTTGCCCCTCCATGCCAGTCTTGTTCGAACTCAAAGCTGCCCGTATACAGCGGATGCAGCTCATCTTCTTCAACGGCAGAGAACTCACCGTCATCACGACTAGGCGTTGGTGCCTCAGTTGGAGATAATGGCTCGGCAAAAGAAGCACCTGGCGTCCCGGATCCCACATGTGGAACCTCCCAAGACAGAGTAGACGGCATGTCCGACGAAGCCACAATTCCAGGGCTGATATTTGGTCCCCTCACAGCTCGAGGCTCAAGCAATGACGAGGCTGGCCGCTTCTTGCCGATAACTCGCTCCCCGTTGTCGTCGGACTTTGATTCATCATTCTCTCGTCCCTCAGGGGCAGGCTTGGTGGCGAGGCTGAGTCTAGACAGCCACCTGAGGCACTGAAGCGCACCCCATCTCTTCTCCGGTGCCCTGCGCAACAGGCCGCGTAACAATGGTCGAAGGTCCGGAGGAACTTCATTTTGCACAAGAGGAACAACAACTTCGTTCATCCATGTGTGGTGATCCTCGAGGCTCGGGCCATACTGTGTTGTCAAGTCTGAAGAAGGGTCCCAGGAAGACAAGCATTGCAGTAGAACGAGCCCAAAAGAAAACATATCCACCATATTGGTGTAACCAGCAGAGCTTCCTCGCAGCTCTGGCGCCCAGTATAACGGAGTTCCAACCAACATGTGCATGTTTGGCAGGGGATAATGCTGTGCTACGCCGAAATCGGCAAGCTTGGCAGTCAAGTGCTGATTGCGTCGAATAAGGATGTTCTTTGGCTTAACATCGCCATGGATGAAATTATTAGCATGAATATGCGCAAGCGCGCTGAGGATTTGGGTTGCGACAAGAATAGCATCATGCTCGTCGAGATCCTCTGGAACCAGAGTCTCAGGGATGTGCTCCATGATAAGCCAAGGCGGCGTCTTCTTGTCTCTAGCCGATGCTACATCATAGGCCTCTACGATATGTGGCTACGAAGCTGATTAGTTGATAATCGCATCAGTTCAGATAGCCCAAGCTTACATGCTTCAATTTGATGAGTTGCTCAAACTCATGGCCAATTTCCTCCCATTTGTGTTTCAGAGTCCCAAAATCGTCTGAAGATTTGAAGAATGGCTCTTTGGCGACATAAAGACGTTCATCCGTGACTGCTTGGTTTACAACAAGCAGAACTGTCGCCGACATCCCCTTGCCTACCTCTCCCTGAGAGATGTAGACGTTACCATCCCTTCCAACACGCATGTCAGGGCTTAGTGTCTGCGAACCGCTGCTAAGAGAGGGGAAGTATCTCGGTATTGCAACGAGGGCCTCCTCGCTGAACTTCCGCGCTCTCTTGTTGTAGGTCCTTTCTTCGGGAGGACTTAAAGTTGGTTGCCATGCCCGAAAACTGGTTTTGCCAAGGACAATGGTAACCGGTTGAGTGACTTCCACTGTTTGGTCCTTGATGAGTTGGATGGGGAGGGAATTGGGGAGAACCACCCATAGCATTTGACCGAGTACTGTCAGTCTAGGCATGCGTGATAATGGATCAATATCGACTCGGAAGTGGCGCCGGCTGACCCCCCCTTTGTTGTCAGTCGCCACCTGGATATCGACTATCTCACTTTCGGTCGCCGAGCCAAACACCCAGCCCTCTGGGGAGAACAGATCTCGACCAAATGCAAGGCAGAGAACTGGCCCCTTAGGAGGTTCTTCGCATCGACCTCCTAGCCATGCAGTTGTTGGATCAGAAGGTTGGACGAACTCGTAGCGCGCATTTTCGGAGAGCTCGAGGATATTATCGACGCCTTTGAAGTCTCCTACGAGCAATACAACCTCAGGTAAGGGTATTTCAAGAGAATTCGACATGGTTTGCGGAAGATTTATCGAGGCACTTTGCCCGGCCGAGTGTTGAGGCAGTGCGGCGCTTGTACTTATACTTGCAGCAAATCCCAATGAGAATTCACCACCAATCAGGGCGAACTTGAAGCGCCGACGTCGTCTCTGCGACTGCTCTTTCTCGGATGCCTCTCCACACGCTTTGTCTTCGATCTCGTCCGTGATGACACGCAACCAGACGGTCTTGGTGGATGGAGATGCGAGCGATTTTGCCGCCGTTCAGCAGCCTTCCTCAGTCGCTCTCCCAGCTTATATTCACGGATACGCGATTGTCGTCTGAACATTTCCTCCTCAACCTTCCAGTAGTCTGAATCACCAATATTGAGCCGAAATTGATTGACCTCATGCTGGGGCACACCAAGTAGACAGCACAGATCCTTGTACCCTTTGGCAATCGCTCGCCAAGTTCCCGCCTTTTTGTTCACGTTCATGAAAAGATGTTCGACCTTTGCTTGGAAAAATTCCACCTCGCGTTTCCAGTACTGGTCATCTGTAATCGATTGTCGGAGTCTTTCGGCTACCGAGGGTTCGAAATGATTCCGTTGCTGTGCACAAAGGTACTTATAACTGTCGTGAAAGGGACCATCGTCGAAAACCGGCTCGGGCGTTGCGTCTTCTCGGCTTTTGAGTGCAGCTTGTAATCCATCATCAAGCTGTGATGAAAGGAGATCGGGGATGACAGCAGTGCTTGCAATGCTTTGGGGTTTCACGGAACAGTCTCGAATTGGCGAATTCATGTTGGTGTTGAGAGCTGATGGCCAGAGAGTGGCACGCGTTCTGTTCTGAGTACTCCGTACCGCCCGCTGGATCACGTGGAGATACCTGGATAAGGCCCGGATATTTGACGGGCGCAGCGCGTACTTCTATATACACATTGCGGCAATATCAATACTAGGTATTGAGTATTTGAAGACAATTTACGGATAATTCCTGTACGAAACTCTTAGTACCAGTATGTTGCTGTTAGTGGGGCAGGTATAAAATGGATCGTTTGTTTTGGCCACAACCTTCGTACGAGTATCCGTACTCGTAAATGGTTTCGTGAAGGGAGCATAACGGAGCCCCGTCTTTACCCCGGAGGCCCCACCGTTCCCGAGACGGAGCACCACCGGGAACTAGGAAGGATGGTGGTCCCACTGTACACTCCAGGCGGTGCTTCACGCCTCAGCAAACAGGTGCCGGTACGCGGATGTGCCGTTCTACGGCCGGTACTTCCCCAGGCACAACATGGGTTTCATGCACAGCAATTTCACCCAGTCCAACTGCATAGTTGACAACGACAGAATTGTTGGGCTTGTTGATTGGGAGATGGCTGGCTTCTTTGGCTGGAAGACGGCTGCCCTGGGTACCTCTGAGGTGCCATATATATACACCCTCTGGGACGGAGTGTTTGGTAAAAATTAGCCAAACCACCAAACCCCAATTGATCACGCTTATACCATCATCTACAACAGAGCATCTATGACTGTTGCTAACGCAGCAAGCTAGATACTTGGCAAGATTAACATCGACCAATTTGGAGGGCTTGCCCATCAAGACACGGTAGACATACACGCCTATGGACTCAGCCGTGCGTGTTGACTGCGCTGCTCAAGTGCTGAGGACCGCTCACCGGAAGGCCAAAGTTGCTCTCTGTCCTACTGATCTCGTAGCTAGAGTCACTGGTCGGCGAGCAGGAGGGGGCATTGTAGGTACGAAGACTACCATGTACTGAATGTACAGAGTACCTATCTGGAATTATGGACCGCCATGTTTCATTAACACTTTGCGTTTCTTACTTGGTCGAAGTTTCTCCAGGGTTGGCTGTCTCAGTGTACACCTATGGAAGTCGATCACGAATACTCGACTACGCTCTTCGTTCCAAAGAACGTTCTCGATGCGCATATCGTCGTGCCGAACCCCCAAAGCCTCGACTTCTGCATTCGACCTCTTAATTTCCTCGTCAATCCATGGCTCCAACTCCTTCGACGTTATGCTTTTCCCTCCCCAGCCCATCACAAGCATGTGGCGGATCTGTCCTGCCCCATGGAGAAGTAAATCTTGTCCAAGTTGATTGCACCCAGGAAGATAGGCACCACGAGTCCTTGAACTTGTCGAAGGACTTTATATACTTCGATTTCGCGTGAAACTTCTTTCCACCGTTCCGACGTAGTTCCTCTGCCGATGACTGTATACGCATCTGCCAACGTCAATCAAATGATAGGGAAAGAGGTTAAACAACGTTATCTATTAAATTCAAAGATATCGGAAGAATGGTCTTGGCTCATATAATTAAAGAATAAGTTTCCAGGAAAGAGAATGAGGAATCAAGTTATCGCTGATAGACCAATTACGTTTTCATCGAGAATTTCGTCTCGCTAGCATACTACTACGAGTAGTAGTAGGACAGGCTGCTCCGTACACAGTACATGTACCAAGGAGTGGCATGCTGGGCTCAGAACTCACCTTATAATACGGGGTAATTAGGCCATCATATGCAATCAGTCACCCTATCCAGATAATCTTTTGTACAATTCGGATAAAAAAATATTGGTTCCACTGCCTTAGATTATGCATTATGAATAGAAATCAAGACGCCTTTGTATCCTTGTCACATCTCATGTGAGCATGACATTACCCAGGTCTACTGGCTACCAACCTTGAGAACCAACCAAGACTGATACCGAGTAGGTATTAACCCCATCAATAAATACAACCATACTACTAGCAACAAGAACAATCCTCATCCGCATTGAGCTACTCGTCATCGTCCGCACGAGACATGGTATTATGTAGCTTATACTCCCTCATGAAGCTCGTCCCCACCAACCCCAACGCAGCGCATCCCAGCCCCGTGAGGAACACTCCCCGCAGCGCAACACCGTACGCCTCGTACACCCCCTCGCTCCAGCCCTCGGGGAGATGCCTCAGCTCGTCCAGGGAGTCGATGATGCGCTTGATCACCTCGGCGGAGCCCTCCCGGCCGTCGAAGCGCGCGTGCAGGCCCGCCTGGAGCAGGTTCTGGTACACGACCGAGGCGACGGTGACGCCGACGGTGGAGCCCGTGGAGCGGAAGGCGTAGATGGCCGAGGTGGCGACAGCCTGGTCCGCGGGGGACACGGAGGCTATGGTCGCGAGCAGCGAGACGGACATCATGCCGCCGTAGCCTACGCCGACCAGGGCGAGGTACAGGAAGGGGGGGAAGGCGGGCGTGTCAGGGGTCATGGTGCTGAGGCCGGCGAATCCGACGACAGAACAGGCAACGATGGCCAGGCCCAGCTTCTTGTACTTTCCTGTGCGCTTCATCATGTAGCCGCAGCCGAGGGAGGCGATGGAGGTGCCGATGCTCTGGGGTATGAGACGCACGCCGGAAGCCGTGGCCGAAGAGCCGCTGACCTGGAAGAAGACGGGGACGTAGTATGTCGCCATGAATAGCACCATGGTGATGAGCCAGTTCATCGAGCAGGCCGCGAGGACAGTCCGGTTGAGGAGCAGCTTCATGGGGATGATGGGTTCCTTGGCCCATGTCGTCTCGACAAAGACAAAAGCCCCCAGGGCGACAGCCGACAGGGGCAGGGACACAAGGACAAGCGGATGTGTCCATGGAACGACATTGCCGCCCGAGTTGAGGCCCAGCAGTAGCAGAACCAGGGCGAGGGCCAAGGTGAAGGCACCCGCGAAGTCCACCCTCGACAGCTTGGACTTTTCACTCGCCTTGGGGGGCGTCTTAGGTGTCCTGAGAGTCAAGCAGGCCAGAAGTCCCGAGGCGACAATCAGTGGCACACGGCTGAGGAAGGCAGCTCTCCACCCCCAGACGTCGTTCATCCAGCCGCCAAACAATCCACCAAGACCGGCTCCGACACCGTAGCAGATGTGGGCGACGCCCTGGGTAACGCCCCTCTTCCGAAGAGGCACCAGGTCGCTGGCGACAAAAGTGCTGATCGAGTTCAGGCCGCCGCCGCCGATGCCTGCCACGACACGGCCAGCGAGGATGGCCCCTTCGGTCTGCGCCAGTCCACACATGAGGGTCCCGACGGCAAAGAGCGTGTTGGACACGATGAGGCCGGAGCGGCGGGAGAAGATGTCGGTCAGCCGGCCGGAGAGAGGCTGGCACGCCGCATTGGCGATGAGGTAGGATGACCCGAGCCATGAGAGGAGGTTCAACGAGTTGAAGCTGGTGGAGATGGGGACAGCCAGGGTGGCAACGATTGTGGTGTCCAGGGCGGCGAGAAAGACGCCCATGAAGACGCTGCCAAGTACGATGACGAGGTATGTGTTGGAAGGCTCCTCTGAGAGGGACCTCTTCTGGCCATTGCCAAGGAGGGGAGACTCTTCGTCAACGTCCGGCTTGCATGTGGACTTGGTGCATGTGGTGACACGTCCAGCTGCAGCTCCCGGGTGGGGAGATTCACTTCTGGGGATCATGCTGGGCTAGCAGAACTGCTGGTATCCAGGGAGATTTGGGCGGCGATGGATGAATGAACACGGACACGTGTAAAGAGGACACAGGAAGAAGATGGGGAGTTGTTTTTGAGAAGTCTGCATGAAAAGGCCTTCCAGAAGGAACACCCTCACAAGTTACAGTCACTCAGGCATCCACTTAAGGTTCTTGTCACTCGGCATGAAAATCAATGTTCATGTAATCATACTCCCCCCATTGTCGCCATGTGTGGTGGCCAGTTGCGCTCGAGTCAGACATGGCTGAGCCTGTCTCTGCGCCATACGGGATACTCGGTATCATTCGTGTCTCGGCCACAACGATCTGACCTGGCTGAGAAACCTCCCGTGGCCGCCCGTGGGTCGCCTCCACTGGCCCTCCAGGCTCCGACCGATCTTCATCGGTGTCCTTCCTGTCTTACTCCGGGGGCCGCGGTGGGTCTGGGAGCCGGGGATCGGTTTCCACAAGCGTCTTGGACTAAGACTACCAAGACCCTATGCAACCTTGTCGAGGCGGGGGGCAGCAGGGGGCGCAGGACACAAAAGTCGTCATGCACACTACCCAGGTAAGCTTATTCAATGAACGCATATCAGCACTTTGGCTCCCCGGGATGCATGGGATGCTTCCGGATGACAACTGATCGACCGACCATCACAGGCATCCGCCGCGGGTGAGCTCCTCATTCGCCAGCAGCCGTGGCACGAACGCGCGGCGTCGTCGAGATGGAGTGAAGCGTGAGACTGAGACTGGGATTGAGATGACCAGAATCCGCACGAATAGCAAAAGAGTCTTCCACAACCCCGGATGGCAGAGTAGTGCTGCAAACCGCAAAGTGTGCAACAGTCTCAGTCTCCTCGCCGAGTCCAGCCGTTCTCAGGGGAAGGCAACGGCGTTGGAGCAGCTGGTGTGGGGGAGAGTGGCTTTGCGGCTGAATAACAGTACTCGTACTGTCAGTACCCGTAGCAGTTCAGCAGGGAACTAACCATGTGGCGGACGACACGAATTAAGGTGTGAGAGGGGGCAACAATTGCGTCTTCGTGCGGTTCAGAGGCTATGTGAGACAGTGCGTCCAAGGTAGTAGCTAGCGGCAAAAGTGAAGCGATTGGCGATGATGTGCTCGTTGCAGCAGCCACCAACACAGAAGGAGGTGCGGGGCAACGGCAGGTCTCAAGTTGAATGCTCTTAACTCTCAAGTCTCATGAGGAAAAACACGGAAAGCATGACGTCTGTCACGTGGGAAACCCTCCCTCAGATCCAACCCCAAGCTCCTCAACGCTCCATCTTGGCGTCTCGCTTCCTTCTCAAACCGACACGCCAAGGTCCCTATCCATGCCCCCAGTGGCAACCGAATCCACCCGCTGCTCCTGCAGCGTCTTGTTGAAGCTGCTGTACTTGCTGAGGAACCACTGCTCCGCCGTCACCTCCTCCCCGTTGAGCCCCTTGAAGACTACGCTGTCGCCAGCCCGGAGGAAGTAGGCCGTTGAGTATCTGTCGCTAGACATCTTGCCACCGGGGGGCAGCACGCGGTGCATGGCCGACCGGAAGCGCCGCTGCGAGATGAATCGGAGCGTGTCCGCGACATTGATGATTGCGTGGCCTGGCTTGGCAACCACGTACTCCCACTCGTTGGTCGTCGGCGACAGGACCTGCAGGCCTGGCTGCTCCGTGAAGAGCAGCGTGAAGGAGCCGACGTCTGTGTGCGCGTTGTGGCCCCGGGCTGTCTTATCCTCGAGGGCGTCGCTCACAGGGTGGTGCAGGAAGAACAGGGTGCTCTTCGAGGGCAGCTCGTCCGGGTGGTAGCTCTCGTAACGATCACTGCCCTCGAGCCCAGCGGCGTCCGACAGCTTCCCCAGCAGCGTCTTCAGCACGTAGTGGGCAGAGAGCTGCAGCTTCTCGAAGAGTTCGAGGTTCTCGTGCACCACACCCGGAAGATTCGTCCGGTTGAGAAGACCGACACGGCTGATCTGGAGTTCTGTTAGTTGGGGAACGCATCATGAATTACCCGTGAGGGTTCCTAGTTACCCTCAAGGCCTCGAAGCCATCCCGTGTGTTCTCATTGACTCCCGACTGCACGCCTGGCGGCTTGAACCTTCGGGAAGTCAGCATCATTTCTAAATATAACACCCAAGGACTATCAGATTATAGGCAGCTTACCCATGGGCGTCAGAGATGGTCTCAGTCTTCAACTTCTCCTCCAATGGCTGGTCGAACCACTGCTTCATGATTCGCCACGTTGTCTCGAGATTCTCTATCACGGATCCTGACTGCCAATCACGGAGATCCAGGTAGAAGAAGCCATGATGCTCACAGGCGGACAGCAGGTTCGCCAGCTCAGTCTTGTCGCCGCCCAGCAGAGATGAGAAGTTCAACACGTGGAGATTGGCCTGCTCCAGTGGCGGATTGTTGTCTGTAGTGGCAGCCGGCATGATTGGTCTTGGGAAGTGCAGCACGTCAATTCAGTGGGAGGAAGTTCTTAGTTCGATTGCTCGAGCGATACCGAGAGAGTTGCGTATACGGTTGAGGTAATATACCGTCAGCAACATGTATATATATGTGCACATTTATTAATGCTTGTCAACTAGGTTGACCAGGTTAACCACAGACAACGAGCCAGGATTTACTCGTACGGACAGGCCGTGAGTTACGGACAGCCCGGGGGGCTTGCTCAACTGCCAAAGACACAAAATAATCAATATGGAAGGAACCGGCGATCGCATGCCGATAGTGTGTGAAGATTTACGTATATCATGGAGAGGATGCTCAATATGGCGAGATGGGCGCGAGTGGCTGGGCTGAAAGTTAGACCGACTCAAAAAGCAAAAACAAAGAGAGACACATGGGCCGACATGACGAAAGCTTGGACGTAAGCTTAGACGTGATACTACGTAGACGTACTGCATTCCTTACGCTTGGACGCAAAAGCTTGGACGCAAAAGCTTGGACGCAAAAGCTTGGATGCAAAAGCTTGGACGCAAAGCTTGGCTTCGACGGCTGGGCCCCTGGTCTTGGACGGCACGGGACGGGAGAGGCCTTGATCGCAACTCGCACTACGTACGCCGTACGTACGAGTACGATAGTCTATCGATGATGCTCGTACGTACATAGCACTAGCAGTATCCGTAATGCTACCCAGCGTGTAGCATAAACGGGCAGATCTGAACACGGAGTGCGCATAACAGTTAAGCATAACTTGTCATATGATGGAGATGTGCTCCCAGAAGCTATAATTAGTGAGTGCATGGCTATGAAGGTCGGTGTGGCTGCATCGTGTAGCGACATCTGGAGTCGATATCCAAGCGCGGGAGAGTCCACATGTACCTAACAGGCTTGCCTACTAGCAGTATACACGTACTGCCGCAGGTACATGGTTATACTTAGATGGCAGTGTCAACGCATTGGTACTTGGTCGTACATGTGCATCGGTGCATGGCTGGCAGCAACATCAACAAGGCGATATATCACATTTAGCGTGTGCTCTGCCTGTCTGTGAACCACCTGGCACCGTGGCTTTCGAGCAAAAGCCCTACGGCGATTTATATCTGCCAGGTATTTCTTCATCGCGGTTTCTTTTTGACGCCGTTTGGAACAGTACTCCCACATAGTACGGGTACAACCTTGCCAGCCTCGGTCAGTCGTGTTTCTTTCACAGCCTACCTACAAGGTACGAAGTACACCATCCACAATCCACGATACAACCATCCCATCGCAAAAGTTCCAACATGGTCGTCGTCCTGCCAGAGCCCTTGGCCTCGATTGAGCGCACTCCTCTGCTCTTCGACCAGCCCTCCCCGCTCCACCCCCTCCCCAGTCTTACGAGACATGTGCACGCTACTATGAGCACTTCGGCCAGGTTCTCGCTCTGGGCCAAGCGAGAGGACTGCTCGTCCGGTCTTGGGCTCGGCGGCAACAAGATCCGCAAGCTCGAGTACGTCGTGCCCTCGGCCTTAGCCGGCGGCTGCGACACCCTGGTCTCAACCGGCGGCACGCAGAGCAACCACATGCGTCAGGTGGCCGCCGTCGGAAATCACCTGGGGCTCAAGACGGTCCTGGTCCCGCAGTCGCATGCGTCGTCGTCGTCGTCGTCGTCGTCGTCGTCACTGTCGTCGCCATCCTCGCCGCCGCCGGGGGCCTTCGACACTGCCGGCAACGTCCAAGTCAACGCCATCCTCGGCGCCGAGTATGCAGAGCCCAACACCTCGCTCGAGCATGTCGCAGCCGCCATCAGGGAGAAAGGTGGGGAGCCCTACATCATCGCCTCGGGGGCTTCGGCCCACCTGCACGGGGGTCTCGGCTTCGCCCGCTGGGCCTTCGAGGTCGTCGAGCAGGAGGCGGCCCTTGGCGTCTTCTTCGACACCATCGTCGTCCCCGTCGCCTCCGGGGGTACCATTGGCGGCATGATTGCAGGCTTCAAGCTCGCCGACCGTCTGAGGGAAGACTCGGCAGGGTCCGGCAGTGGTGGTGGTGACTCTGTGAGGCGGGGGCCCCGCGCCATCATCGGCATCGACACTTACAACAAGCCCCCTGGCGTGCTCGAGGCTACGATCCTCGAGATTGCCCAGCGGACCGCCAGGCTCATCGGCCTCGGCGAGGACGCGGTCCAGCCTCGCGACGTCGTCCTCGACACGAGGTACAATGGCGGAACCCACACCGCGTGGAACGAGAACACCGCCAGGGGCGTCAAGCTGCTCGGCACCAAGGAGGGCATTCTCGCCGACCCCATCTACTCGGGTCGCGCCATGGGCGCCATCCTGCACATGGCAGAGCAGGGCGAATTGGACGACAAGCACCATGTCATGTTTGTGCACACAGGTGGGCTGGCGGCGCTGGGGGCCTTTCCTGAGATGAGATAGGGTGCCAGGCGCCGCTCCCACGTCGACGACTACGTGCGGTGCGTGTACGAGCACTTACACGCGCATGTGGCTCATAGCGGGTCTGGATAGTTTAGGACTGGAGTCACGTCGTACGGAATACAAAGTTGGTGAAACAGGACAAGTCAACTAACTCCATGTGACGGCTGGCATCAAAATCAGTGCATGTACGAAAGTTGCAGAATTGATACAGAGTACATGGCACATCTTGCGGTACATTATACGTGTATACATGTAGGCATGCATGTATGATGGTGGATACATCATCTCTGTAAATGATTTCCATGCACCGTGTGAGACATCTTCGTCCACATCCCATTTCTCGTCCATATTTTGCAAATAATCAATCATGGCATGTGCTTTTTCTCAGCCCTTCAATGTCAAGCTGGGGCTGCAGGTGAATTGCATCCTCAGCTCAGGCTTTGCAGATTTGTTTCATGCCGTATGGATACTCGTACTCGCACACATGTACCAAAGTACGGAGTTCCAAGTATGTATGTGATGGGCACGGCCCGGCAGCTGGTCAAGGACACTTCCGATTGGCATACATCAATTGATGACTGTCTGAGTTGGAGACATCAGATCAGCCTCTGCGAATGCAAGCCGGACCTGCATACTACTGTGATGTATGTATTACGGGGTATCCGGGTGGAGACGCCAACATCGAGGAACATTGAGGAACATGGACAAAGAGCGGAGCAACTCTCCTCGCCCGACGGGGCCCCCGTTGTCTCAGAGCATTTCAAGGATCTAATCTACCAAGTACTATTGCGCGGGGAGGCGGGTGTGACTATAGTTGCATATACGGCGTGGCCGCAAGAGTCGTGCCGGGAGGGACATCCCTCGACCAAATATCTACAGTATTTAAAGTCTACGCATAGTTGAGGTGGCTACCAAGTTGTGCGCTGTATCTCCCAACGCCTGCATCTCATCTAGCACTCTAATAGTCCATCATCCTTCCCACAATGCCGGCCACCATGGAATCAAATGGCTACGAGCAGGTCAAGACGGCCGATCTCTACACCATCAAGTTTGAGAACCTCTTTGGCCGTGACGAGGACGAGGTGCAGACTCTCCTGAAAGCCTGCGAGAGGGACGGCTTCTTCTACCTGGATCTGCGAAGCCTGGGCTCCGAAAAGCTGTGGCAGGACTTGGATCAACTAAGCCAGATCACCAAGCGCTGGTTTGCCCAGCCTGCGGAGGAGAAGCTGCAAACTCCCACATTGTCGCTGGCACATGGGTACGTCCCTTCCTCGATTTACTCCACTAATGTTATCTTTTTTGTGAACGTATACAAATACAGTGTATACAGCCAAGGTACGGGATAATAGGTAGCTAACATAAATCAAATCAGGTTCAAGGCTACGGGTAACCAATCCGGAGCCGTCGAGTCACTCAAGGATGGATTCGAAGCTCTGAAGGTATATTAGCAACCCGACGACATGGTCTTTGGTCGTGCTTTTTTTTTTCTAACCACTTGATTCCAAAGATTGGGAGATACGAGCTGCTTGGACGCTGGGCTCTGCCCCCCGTGGTGCAGGACAACCTGCCCCTGTTCGATCACTTCAACGCGTCGTGCCACTTCATCCTCAAGCTCGTCCTGGACTGCCTCTCGGACGGCCTGAACCTCAAGGGCAACGAGCGGCTGGACACGTACCACCGCGACGACGCGCGGTCCAAGAGCACGCTGTACTTCCTGCACTACCCGCCGGGCGCGCAGAACCTCAACGAGGTCGGGCAGAACATGCATACCGACATTGGCACGCTGACGCTGCTCTTCGCGCCGCAGTGGGGTCTCCAGGTGGCATCGCCCGTGACGGGCGCGTGGGAGTACGTCGAGCCGCGCCCGGGCCACGCCATCATCAACGTCGCCGACACGCTGCGGTTCCTGTCCAACAAGCGCTTCCGCTCGGCCCTGCACCGCGTGCTCCCGCTGGGCGGCGTGCAGCAGGACGACCGCTACGCCGTCTCCTACTTCCTGAGGGCGGCCGACGCCACCGAGTTCAAGGACAGCAACGACAAGGCGTCGAGCGCCAAGAACTGGTACCTGAAGAAGTACGAGACGTACGAGCTGCCGCACGAGGTCCAGGGGAAGGACACGGTGCTGTCGGGGGGCATGGCGCAGGAGCTGAGTGTGACGTTCTGATGTTCTGATTGAGGCGAGGAGGAGGACGACGACGACGACGACGAGGAGACATGGGGACGGACGAGGAGATGCCGCTATGCTGCAGGATAATTCGTTAGTAGTAGTAGTACACCTTAACCAATGCCAAAAGGACTATTTGTTTGCCGATCAAGAGCGGCCATGCAGTTGCGATTCTTGGGCCTGTACACTGATATCCAGCACAAAGATAGTTGTGCTGTTGTGTTCCTACGCCAATGCAGGTACTCCATGAGGTAAGCACGTAGTCGTATATGTATCCGTATGTGCTGTAAGAAAGCTGAGGCTGCCTTGCCTGACTGGCCTTCTGCATGGCATGTTTTGTTTTTTCTCCCCAAGTCACATGTGCAATAGCGTGCACAGCCAACCGTCTCTCCCCGCGAGCAGCCTGATCCAATTGGTTCCCGGTTGTCGTGAATCCTCTGATTGTTGGAAGAGTGTCTCACCGTTTCCCCCTTTCATCAGAGTCATCCCGCAGTCCTGCACCTCGCTTGCGCCGAGATGCCCATGGGAGCCGCAACGTGGCCGCAATCCAAGCCACGACCGCCTACACCGCTTCCATCCGGATCATTCCCCAGGTGAAGGTCCAGGCTCGTTGGAGTCGCTGGAGTCGCTGGCGTTCAGCACAGATGGACGAGGCAGGGCCACGGTCGGGTCCAGTCAGTAGCAACCAACACGGCCAACACAGCCAACACAACCAACAACGCATCCTCCACGCGAAGCGAAACGCCTCCCAAGACCCGGGTGCCTCCTCCCCTGTCCCGAAAAGAACCAAGACATCCCATGATGGGTGGGCAAGGCCGGATGTTGCCCCAGTTGCTCTAACAAGAATCCCCTTCCCAGACAGGGTATGCTACTCACCTCTCGTACCACTCAGTATCTGCGACGACTGCCCAGGTGACCTTCTAACCATCTCCAGCCTGCGGTTTTGGAAGAACGAAATGGAGAGATCCAAGTCCAAGTCGTCAACAATGACGGCACCGGAGAGAGTATGATCATCCTCACTGGCCTCAAGTGTCTGTTCCAAAAACAACTTCCCAAGATGCCCAAGGATTACATCGCACGCCTCGTCTACGATCGGAACCACACCTCGGTCGCCATCATCAAAAAGCCACTCGAGGTCATTGGCGGGATAGCATACCGAGCGTTCGGCGCGCGCCGGTTTGCCGAGATTGTGTTTTGCGCAGTCTCATCCGACCAGCAGGTCAAGGGGTATGGGGCGCATCTCATGGCCCATCTGAAGGATTATGTCAGGGCAACTTCCCCGGTGATGCATTTCCTAACGTACGCTGATAATTACGCCACCGGGTACTTCCAGAAGCAAGGGTTCACCAAGGACATCACCCTCGAGAAGTCCCTCTGGATGGGGTACATCAAGGATTACGAGGGGGGGACGCTTATGCAGTGTTCCATGCTTCCCCGGATCCGCCACCTCGAGGTCGGCCGTATGCTCCTGAAGCAAAAGGAAACCATACTGGCCAAGATCCGAGTCAAGAGCAACAGCCACGTCGTCCATCCGCCGCCTCGGCAGTGGACCAGCGCCAATGGCATCATCACGCCCATCGACCCACTTTCTATTCCTGCGATCCGGGCAACTGGATGGAGCCCAGACATGGACGAGCTGGCACGGGAGCCGCGCCGTGGACCTCACTTTAACGAGCTTCGACGGTTTCTGTACCAGGTCCAAAACCACAAGCAGGCATGGCCCTTTGCCAACCCGGTCAACAGAGACGAGGTGCCTGGTTATTACAGTGTCATCACGTCGCCGATGGATCTCTCGACAATGGAGGAGAAACTAATGCAGGATTCTTATGCCGAACCGAAAGACCTCGTCGCCGATCTCAAGTTGATTTTCAGTAATTGCCGGCAGTATAATGATACAAAGACGGTGTATTCCAAGTGCGCGGTCAAGCTGGATAAGTACATGTGGAGTCTTGTCAGGGAGATTCCAGAGTGGTATCAATTGCTTGACGACTGAAGTGATGTTAACCTTGATCAGCAAGATAAAACGTGCGGGTGTCTGTAAAGCCTCCATTTGGGTGTGTCTCGGTGCATTTGCAGGAGTGGTGGGCAATCAAGCTGAGGTGGTGAAGAGAGCATAGCGGCTGATTTTACCGTTACCATATCCGAAGCTCTATATTCATGTTGTAATGCCGACAGATGATCCAAGGATCCAGGACGGGATAGTGAGAAATTCCAGGCCATCGCTTCTCCAAAACCTCTTACTTGATCAATTATTTTGGTCATACGCGCCATGAGTCGTTGATCCTCGCCGTCGGGATAAGCTTGCGTGACTCTAATCTTGGTCCCATCCTGGGACCTGTCTGTGGTGAAAGTCATACGAGAAAACGGAAATACCACTGCCTACCCTGTATCATGGCCTTCCTGCTCGCATGGCCCTAGGAAGCCCTTTCGGTGACAGCTAGAGGTTCATACTTGAGTGGTATCTCTGAATGAGTGCTATTGGGGTGCCTTTTAAGGTAACATACGTTCTGGTTGCACTTAACTACTATCTAGGTAGGTTGAACAACGTATAAATATACTTCCAACATGGGTTGTGAATAGGTGACCCATTAGTTCCCAACGGTATGTCATGTTCAACAGCGGTAAAGGAGCTTGTGGAATCAAACAACTATTATAACTTCCTACAGGCAGACACAAGCCCTATTTGAATGCAATTCGGGCCCTGATCGAATAACGTTGGATACTTCCAAAGAGTGCATAGGCGCACCAAGCCAGAAGTACAGAGGGTGTTTGCCCCACAAAGAGAATAGAGAACCGGAGATCATTGTTAATGGCCTAACGCGCTTGGACGCGTCGCCCCCACCATACAGCGACCGCCACGCCCACAACCTCTGTCCAGGGCATCGCCAGCTGGCCAGCCTTCGCGAGACATGACCCGACGGCGCGCATAGACCGTCCAATCTCGACAGTATATACTAGAACCCACACATCGACTGGGCGCCATGGCGCCCCCGTCTACCGCCCGCCGCCGGACGCGCGACGAGCTCGAAGACGACGACAGCGACTCGACAGCCTCGTCCGGTGCCACCGACTCCCCCAAGCGCCCGCGCCTGGGCCCTGTCGTCAACGGCGAGTCGTCGGTGCAGACAAACGGCATCAATAGCGCCGTCAATGGAAGCACCAACGGCGCCGTCGCAGCCAGCTTCTCCCCCGATGACTTTGCCCCTGGCGCCATCGTCCGAGTCTCGGTCGAGAACTTCGTCACGTACGAGAAGGCCGAGTTCTTCCCCGGCCCCAACCTCAACATGGTCATCGGACCCAACGGGACCGGCAAGAGCTCCCTCGTCTGCGCCATCTGCCTGGGCCTGGGCTTCCACCACAGGCTCCTCGCCCGCGCCTCCTCTGCCAGGGACTTTGTCAAGCACAACAAGGACGAGGCCACCATCGAGATCGAGCTCCGCAAGCGGCCCAAGGACCGGTGCAACCCCGTCGTCCGCGTCCTCATCCCCAAGGGCGGCGACTCGCAAAAGTGGTGGCTGAACGGCAAGGAGACGAACCAGAAGACCATCCAGAACCTCATGCGCCAGCTCAAGATCCAGGTCGACAACATCTGCCAGTTCCTGCCACAGGAGCGCGTCGTCGAGTTCGCCAGCTGCACCCCCGTCAACCTGCTGCACGAGACGCTGCGCGCCGCCGCGCCCGAGGAGATGCTGGAGTGGCAGTCGGAGCTGCAAAGCCTCCACAAGGACAAGAAGGAGCTGGGCGCCGGCACGCAGACCGACGCGGAGACCCTCCGTAACCTCGAGAATCGCCAGCAGGGACTGCAGGCCGATGTGGATAGAATCCGGGAGCGAGAGGAGATCCAGACCAACATTGAGAACCTCAAGGGCGCCCACCTGATGTGTCGCTACCAGGAGGCCCGCGAGAAGAACCGGGCAGCCAAGCAGCAGAGAGAGGCCGCCAGGGCGTCCCTCAGGCGCCTTGAGCAGGAGAGTGGCCCTTCGTTAGAGGCCGTGTACGAAAAGGAAAAGTACGCACGGCGGGTTGGGGCCTTGCTGCCCGTCAAGACGAGAGCAGTCAAGGACGCCGAGAGGGAATCGCAGAGACTGGCGGCCCGCGTGGCCGATGCCTCGGAGCAGGTCAAGGAATTCCAGGACAAGATAGATGCGGAGCGCAAGGGGTTCGAAGTCAAGAAAAAGGAGCTGTCCGCGGCTCGGACCAAGATCACCAATCTCCAGGCTGATCTCAAGAACCAGCCGTCGGAATTCAACGGCGCCGACTGGAATCAGAAGATTGTGAGTCCTAACGCCGAGATGCCTGAATTAAGAGGAGGAGCTAACGTTCCACAATAGCGAGGCGAGGAGCACAAGAAGAGAGAGTTGGAATCAGATCGGCGGCAGCTGGAAACCAAGATTCGAGATTTCAAGGAGCGAGGCCACGGTTTAGGCACGGAGATCGAGAGGATCAAAAAGGACATCCAGGCCTTCGATACGCAGCAGGGCCAGCAGTTGAGTTTCATGAAGAAGTACTTCCCAGAACTGGCTGCCGCCTGGGAGTGGATCGAGGCCCACCAGGACCAATTCGAGAAGGAAGTATTTGGCCCGCCCATGGTCAGCTGTTCCATAAAGGACGAACGGTACTCTGACCAGGTCCAAGCCCTTCTCCAGAATGACGACTTCACCTGCTTCACTGCCCAGACCAGGAACGACTACAAGAAACTCTCCGACCAGCTCTACAGGGTCATGAGTTTGTCTGTGGTCATTAGGACATGCGCCAACCCACTGGAGTCATACAAGCCGCCAGTCGACCGGGAGACGGCGAGGCATTTGGGTCTTGACGGGTTTGCCATCGACTACGTGGACGGGCCTGCGCCCGTCTTGGCCATGCTGTGTGCCGAGAAGGGGCTTCACAGGTCTGGCGTCTCTCTCAACGACCATACTGACGCGCAGTACGAGGGTCTTGTCCAGAGCGGCACAGTTAACCAGTGGGCTGCCGGGAAGCAATCGTACCAGGTGCGCCGCCGGAGGGAGTACGGCCCCCAGGCCATGACCACGGCCACCAAGAACATCCAGCGTGGCAAATACTGGACGTCACAACCCGTGGACACACAAGAAAAGACGGAGCTGGAACGGCGACTGGCCGAGCTCAAAGACGAAAGGGGCGAGTTGGGAGCTGAGTATAAGGACATGGTGAACCAGCGAGCTGGTATCGACTCACAGATGGACGAGCTTGAGCAGACAATCGTACGCCATGATAATCCCACCACTGGCAGGATGCACTGACTAACATATTGACAGGAACAACTCAAACAAGACAAGAGTAACCTCCAAAAGGAGTACCAGAAGTGGCAGTCTCTTCCCGAGAGGATAGGTAGGCAGAAGTGCTGCACTTTTTGGCGCTAGTTGTGTATACTGACCGGTGTAGAATCCGAGGAGCGCAAGAAGGCAGAATGCGAGGTCAGCATGCGCAATATCAAGAAGACCATGGTCGACTTGCAGTTCGAGTGGGACAAGGCAGCCATTTCAAGGGCTCGACTAGCTGTGGAGCACGCTGAGTCGCTCGATGAGATCGCGCGAGCCCACAACGACCTCCTGGAAACCCGCATCTGGCATATAGAAGCTGAGTCGGACATTGGCGGTCTCAAGCAGCGCAATGCTAGTATCATGGAGCGCGTTGAGGCTGAGAAGCGTGTCGCTGATGAAGCCAGCGTCTTGTTCGACGAGACCAAGGCTCGAGGAAGGGAACTATGCAAGCAGGTCAACGATAGGATGAGCGACATGACCGAGGAGTGGAGGGCCATGATTGTGGGCATCTGCGAGGGCAAGTCGGCCGACGAGATCCTGATGGAGATGGAGGCTGAGGAGGCCAAGCTGGAGCTCATCCACGCGGCCAACCCCAACGTCATCCGCGAGTTTGAACGCCGCGCAGGCGAGATCGAACGCCTCAAGCGCAAGATGGAGGCGTCGCAGGAGAAGCTCCAGCGCCTGACCCAGGACACCGAGGAGCTCATGGCCAAGTGGGAGCCCGAGCTGGACCAACTGGTGGCCAAGATCAACGACGCCTTTGCCTACAACTTTGAACAGATCAGCTGTGCCGGCGAGGTCCGCGTGCACAAGGACGAAGACTTTGACCAGTGGGCCTTGGACATTATGGTCAAGTTCCGGTGCGTTTGCAACATCCAGCCCCCCCCCTCTCTTGCTTTATATCTGCTAACCAGTGAGTTCTGCTCCCAGTGAAAACGAAGAGCTCCAGCAGCTCAACGCCCAGCGCCAGTCTGGCGGCGAGCGCGCCGTCTCGACCATCTTCTACCTCATGGCGCTGCAGTCCATGGCCCAGTCGCCCTTCCGCGTCGTCGACGAGATCAACCAGGGCATGGACCCGCGCAACGAGCGCATGGTCCACGAGCGCATGGTCGAGATTGCCTGCCGCGAGCACACGTCGCAGTACTTCCTCATCACGCCCAAGCTGCTCACGGGCCTGCGCTACGACCCCAAGATGCGCGTCCTGTGCATCGCCAGCGGCGAGCACATGCCCCAGGAGGGCCGCAAACTCGACTTCAGGAGATGCTTGAAGATCCAGAAAGGCCTCATGGCTGGGGCATAACCGGAAAGGGAGAAAGAAGTTATGGGGGCTACGGGGCCCATATTGTACACCTTTTGCCCTTCTTTTTAATCAAGACGCTGGGGAGTCACTGAACTACGACATGGAGGCTAAGGATCACGGATATACCCTGCTCGGGTGGGCGATGATAGACTTTGAAATTCATGCGGATTGAAACGTGTCTGATTAACAAAAGCTTCGAACGATTTCATGTCGACATTGGCCATATCATCCGTGTTCCACGTCCAGAAATGAACCAAACTCGCTCGCATGAATATGGGGACATAGAAAAGCAATGCTTCTGCAGCGTAATCCCCCGTCTCCCCAGCTCCAACAATGTGTGAAGCCGAACCAAGTAAGAAGCGCACCGACACCAACATCCATTCCATTCCAACCTGGGTAGGAACCCAGCGTATAATTTACATCGTCCTTCCTGCGCTTTGGACGGGAACAAACAGACTTGCGTCCTCCCTCCAAATCATGGCAAAAATCCGTCGGCCTCTGAGGCAGCGTCGAGTGGTGTATACTGATCGTCAAAAAAACAAAGAAGAAGAAGGAAAAGGCCACTGACGGAAGTGAAGGGAAAAAAAAAAACACAGAAAAACAACCACCATGCTCAGCACGTTGTTGGAATTGGGGCCTTCGAGGCCCTTGGATAGAAATTAGGCATCGTTTTGGCTGAAACGAAACCTATCCGTCGGCGAAATACGACCCCACGCCACACAACACAACATAGTACTGAAGAAACCGAACTCCAATTCGCCCGTGTCGACAAGTTGTACAGTCGTTGGGAAAACAAAGATGCGCCGCCGTCGAAGAGCTTCAGAAACGAGGCGTCTGGGTATTAATGCGTCGTTACTGCATCGCGATATCCAAAAGACAAGACATAGCCGTGATAAACGGGTCAGTCTAGCCCTGCCGGGCATTCTCTGGGGCCACGTTACGCTCATCAGTGTCAAGCTTCTTTCTCCAGTCGGCAAGACTCTCGCTGAGTCCTATGGTATCGTCATCTCGCTTGCCAGTGGCAGTGGGGTCGAGGTCAAAGTTCGTGCTGAGCCTGTAGTTTTTGTTGGTAGCCTCCCAGTGGCTCCGGAGCGTCTCCAGCTCGCTGGCAAGGTTGTCCAACGCGGCGCTGTTCCTAGCATCCGGCACGTTGTGGGTGCTGCTGGTGTTGTTGTTATTGTTGCTGCTGCCCTCGTAGTTGCTCCCAAAGTCAGAGCTCTCATTGCGGCTATGTCCACCACCAAGTCCATTGGCACCAGGGCCCAGCTCCGAGTTCATCATGCTGGGAAGCTGGCGGCTCTGGCGGCGGTAGTTGTCCACAGAGTGCTCAACTTGATCGAGCAGCAGAGACACCTTCTGCTCAGCCTCGCTGGCACGCTGCTCAAGCTGCGCGTTCTCGGAACGCAGTTGCTCAAAGTTCTTGAGCTGAGTGCTGAGCTTCTCGGCGGCTTCGCTGCTGTGCTTGACCGCCTCATCGCGCTGGCGGTGACTCTGGATCAGCTCTGCCCGAACGCTCTCCAGCTCCTTCTGGAGGTGGGTGCCGGATGCCTGAAGCTCCGCCTCGAGACCCTCAATCTTCTTCTGAAGGCTGCTCCGCTCCGCTTCCCACTCGGCAGGTACAGCGCCCTTCTGGGCGTTAGCTTGTAGCTGGTCCTCGAGCTCTTCCATCTCAGATTTGAGCTGGCCGTTCTCGGACTTGTAACGGTTCAGCTGTTCTTTGAGTTGCTTTAACATCTGTTCTGTGCCCTTGACATAGTGCACAGCAGACCGGTAGTCGCTCTCGAGCTGCGATAGCTTCTCGCGATACATCGTCTCGGATTCTTGGTGCTGGATGGCAAATGACTGCTTGGTTTCCTCGTGGGCAGCGTTGGCACTCGCGAGCTGGGACTCGAGCTCGCGCACACGCCCTTGCTCGGGCGAGTTGATCTGCGGACTGTTGCTGAGACCACGATTTCGGACTGCGCTGGTTGGGCTGATGCCACGCTCGTCCAGGATATTCTTGAGTGCAGTGTGTTGCACCGTCATGGCATTGGTCTCGAGCTGCTGGGCGGCGAGCTGGCTCTTGAGGTCCGTGTTGGCTGCTTGGAGAGACTGCGTGTCTCTAAGGGCAGACTGCAGTTGCCTGCGGATCCCGACGCCCTCTCGGCTGGACTGCTCCTGGTACTGCTCTAAACCGGCAATGCGTTCCTCTGCACTTCGAAGTCTGTCGGCGGCGGCGTCTGCTTCCTGCTGATATTTCTTTACCAGGGCATTGGATGAAGCCACCTGGTTCTGCAGCGCGGCGACCCGGTCGCTGTCTGACTTGCCACTCTTGGACTCATCTCGGAGAGTGATCTTGTCAAGCCCGGCCATGACGGCTTCCCGATGGGTCTTGGCTTCGTTGGCGTGCAACTCGGCGAGTACTTCGGCATCCCTAAGTCGCTGTGTGGTGGAAACAAGCTCTGCGGTGCGAGCCTCGTGTTCTGCCTTGAGCATGTTCAGCTTTTCCTCAAGCGTCTCTCTCTGGCTCCTCTCCTCGTCAAGTTTGGATTGCAGGTGTGTCTTGCCGTCCTCTGAGGCCAGGATGGCTGCGCGAAGCGACTCAAAAGTCTCATTGTGGCCTTGTGAGGTGCCCATCGACTCCTCATATTTCCGTTCAAGCTCCTCCTTCTCAGCCTTGAGGAGGGCTAGGGCACCGATGGCATCTGCGGATGCAACCGAGTGCTCACGGGCCTCTCGCTGCACCATGTGAAGCTCGGCCTTCAGGCGCTCCATTTCGCCTGAAGTCTGTTGCTTGTAGCTCTCCAAGTCTGCCATTCTCTTCTGCGCAGCATCGGTGGTGTCGTCGGCGAGCTTTCGCGCCCTCTTCTCATTATCAAGGTCCACCCTAGTCTGGCCCAGCTGCGATTGAAGGGCCTTTTGAAGTTGAAGCGCCGCAGAGAGCTTTCTGCTCATTTCCTCGGCCCGGCTATTCTCATCGCCGTACGCACGGCTGCCAGGCGGGCCCCCTGGCTGTGCCGCTAGCTTGGCCTTTGAGTAGAGGGCTTCCTGAATAGCAGCATCGCGTTGCCTCTCAACCTCGGTGATGTGCTTGGATGCCGCGGCTGCTTGCTTATCCACGGCACTTTGAACATTGGCCAATTCTGTCCGCATCGCCAGCAGCGCCTCGATCAGGGGCCGATCCTCGTCGTCAAATGTCTCAGTTGCTTTCCCATCGAGCGCGGGGATGGATGTCGCGGTTGATACGTAACCGGCTTTCCTAGCCAGCTCCAATTCGGATGCATACCAGGCATTCCTGTTGCGAGCAGAGTCAAGCTCCTTGAGGAGGACCACTGTTTGGGAGTTTCGTCCCGAGGACCTCCTGTTCAGAGGGTTGCTGGGCTGGCGAGTGGGAGCTGGGGGAGACAACGGGCGAAGGGCAGACAACTTGAGGTTGGGCTCTGTGGAGCTATCCACTGAGCCCTTGGCACGACTCTGTCTGCTGTGGGTGTTCCTTGAGCCATCCCAGTTTGCGCCCTCTTGCTTCGAGAGTGTCCGCGCCGGTTGCGCCTGCTGGGATTGGGTTGGCGTCTGTCGTCCATTGACGCCGACCAAGGTCGTGTCCGATTCAGATATGATCTCGCGGGTAATAGGCGAAGGTTGAGAAGATGGGATCTGAGGCGACCCTGCGGGACCCGTGCGATCGGCAGATGCTCCGCGTACACGACCCGCAGGCGAATCCGCGCCACCGGGTCTTTGAGGCACGGGACCAGACGGCGGGGGCCCTGCAGCGCCTAGTGCGGCTCGCGGAAGCTTGGCGCTTTGAAATCCGCCGTCCATGCCGTTGGGGGGCGGCGAACGGTGGCCATTGGGAGGGGTACCGGCGTTGGATGGGACACCCATGATTCTCCGCTGATCGGGAGGGCCAGCCGAGCCGTCGCGTCCTGGCACGGAGCGATTCAAGCCGGGGGAATCAGTCACACTGGGGCGCCTCGCTTGCCCCTGGGCAAGTTTCTGGGCGTTCTGCTGCGCATCGGATGGATACCTGATCTTGGTGGTGTCTAGAACGTAGAGGATTCCGAGGTCGTTGGCAGAGGAGGCGGCCGAGCTCGGCTCTCCGCCCATGGTGACGATCGACTTGCCGACTGTTGTCATGCTGTGTCCAGAACGGGGCGAGGGGGAAGGGCCCATGTTCTGGAAAGTGTACCATCTGCGGGTAGTGATTCGGAATGCGGCGAGATCGCCCAAATCCGTGCCGTCCTCGGTCCGTCCGCCAAAGACGTACATGACGTCGTCGACGAGCGTTGCGGCGTGGCCCTCGCGAGGGGCCGGTATGTATCCTATGCAATCCAGCTGCATCCACCTATTGAATGTAGGATCGTAACACCAGACATCGTTGAACCATTTCAGGCCGTTTGTGCCGCCGAATCTGCCAAGGGGTCAGCTTACGAACCACGAAATAGGAAGGGGGTACACATACAGGTACATCTTATCGTTGTAGGTAATGACGGAGTGATTTGTTCGGGCAGCCGGCATCTTGGGAGACGCCTCACCATGCATAAGGATCTCCCAGCGGTTATTGGGCATCTGCAGTTGATTGAGGTCGAACGACGAAAGATCGTTCATGAAATCGTTCTCGACCTGACCACCGAAAATGTATATTTTGGAGCCCAGGATGTTTAGAGAGTGGCCATATCGACCTGCCGGGCGGGGACCTGATGGGAGAGCGCGAGACCACTGCCGAGTAGCTTTGACTGGTTGTCAGCGTGGTGCTTGGGGTACACAGCTCCAACGGACTCACAAGTATTCAACAGATACAACGTCTCGTCCAGTATGTCCGATTCGTCAATCTTTGTGTCGCCGCCGTAGACGATGAAAGCGTTGCCAACGAGCAAGCTTGAATGGCCTACTCTTGGTCCAGGGCCCTCAGCGGTGGTGGCCAGGGGGTAGCAAGCCATGTTGCCGCCAGCCTCAATCATCCACAGGTCACCCTTGACCGTGGAGCTATTTATAAGGCCGCCCATCATGTAGATATCTCCTTCCTTGGATGATAATGAGTTGACGGCGGCACCATATCGCGGGAACGGGCTCGGATGCGACGATGTATATGTGAGTCTTCGCTGCGACCAGGGGTAGAGGGAGGCGTTATTCACGTTGGCCGCCTGAGGCCCATTGCGCAACTATAATGCGAGGGTCAGCGAGGCTCCGCTTGGTGCGCGTGTCGCGCCAGATAGCTTCACGAGCTGGTCCGGTTTACTTACCGGCAAGTCGCTCTGTCCTTGTGGCTGCTGCAACTGAATTTGCGATTGCGGTTGCTGAGTGTGATCGATGCTTCCACCACGTCGCGCGTGGCTCCGGTCAGGGCTCCCGGGAATGCCATCATTATCCAACGAATTCAGGCTCCCAGTCGGCGTGGAGCGCGCGCCTTTCTCATCCCGGGGGCCGCGACCGCCAGCGCTATGGACTGAGCCTTGGGAGCCGGTATTGCCATCGCGACTCGCTAACGCCCGGTCCTGGCCTTTCTTTGACTTGAAGAGAAACGACATGATTGACGATGGCCGCTCGATGGCGGGCTTGGGGAGAGGAGGGTTGCCGGTTGTTGCCTCTGCCCTGTGCTCCCGATGCAGTCGCCTAGATTGCAAGCGAGGCAGCAGAGCACCGCGGTGCCGTGAATAGTTCGGTCGGGAGCCGTGGTGAGCCTGGACAAGCACAGCGCGTGGTCGGCAACGGCGAGGAGCAGACAGAGAGCGTCACCGGGGGGGGGGGGGGGGGGGGGGGGGGGAGGACGGAAGGGAAGGACGGAAGGGACAGCGCGGCGGGTCCGTAGGGGACGGAGATGCGGCCAAACGTCCAAGCAGAGGCGCTGGCGGGAGGATTGGGAGGGCGAGATGGTCGGGCTTCGAGTCTGGAGATGGCTGGATGCTCAGAGCATTGGTGGAGGCGTCAGGGGTTGGCGTCGCCGAAATTTCTGGTCAACCTCCCGTCTTTTTTTGGGGGGGTGGCCGGGTGGGAGACAGGGCTCCAGGATGGTAGTAGCGGGAGAGACCGACGTGGCAGGCGAGTACGAGTAGGCAAAAGGAAGGATCGGACCCCGCGAGATGTTTAAGGAGAGGTGACAACTGAGAACCTGAAGGGAAGGACCCCGTCTACAATAGCTGCTTCGCGGGACGCCAGGGAGCGTTGGGGGTGGCGCTGCGGTCAAGCGAGAAATGCGAAGGCGCATCAGCTTGTGGAAGAAGCCACAGGCCAGTGTTGCTGGAGGAGGCGTTTGATGATGGGGGAATTCAGACGGGGCTCTTTGCGCACTTGCAAGTTGTTGGGCATGCAGCATGCAGCATGGGTCCCCGTTTCGGCCTCCGTGCTCTTGCAGCCGTCCAGGTACGGATACCAGGGAATAGGTTCCAGGCTGCTTGCTCTTGATTGCTCTTGCTGGCCTACTGCTCTCAAGTACCTACCTACCTTACTTACTCCGTACTGCTAGTGCGCAGCCCGTCCTGGACTCCTGATACAGCAACCAGGAGCATGTACGAGTACTTTGTACTTGTAGGGAGCACAGCTGCTGCAGTCCAATTGGATTGCCTCGTGCCCATTCAGGGGGTCGGACCTGGACCCTGGCCAATTGCACGACTCGCACAGACAGGTGACATTTTTTAGGGGCACCGCTTGGCTGTCAGAGACCACCAGCAAGCGTCGCAGGAGGCACTTGTGGCCCTGCGGGGGGTTGGAGTGGACAACCTGGAACCAACCCTCCCATCACACGGGACTCGCCTGGTACTGGAATGCACGCGCTGAGATCGCAGCCGCTCCGAGTCTCCCGCTGGTATTACTGCGCCCTGCAGGCAGGGGCTCGAGGAGGGACACTGATCTCACCTCGGAAAGCTACGATGGGCATTTTTACTCCCTTCATCCCGACAGAGATCGGTTCAGGGGACTGGCTTCCATCAACAAGAGCCCTTCGCTAGTATCTGATTCCATCGTCGAAGCTGGGGCTTCTTCTCCACGGGATCAATCACCAGCGCGTGTGCCACGACTGTGCTCACCCACGTCAGTGTCTCTGGTTATGACATACATGCCTGCTATGTCACTCGCCATCATCACCCGCCTCGATGTTGGTCAGTATCTGGGGTCGTGTTCTCCCGTCAGACTCGATGCCCAATGCTTGCAGGAACAACGCAGCAGGGCAGCAGCACATGGGAGCACTGGCGCGCATCTCGAGTCGCACCCTCAACCTGTCAATTGGATGTCGGTGCGCGCTGCTTAGTGCCCGTGACCCGGCTGGATCTCAGATGGATGGTGGTATCGCAGAAGGGCCTAGAGGAGCAATGCGGGAGCTGTTTTGAGCTGAGGTGTCGCCAGGGCAAACATCCAAACCGTCAAAACGCTCTGCACGCTGCTTGTCATCCACAGGCAGGTAGGTATTAAGTGCGGGTACAGCCAACCGTGTGTCGTGACACGACGGGGAAAATGAACCACCAGAAGCTGGGGCCTCTCTGGAGAAGGTATTTCGATGCCCGGACAGCCAGAAGGCCGTAGAGAGTTGGTTGTGCTACAAAGTACGTATGCAGATGATGCAGACCATGAAACTAAGTACCCAAGGTACGAGTACTAATTGACGGTGACGACGATGATGATTCCTAATTTCGCACATGCGACTGGCTGGCTTGGGTTGTTGGCGAATCACAAGCCGCGCTTGGCCGACAGTTCACACCTCCACCGTCCCCGACTCCCAACTCCCAACCTGGCTCCCGCCAAAGCTTCACCTCTGCGCCATTGCACCTCTCTCCCTCCTCACTATACCCTTTCCCCGGGGGAATGCGCTGGGGCTTCTCGCACAGCAAGGACCCAAGCTCCTTCGCAATGATCCATTGATGCGCCGTCCCAGACCATGACGACCTCGTCCGCTCACTCGCCGCCGCCTCCACACACCACGAGCTCCTCCAAGTCGTCGTCGGCTTCGCAACCAGCTCAAACTGTGCATGCTGAAGCTGCTAATGGCACCGCCGCAGCCATGGTGCGGCCTGACCTGAATGGATCGGCTTCCAGTGGCCACGCAAACGGTGACATGTCGCGCTTCAGGCTCGCCGCCAACGGTGGCCCCGACGACGACGCCGCCTCCAACGATGATGACGACGATCGCCGACCCACGAGTGCTCCAGGGCAGAGGAATGGGAATGGAACCCTCGCGACCCGCGACGACATAGGCTCGGAACGCCCGCGGCGTCCGACCAAGCCTATGCTCCAGCGCTCTAAGAGCGAGTTTGGTCCTCGTCCTCAGCCCGTGGAAGACCCGGAGCCTGCCGAGGAGCAAATTCCCGAATGGGGTGCGAGACACGGCTTTGAGGATCACTACCAATCCGAACACATCATATCCCAGTTGGCGAATGTAGGTTGCATTTGTAACCCGAGTCTCCGATCTTTTAAATGACAACTGGCTAACTTTTGGCCTTAGAATTGGTACATGTATTTCACCGACAAGCGGCATGAAACGACCGGTAAGCCCAAACCGCTGCAGTACGAGCTGCAGGACTGGCGGCAACGAGACAGGCTCAAGACGGTATCTGCGGCACTTGCCGTCTGCCTCAACATCGGCGTCGATCCCCCGGATCAGCTCAAGACGAGCCCTGGCGCCAAGCTGGAGGCGTGGACAGACCCGACTGTACCTCCCGCACAAAAGGCTCTGGAGAATATCGGCAAGGCTCTCCAAGCCCAGTACGAGACCCTGGCTATAAGGGCACGGTATAAGCAATACTTGGACCCTTCGGTCGAGGAGACCAAGAAATTCTGCATCTCGCTCCGACGTAACGCCAAGGACGAGAGAGTGTTGCTTCATTACAACGGGCACGGCGTGCCAAAGCCGACTGCGTCGGGTGAAATATGGGTTTTTAACAAAAACTACACCCAGTACATTCCCGTGTCTTTGTACGACCTCCAGCACTGGCTGCAGGCCCCGACCATTTTTGTCTGGGACTGCTCTGAAGCAGGGAATATCCTCACCAACTACCATCGCTTTGTTGAGAAGCACGAGGAGGAGGAGGAGAAGGCCCTTGAGGATAATCCCACCTACGAGAAGACCAACTTCAGGCCGTACATCCACCTGGCCGCCTGCGCCGCCAAGGAAAGCCTCCCGACCAACCCCTTCTTGCCCGCCGACCTCTTCACCGCGTGCCTCACCACCCCCATCGAGATGGCTCTATGGTTCTTCGTTCTCCAGAACCCCCTCAAGACCAACCTCACTTCCGAACGAGCTAAGAAGCTTCCGGGTCGACTCCAGGAGAGGCGAACCCCCCTCGGCGAGCTGAACTGGATCTTTACGGCCATCACCGATAGCATTGCCTGGACTTCACTGCCGCGAGATGTGTTTAGAAAGTTCTTTCGTCAGGACCTTATGGTGGCCGCCTTGTTCCGCAACTTCCTCCTGGCGCAGCGAGTCATGATAGTATATGGCTGCCACCCCAAGTCATACCCGGTCCTCCCAGACACCCACCAGCATCCGTTGTGGGAGACCTGGGATCTTGCGGTGGATATGGCACTGGCTCAGCTGCCCATGCTGGAACGAAAGGACAGCGAGAACATCGAGTACGAGTACCAGAACTCGACCTTCTTCACCGAGCAGCTGACGGCTTTCGAGGTTTACCTCACCCGAGGCGATGCCATGGCGCAGAGACCACCCGACCAGCTACCGGTTGTTCTCCAGGTTCTTCTAAGTCAGCAACACAGAGTTAGGGCTCTGATCTTACTAGGAAGGTTCCTCGACCTCGGCCCCTGGTCGGTCCAGCTTGCCCTGAGTATAGGCATCTTCCCCTATGTCCTCAAACTTCTGCAATCTGCAGCCGTGGAACTGAAGCCCGTCATGGTATTCATATGGGCACGGCTCATTGCCGTGGACATCTCGTGCCAGTCGGACCTCATCAAGGACAGCGGGTACAGCTACTTTGCTCAGGTGCTCAAGCCGTCCGAGGTGCTACCCGTCGTGGATGGGGACGAGCACAAGGCCATGTGCGCCTTCATTCTAGCCATGCTTTGCAAAGACTACAAGAATGGCCAGGTTGTCTGCAACCAAACGGACATTATGACATACTGCCTCGAACATTTGCAGAACCAGGGAAACCCCCTATTGCGGCAATGGGCATGCCTATGCCTCAGCCAGCTGTGGCAGGGCCTGCCAGAGGCCAAGTGGAGGGGCATCCGCGAGAACGCGTATGTCAAGCTCGCGTTCCTGACAAGGGATCCGTGCAGCGAAGTACGGGCCGCCATGATCCACGCCATGACGACGTTCCTAGGGATCCCAGACTTGACCGAGGAAGTGGCGCGCATCGAGGAGTCGGTGGCCTGGACGATCCTGGATATGGGGAATGACGGCAGCCCCATTGTGCGCAAGGAGTTCCTCGTTTTTCTCTCACGCTTCATGGTCCGTTTCGAGAGCAAGTTCCTTGTGGCGGCCTACGAGCAATTGGTCGAGGAAAAGGACTACCTGCTTTCCCCCCCACAGGGCAACGGCCACAGCCACAAGATGGGGCTTCACTATGCCAGGCCGGAGAACAGAAACAAGGATGGCAGCATCAAGCCTGCCGCGCAAGGCCTCTCCCACAACACGGTCTACATGGCCTGCTGGAAACACGCTCTGATTCTGAGCGTGGACCCTCACCCGGAGGTACAAAAACTAGCCACCATCATTGTGGATTACATGCATAATGCGCTCGCCGAGTCGACTGTCGGAGCGGCGGCCTCGGGGATCATGACGGAGATCCAGCGTCGTGCCCAGCGTCAAGCCAACAAGAACGCGGCAAACCAGAGGTCGAGCTTGATGGGGGCGCCCAGTACCCCCCCATTACAGTCTCCTGGCCTCTTACGCAGGACGGCAAGCTTCCTTTACCAGTCGTTCATCGGCAATGAGGAGAGGCCGGGGCCTGGTGGCCCCTTAGACGTCCCCCTATCTCCCGGCGCAAAGGTACCGCCCCCATCTCAGGCCCCGGCCCCTCCTGAGCAGAATGACCACGACAGCCCGTCTGGTCCTTACAACGTCGCTCGAGAGCCGCTGTCTGGTGCGTTCGAAGGGCGCGATCTCTCCAAGCGACCCACTCTCCCTTTGTCAAGTGGATTCCTGGAGTGGTCCATCGAGTACTTCCGAGAGCCCCAGATGAAGCCAAGCGAAGCGGATGAGCCCGGTAGTACCGAGTACAACGAGCGATTGTGGCGCAGGGCACGGAATGAGGCCATTCTCAGGGAGACGCAGCCTCTGAAGCAGTACGCTGGCACTCACCAATGGAATAACCAGCTGGGTATCATAAATAATGGGGCCCAGCCGGCCAAGATGACATTCCACCAGTTCGAGGACCATCTGGCCGTCTCGGACGATGGCAACACTGTCAATGTCTGGGACTGGGAGAAGCAGGAGCGCCTCAGCAGGTTCAGCAACGGGAACCCAGAAGGGTCCAAGATCAGCGACATGAAGTTCATCAACGAGGATGACCAGGCGATGCTCATGACGGGATCCTCCGACGGCGTCATCAGGGTGTATCGGAACTACGACACGGACAGCACCGTTGAGCTGGCCTCGTCGTGGCGGGCCCTGACGCACATGGTGCCGAGCAATGTCAACTCGGGCATGGTGTTTGACTGGCAGCAGGTCACTGGGCGCGTGCTCGTGGCAGGCGACGTGCGTGTGATCCGCGTATGGTACGCAGCGCACGAGACGTGCGTGACGGACATACCGGCTCGGTCGGGGTCGTGCGTGACGTCCCTGACCTCGGACCAGATGACGGGCAACCTGTTTGTGGCCGGCTTCGGCGACGGCGCCGTCCGAGTCTTTGACACGCGGCTGAAGCCGCAGGAGTCCATGGTGCGCAAGTGGAAGGACGAGTCCGGGAGGCAGTGGATCAACAGCGTCCACATGCAGCGCGGCGGCCAGCGTGAACTGGTGAGCGCCAGCCGCAACGGCAAGGTCAAGGTGTGGGACATCCGGATGGACAAGCCGTTGCGCTCGTTCCAGACGACGCGCGACACCCTGCGGACCGCGAGCATACACGAGCACCTGCCCGTCTTCGCAGTGTAAGTACAACATCCGGGGGGTGCCTGCAGCGGGCTTGGCAAGGAGGATACTGACCAGCGCAACAGGGGAACGTCGGCACACACGGTCAAGGTCTTCAACTTTGACGGCGCCGAGCTCTCTCGCGTAGAGCCGTACTCGAGCTTCCTGCAGCAGAGCCGCGGCTCGCCCATCTCTGCCACGTCGTTCCACCCGCACAAGCCGATCCTGGGCTGCGCGGCTCGCGGCGACCACCACATCAACCTGTTCAAGTGCGAGCAGACGGAGCCTCTCCCATCGAGCTAGAAGCTGTTCAGAGGAGCCAGGCCGCCCTTGTGGCGCAGTGCCACGTCATGAGGGCCGCCGCGCGCCACAGAGTATTACCGTATTACCGTATTACCGTTCGATGAAATTGTTTTTGTTGGTCTGTTGATACGCCTGCTTAATTAATTATGCCTGCACGGCCGGCAGGCCTCCATCATAGGTACCGGCGTTGGAGGAGGCAGACACGAAGGGCTGATTGCTTGGAGTTTGGGGATATCTGGCACTCATCCGGCGGTAGCATTTGTTAGACTACTCGGTAGGAGCTTTGCAATTGATTGATATCATGATCTATCAATCCTGCCAGGCCTGTTTCGTGCAATACATACCTTGGTGGGCAGAGAGGTACTACCATCGGTACTCGTACTTATTATGCACGTACCAAGACGGGACTGACGTCGGTGCCCCTCGCAGTGGGTGGTTTGGCGGGGTCGGACTGGAAGCTGGGCAAGTTGGGCATTTGCCCCGCCATTGAAATTTGTCCACCGGCCAAAGAGTCACGACTTGCTGCCACCCCCTCTGACTCGACACTTGTTTCATTCCATTCCATCTTCCAGCCACGAGCCTCTGCTTCTCCCCGTCCCATCGCCGACTGCGAATCCCAGACCGGACCTGATAGAACCGACCGCCGCCGCATAGAACCCCCTCCACCACCACCACAATGGCCGACACCCCCAACGAGTCGAAGCCCCCCGCCGAGAACCCCCCCGCGGCCGCCGCTGCTGGCGAGGGAGGCGAGGGAGGCGAGGGCGCTGCGCCCTCCAAGAAGGCCCTCAAGAAGGCCGAGGCCAAGGCCAAGAAGGAGGCCGAGAAGGCCCGTCGCGCCGCCGAGCACCAGGCCGCCCAGGCCGCCGCCAAAGCTGCCGCGGGCAACACCGAGGACCTGGCCAAGGAGAACTACGGCGAGGCCACGTCGCGCACCCGCGTCGACGCCGAGCGTGTCCACCTCAGGGACCTCTCCGATGAGCACCTGGGCAAGACCATCAAGCTGCGCGCCTGGATCCAGAACTCGCGCATGCAGGGCGCCAAGATGGCCTTTGTCGAGCTCCGCGAGGAGCGCAACTGGGCCATCCAGGGTGTCGTGGCTGCCAACCCCGAGGGCAAGCCCGTCAGCCGCCAGATGGTCAAGTGGATCGGCGGCCTGAACCTCGAGGGCTTCGTCCTCGTCGAGGGCCGCGTCGAGAAGCCCCTCGAGCCCGTCAAGAGCGTCCGCGTCTCCGGCTTCGAGCTGCACATCACCAAGTGCTACCTCATCTCCCCCGGCCCCGAGGTCCTGGGCATGGGCCTCGTCGTCGCCAACAAGGCCGTCACCAACTTTGACGACGAGGACGCCAGCGGCGCCGTCGACGAGATCAAGCAGGGCGTCGAGGCCCTGAACGTCGACAACGTCCCCGGCGCCAGCATGATCACCCACCTCAACAACCCGGCCATGCACAAGCGCGCCCCCGTCCAGCAGGCCATCGCCGACGTGCGCATGGCCACCCGCAAGCTGTTTGCCGAGTACCTCGAGTCCCAGGGCTTCAACCAGTTCGAGCCCCCGTGCCTCATCGGCGCCGCCTCCGAGGGTGGCTCCAACGTCTTCGGCATGACCTACTTTGACAAGCAGGCGTACCTGGCCCAGTCGCCACAGTTCTACAAGCAGTACGAGATTGCCGGTGGAAGGAAGCGTGTCTTCTGCATTGGACCCGTCTTCCGTGCCGAGGTGAGCAGCAAACCAATTGGCTTATAAATGGAATTCTACGCAACAGATCTAACACTGGGCCCTCTTCTAGAACTCCAACACCCCCCGCCACATGACCGAGTTCACCGGTCTCGATATGGAGATGGAGATTGAGGAGTCGTACCACGAGGTCCGCGACATGCTCGAGGCCGTGCTGCTCTACATCTTCCGCGGCGTGCGCGAGCGCTGTGCCGAGCAGATCGCCACGATCCGCACCGTCTACCCCTCGGAGGACTTCCTCCTCCCCGAGCCGGGCAAGGAGGTGCGCCTCACCTTTGCCGAGGGTCAGGCGCTCCTCCGCGCCGAGGGCCCCGAGGAGTTCCGCAACGTGTCCGACCACGAGGACATGTCGACCCCCCAGGAGAAGGCGCTGGGCGCCCTGATCCGCGAGAAGTACAACACCGACTTTTACGTGCTCGACAAGTTCCCCGAGGAGGCGCGTCCGTTCTACGCCCTCGAGGACCCCGAGAACCCCAAGGTCACCAACGCGTACGACTTCTTCATGCGCGGGCAGGAGATCCTGTCGGGCGGGCAGCGTGTGCACGTGCCGGAGCTGCTGGAGGCGCGCCTGCGCAAGAAGGGCATCGACCCCAACAGCCCGGGCATCAAGGAGTACGTCGATGTGTTCCGCAGCTGCGGCGTGCCCCCCCACGGCGGCGGCGGCATCGGCCTGGACCGTGTTGTGGCCTGGTACCTCAACCTGCCCAGCGTGCACCTGGCGAGCTTCTACCCCCGGACGCCCAAGAGGCTGACGCCATAGACGGTTATGCTTGCGTTGGTGGTGGGACGTGTTGGTTTGCGACGTGTAGCATAGACAAGAGAAGAAGGAGACACCGGGAACAAAATAAAAGAAAGCCATGTGATCTACGGGGTAGTACTCTCGCTTGTAATCGGAGTCTAACGTGACTTTTTTTTTTTCAGGGTTGGTAGGTGATAGGCGCACAGCACTCCTACGCTTACCATGCTGGGCCCAGAGGAAGACACAGCGGGCTGGAGAATCGATTCAGCCCGAAGCAACCTTGGGCGGTCAACTTGATCAAAATCTGCAGCAGACCATGAGAGGTAGATGGGAGTGGCCACGGGCATTACACGAGAGTGCCATCTTATGCCATGTACTTCTTCTGGGCCATCGTAGTATATTGGATAGGGTCCAGGACGGGATTGCCGCCAGGATAGTTGCGCTGGCGCAAGCCTCCATGGGAAAAACCATCGCCGTGGATGGAGGGGCTGGTGGTGCCTGTCCTGCCCGTTTTGTCCAGCTATGCTTGGTGAATGGTTGCCAACGCGGCCACGACAAATTTTGAGTTTGTTCAGTTCCACTGCCTTGTAGGGAATGACTCGGGAAAGGATATGCACCGAGGTGTCTTGTATACAGATGCGAGAGAGGCGGATTTGCCGATCGATGATTGATTCAATCGGATCGACCCGTGGAGGCATGGTGGTTTGGGGCGTGCCCAGCCTGCCAACACTTTGGTGGGATGAGAGGGGTTTGAGGGGGCAGGTTGTCTTGGAGCGTTCTTGAGGCTGACTCGTGAACTTGTCCAAAGCCCAACGTAGCTGGACAGGAACGCCTGCTAGAGTTGCGGCGAGTGTAACCAAGTACCTTCTAGGACGGGATAACGGAGTAAGATGACGGCTGGATGGAGGATGGATGGGGGGAGGATGGTGGGAGGCGGACAGCCTGATAATAGCAATGCTAGCACGAACATACCTTGCCTGCCTACACCTTAGCCTTACCTAGTTTGTCCTCCAGAGGTCCATCAAACCCGTCTCCTAAGTCCGTCTCCTCCTCTCCTCCTCCTCGTCCTCTAGCCTCTCCTCCCTCGCCCAGCAGACCACGACGCCCACCTTCGCCATGGACTTCACCGGCCAGTACCAGTTCCCTGGCAGCCACGACCAGGCTTATGCCCCATTCATGCCCCTCGCGCCGCCCACGCCCTCGCATTCCAACTCGGGCCCGTCAGAAGACTACAACAACAACTCCCCGCCCGTCAGTCATCCATCAGTCATCAAGCACTCAGCACCCACTCCACTCCAGATCTCCCAAACCCCCCGTCCCCCCCCCGCCTTGCTCCAATGACCCAGTCACCCAGGCCCAGATGGCCCAGACGACCCAGACAACTCAGGCGAACCAGACTTTGATTACTGACGCCCCCCCGTGCAGGACGCCTTCGACTGCCTCCCCGCCACCAACGACCCCCAGTTCCCCGGCTTCGATAGGTTCGACTATCCCCAGCAGGCCTTCCATAACCCGCCGTCGCAGCAGCAACACCAACACCAGCATCACCACAACCCCGCCTTCTCTGGTGCAGCACCGCCTGGCCCACCCACTCCTCCCACCCAGTCTGCTTTCTCTCAGCAGCAACCTTCCCAGCAGCCCGCTGCCGCCACCAACGGCGCCCTCAATGGCGTCGACCACCAGATGCCGGGCGACATGAACGCCCAGGCCAAGTCCGACCCCGATGATCTAAGCAACGGCCGCGGGGGCAGCGAGGACGACAACCTGACCCCCGCCCAGTCCAAGCGGAAAGCCCAGAACCGAGCAGCGTACGTATCGTATCCCCCAGTTCCAGCCAATCTACGAGAGAGGGAAAAGAAACAAGAAAACAATGCTAACGATGCCCGTGTTTCGCAGACAACGGGCCTTCCGTGAACGCAAGGAGAAGCACGTCAAGGACCTCGAAACCAAGCTCGCTGGTCTCGAGGCCGCCCAGGAGCATGCCTCGGCCGAGAATGAGCGCCTCCGGCGCGACCTGCAAAAGATGGCGACCGAGAACGAGATCCTCAAGGCCACCTCGAGCACCAACAGCGGCGGCGGCTACCACGCCGCCGCGCACTCCCCCGAGCCCATGACCACGGGCCCCATGCGCTACAGCCCGACCGAGTTCGCCTCGGACGTGCTCGCGGGCCACAACAACAAGACCTTCTCGCACCGCATCGTCGAGTCCCCCGATGGCCAGCGCCTGCTGGCCGCGGGCGCCACCTGGGACTTTATCATCTCGCACGATCTGTTCAAGCGGGGACTCGTCGACATTGGTGCCGTCAGCGAGCACCTCAAGACGCGAGCCGTCTGCGATGGCCAGGGCCCCGTGTTCTCGGAGAAGGACGTCTTGGAAGCCATTGAGCTGAGCGTCGCCTGCGGGACCGATGACCTGTTATAGGCAAAAAAACGTGGCATGGATATTTATACACACGCACACACACCACCAAAAAAAAAAAAAAAGCAATCATGACGCGGATACCATGGTTCAAAGAATAGTTTTACGAAGTTTGGATGCATACTACATGGCCTAGCAGCCCTCTGACTTTTCTCTTGAATGCAGGCGGGTCATCAGATCTTTTTGAGCCTCTTTACTTGGAGAAGTGGCGTTCTACAGGCAGGTTATATGGGAAGCGCGGATAGCATTGCCAGCTCGCGCTGGGAGGATGGGAGGGGCTGGCCTCGGGGTCTTTGGGATTTTTTATGAAATTCCTGGCACATACCGAATGCCATGTCAGCTAGGCTAATTTGAAGGAGCGAGAGACGCAACTCTGTCAGTCGGGGGGACTGCTCAGCCTCTCGCCAAGCTTGCCTTGCGCTGCACGCCGTTGAGTATTGTGAACTAACAGCTCGACACGGGAATCAGCGTCTCCATCGACAAGAGTCTGCCATAGGACAGGAAATGAAGACGAAAATATGATTGGACTGCCTTGCCACCATGGCACCAAAGAAGTCATGTTGTAATGTCTCTCAATTGATGAAGCAGATATATACCTTCAGATATATGGAGATGGAAGATACAAGCCATGCAATGAAATGTCGCCTCGCTATATCATGCCTCTCTCTCACCCCCTTCTCCCCTCTCTACCTCTCTACCTCTGTCTACCAACTAATAATCTCTCTAATCTCTAAACTCTCGTCTCGATCGGGGAATCCTCATCCCGATGAGGAAAAAAGCTAAGCACGCTTTCGCCACCCAGTTAAAAATTATATATAGATCCCCCTGCAGGTAGGTCCCTGCCAAGAGAGACTAGTCCTGCGCGGAGCAAAACCCCCCCATCATTCATCCTCCCTCGTCTTTTTCGTCTCGCATTCCGTTTCCATCGTGGGTCGTCGTTCAGTTTGAAAGAGAAAAAAAGCTCTTCTTACTGTGTCTTCTTGCCATTGAGCTTGCCATTTTGCTCTGGCACGTACGGGTGCTTGATGGTCAGGCACCAGATGTCGAGGTAGTCGCAGATAGTGACGATGACATCGATGACGAAGCTGCCGTACACGCCAATCGCAACGCCCAGAAGGAGGAACACATAGGCAACCTGGTAGACACCGTCGCCCAGGACGCTCGGCCAGCCGAAGCCGGCGTGCTTCTCGAGGAAGGGGCCCAGGGAGTCAGCAACGCCAAAGACGAGGGGCAGGCCGAGAACATTGAAGAAGGGGAAGGGCAGCTTGGCGAGATGGGCAGTGATCATGCGGCCGACGCTATACGCATTGACGACACCGGCAAAGAGCATGAAGGGAACGAGGTGGTTGTGCAGAATGTCGGGCTGCAGGTAGAGGTACGCGCCAATCATGGCCCAGACGCTGAAGAAGGGGACGAGGCCGAACAGGGCGCCGAAGGAGCGCTCGCCGCGGGCACGGCGCGCGCGGATGACGTTGAGCGACGACTCGACCGTGTTCAAGACGAGGACGATGGCGCCCTGGACCATGTACCAGTCGGTGAAGGACATGTCGTATACGCGCGGAGGGAAGCCGAGGTTCTCTGGGACGCCAAAGAGACGAAACACGCTCTGCTGCCAGAAGTGCGCGCCACCGAGGTAGCCCGTCAGGGCGTAGACGGTGACCAGCAGGAGGACGCCCTCGACGGGGCCGTTGACGATGCCGAGGGTCAGGGTCTTGGTGTGATACTCATCCCAGGTCTGAACATAGAAGGTGAGGAGGGCTGGCTACAGCGTTAGTGCATACGCGAGCAGAATGGCTTTGGAGGGCGGAAGGACTCACCGGCAAAGAATGATGCGACAGTCTTCCAGCTCTGGCCCATGTTCTGTGAGGCCGCGAACATCAGGCACCCGAGCGACGTGTTGAGGGCGTCAACGCCATGGTCGAACAGCTCACCCAGGGGTCCAGACTGCCGCGTGCGTCGCCTATTCATCCAAGTCAGCATCTATGCCCCCCGACATGATCTCCTCCCCTCCTTCTCTTGGGCCAACTTACGCCTGGGTTCCGTCGACGGCATCAAAGGTCTGGTAGAGGAACAGGCCCAAGGCCCAGCTGTAGTAGACCCAGCTGGGGCAGTCCTGGTCGAGGGTGGGGTTGTACCACAGCAGGGTCAGGACGTTGGCCACGATGAACATGAAGCCGGTCAGGGTGATGAGGTTGGGGGCCATGCCCAGCGGGAAGCACTTGATGACGACATGGGTGTAGAAGGGCTTGAGGATGTACTTGGAGGTGAGGGAGCGATCGACCGCCGAGTACTTGTACTCCTTGAGCATGGGCAGCTTGCTCTGCCGCACGTAGACCATCTCGACTGCTGTTTGCTCCGCAGAGTCTATATTCGGTAGTTATAGGTCTGCTTCCGTGCCCAGGATGGTGCGTCGTGCGGTCTCTGAGCTCATTCGAGTCGCGACGAGGGGCTTCGAATCGAGAGGAGACGCGTAGATTCGAAGTCGGAAGCTGGGGGGGGGGGATTGAGTGAGGGGGAAGCACTGTATTAAAGCGGACGGACCTGTCAAGGAAACAACCTACAAGTCTGCAACCGCGTAAAACGAATAAAGGTGGTCGGGTGAACCATCTTGGATTTTTTTTCCCCGGTTAGCGACCCCCGGAAATTTGTCCACCCCGCCTCAGTGGAAGTATGGTGGTGGTACACAAGTAGAGATGATCAAACAGGCATAAACTCGGCCAAGCCCTCAACGCGCAACTACGAGTATGTATGTACATCAAATACTAATACGTACGGAGTACATAGGTCGTCGATCATCAGAGTCACGTTTTAATTTATACTATACTATACCTATGGGGCTACTTCTGATTATTTTTTACCAGATCAGCCGCCTCTGACTACGAGGCTGCCTCTGGCCACGAAGACTACGTAACATGAATTAATCTCGTAGCGAGAGCCAGCCTTCATAATCAATGGCATCCTTATATCCAATGACAGCCTCATTATAGATAGAAGCCTCGAAGTCATTAGCACCCTTACAGTGAAAGGTAGGTACTAGTAGGTTGCCTTGTAGCCAGAGGAAACCCTTGTAATCAAGTATAGTCCTAGTGCCTAGTGCCTAGTCAAAGGGAGCCTCGTAGTCACGGAAATCAAATGCACGCCTCATAGATAGTCGTATAATTATTTAATACATTGACTTGATCTCGTTAGTAATACAACATCTCGAAATATATGAGCGCTGCACCTTTAGCATTGGGGCTCCTGGGGTTTGTGCCGCTTTGGCCATCCCTTTGCATGTATCGCGCTAGTGGAAGAGCCGAAGAGTGGCAGCCCTGGCAGCCCTGGCCCCTGGGGTCTGGGACCTTCTGGCACAGTGGCAGCAAGCGACGTCATGGCCCTCAAGGGCAGCCACTCGCTCTCATTGGCCACTCTGCCAAGCACCCCTTGATCCACCCAAGCCACCCATCCCCCTTCTGGCCTTGTGATGAGGAAGGTGACCTACAGCGTGTGGCACTCAAAACGCATGACCACCTTTTAACCTCGGAGCTACAACGAATATGGTTCAACGCTCGTCCCCCATCACACTGTCATGCATCATGCACGCACGTATCGCCCAACTCAGTTACTATTAGCTACTCACAAACTCTACACCTGCCCGGCCATCTTTAACAATAGGGCACAGTCTCCCCAACTCCCCGCCCCTCGCCATTACTCCTACTCCATTCCAAAAGCAATCCAACCCCCTCCCAGGCCAAGTTCTGCATTAAAAAAAAAAGACCAATTGCAAGTTTCCCAGATTCCGTAAAAGTTGATCACCATGCATCCGAAACCGTGCGAGCTGCCTATGATCATCCATGTTTCCAAAGAAATGACCGCGAATCCTCAACTCTCTAGTCATACTCACTGGTCGTCCCTCATAGTCTTCGGGGAACCTTCTTCAATATAACGAACGATGCCCGCGAGGGCCATGTTCAGCAGGGGCTTCGCATGTTCAGCTGTTGTCGTCTTGTTCGCCTCTTCAATGCTCATGGATCGGTACTGGGTTTTGTTCTTACCAGGACGCCCATCCCCAATCACGCCGAGATTGTGCTCCAGTTTTCGAGATCGTGCGTCAGCCATCGCATGTGCCGCAGGTTTTCCCAAGATTCCGGATCCAGAGTACCAGCACTTGTTGATTCTTCTGTTGCGGGCAATGATCTCAGATTCGCTCAAGCAGTCGGTCCCGGGCTCAAACATGCGGCGGGTCTCAGGCCTAGGGTCACGCAAGTTGGGAATCCAGGGCTCGTCTAGGTCAGCCGTATGGTCTGAGGTCTCCACCCTACTCAGGAAAGCCAAAGGTGGTTTCTGCAGGCCGAAGACCTTCTTGGTCCCGCTGAGGCTCGGCTCTTGCTCGAGAATTTCCTGAGTGGCTGGCGTCGGGGGTTGGAATAGGGGCATGGAGGAGGCTCCGGGCGACTCATCAGTCCTAACTCGTATATGAGTGTTCCCCAGTGTTCCCAAACCACCATTTCCAAACTCGGTTCCTTCTGACTGCTGAGATTTGGTCTGGAGTGCCTTGAAAGTTGACTCAAAAGTCGACGGACGGTACTGGCGCTGGCCTGGAGGGCCGGCAGTCAATGGGCGAGGAGCACCAGGGCCATCCGAAAGTGCAGAGGGGCCAATTTTAGGCTCCAGGATACTTCCAGCTGCGGCGAGCCCTGAAAGACCTTCACCGCCCAGCTCATATTTGCCCCGAGCGAGTCCAGGGACTCGATAATGAAGCTGATAGGCCGAGGAGGGCCCATGGGCGTTTGTATCCGAGGACGCAGTGTCGCTCTTGGGGGGAGACCCTATGGGTCGGATCTTGGTAGGCTTTGGCGACATAAGACTCCGCCCCGGCAGGCCCATTCCCTGTAGGTTTGCCTTCGCTCCGAGGAGGGCCTTGCGGGCTCGCTTCTGATTCGGATTCGGGTACGACGCCAGGTTCTGCAGAGATTTGACCGTCATTCCCATCAAAGGATCCGTGCCAAAGTCGCTATTGCTGCCGCCATCGTCGCTCTCATCCTCCCGGACGGACTTATCCTCACTTGAGCCTGCGAAAAGCGAGGACAAGGACATAGGGCCGTCGTCAGAGGCATCTAAAGGCTCACGGATTGGCATTCTGGCCAAGACGTGTTCTGGATTATGGAGAGGGTTGGGGCTGACAGCGCGGTCGTAATTCTGCTGGAGGGGAGAGTACTGGTGTAAGATAGGAGCTCGATTGACGGCGCCCCTAAGAGGTAATGAGGCCAGCACAGTCTTAGGTAGGAGCGCCAGGTCAGTGTTGGCGCCACCGTGGGACCACTTGAACGAGCGTCCGCGCCGAGTGGGCGGCTGGAGGGGCTGGTAGGCGTTGGGATTGTATATAGTTCCAGCCGTTGTGTAAGTTGGCTGCTTCGATGATGGCGTTCGCGCCGTGGCTGAAGGTGAGGTCACACTGGTAGGTGACGATAGATGCTCCATCTTGGGCCCAAATTCGCAAATTGTTGCTAGAAAATGGCGACTTCTCCTTCCAATATGAACCAAAATCTTAGGAAAGCCCAAATTAGAGAATTTTTAAATCTGATGAAGGAGTGACGGGTTGTGGTTGGGTGGCGGGAGCCAAATTGAAAAACGACGAAATATGGGAAAGACAACGTGTTCCTTGAAGAAACTTCTTGGGGGGGAAGACCTTAGACCAAAAGGTCCATCAAGGCAAGGAGAAGTTGGGGACTAGACTTTCCCCCAGCGTCCTAGTTGTGGAAGAGGAAGAGAGGTGGTGAGAGAGGCGTTGGGGAGGGCTGGGGAGGGTTAGGGCCGGAGACGGAGGAAAGCACCAGTGATGGAAGGAACGGTGGTGACGATGCTCCCTCTTTCCCAAATTTTGGGGAAGCAGGAAACAACACCAGAAATGCCTACATACTAGGCACCTAGGTACCTAGGCATGGAAGGAACAGTTCCACCACTGCGGTGAGGGTGCCAGGTAGGTAGGACTGACCACAAAACAAGCAAGTAGGTAGACTCAGGTAATCTTGAAATGAGGTACTGACCTATCTAGATCCAAAACAAGAAAATCAAATGATGAAAACGGAATGTCGGCCAATAATGACTTTCGGTGATCCAGAAAAAAAAAGGCTTTGCGTCGTCGGGTTGCTTGACAAGCGGGTATGGATTGGACGGAAGTGATCCAAGAAAGAAGGCCAGAGATTATAAACAGGGTCGGCCTCTGATTAGCAATGGAATCATGGGAAGAAGTTAAAACGCAGAAGAAAACACCTGACGAGCGTGAGGTGAAGTGACTGGGCAAGTGACGTCCGGCCAAGGTGAGCCCAGCTTATATCGTGAGTGAATCATTGTGTAGGAGCAGTTTGACCACCGCCCACACCCGTCAAGTCAGAATAAAATCTCAAAAAAAAGACAGAGCAACCAGCCTCTTTGGTATGCTGGCCAAAGATGGCAGCGGATCGCATCATCTTAAGTTCCCAACTGTTGGCAACCGGACAACAGCCGGCAGTAGATTACAAAGTATATGTAGTGGTTCAACAATGAGCAATCGCCCCAGGCACCGGGCAGTGAGTTTTATGGCCTATGTAAACAAAAAACCAAGTCACGCTCACTTTTCATTGACTACAGTTTTCGCTGATGGGTCTCCAACTCCCCGACTCTTTGACCTATCCTAACAGCAGCCATGGGCTCTGGAACGTCTTCGCCAACACACGACGAGCGGAACTATTGCGGACCGGGGGAAGAGACCGATAAATTATTTTCACTGTGATGCAGCGCCCATGACGCATCAATCAAATATAGCTCAGTATATACCAGCCGTGCCACCACCTCGTACCGCCGGCTCTATACTAGTCACCCAAATTTAGACCGAGGAACATAGACAACCAAGCACCCATAACCAACAGAAATCAACACACAAAGTATATTCCTCGATTACGCAGCATCCAAAGAAACACCGGGACCGAGATGTCGAATCGAATCAGAGACCAGCGCGCAAAAAATGCCCAATATATATAAACCACAAGCCGGACCGAGAGGCGATCCCTGTACAGAGAGAAGAGGTGATGGAAGGAGTGTTTTGAAGGGAAACAAGTTAGTATAAGGAAAGACGCTGGTCCGGGGGATCCAGAAAAGTCGAATTAATCTCAAAATCGGGATACGCCAACGTCGGTGCAGCGTCGATGTGGGAAGAAGAAAGGATCCCGGGTCCAACCATGCTTAGCAGCATTGATGCTTGCTACTTTATAGTGGATAGGCACTGCCTGGAATCATACCGGGCCCTCCTCGCTGGCCGCCGCCTGCGCGGCTTCCAGGGACTTGGAAGTCGGGATTGTCGAGGAGCATATCCTGACGCTGCTGAGCCGGTCGACGCGAGCTGGGACCACGTTGGTTCGGCATTGGAGGTGGTTGGTTCCATCGGGGGTTGACACCTCGCTGCGAGATGGATGTGAAGGTTGACCTCTCTGACTCGGCAGGGCTGCGAGCGCCACCGTTGTTGGTACGCGCATCCTCATAGGCAGGTTCGGGCACGGGTGGTTGCTGGCCTACAGGAGAGGGTCCAGCAAAGCGAGGGTCGACATCCTCGTAATAAGTTCCCTGGTCACCTTGCGCTGCGGGCGGCGGGGTGTTCCTGCCAGCGGGTCCAGCATTTGGTCGACCGGGAACGTTTAAGGGCGATAGGGCGCGTGGCGAGTTCCTACCCTCCCCCTGATTCCATGCGGCCCGGGCTGGCTTGTACTGTCTGCAAAGAGTCAGAAACAATTCACTAGTGGGTTCACGGAAGATGACGGCGAGACTTACTCGTCGGAGCTGTACTTACTGCCCTCACTCATATAGGTTTCATGTCTACCCACCGGTCGTCCTTGCTGAAGACCGACCATACCAGCAACATCCGAGTCGTTGTCTCGCAGCTGGCCAGGGTACGGGTCATAGCCTTGGTTCTGTCCGGCATCCATCTCAGCAGGAGGCCCTGGGTGGGATTCACTACCGTGCATGGGAGGCGGGGATTCAGCGCGGGGCAAGCTGGTGCCGTCGGGGTTGTATGGGTCGTAGCCGCCGGCCACACTGGGCATCGAAGGGTTCGTGCTCGGATACCCATCGGAGGGTTGCCGCCCATAAGAACCGTAAGCCTCGGCGGGCGAGGGTCGCCTGTCGAATTGGCCTCCGTAACCTGGGGGCAGGCTACGGCCACCTCGCATCGGGCCCGGCCCGTACGCACCTCGGGGAGGAGCTGTGAGGCCGCCACCCCGCCCGCGCATGCCGTATCCACCTCGGCCAGGGCCACCGTAGCCCCCTCTCCCGCGCATAGGAGCTCCGTACATATCGTACCCTCCACGGCCGTAGCCACCGCGTCCGCGGTATCCACTGCCTCTGGAGCGCATGCTCTCCATAGACGGGCCTCTAGCAACACCGTAGCCATCCGGGGGACCATTTAGAGGGTTTCCATATCGGTCAAGAGGGGGGGACGTTGTGCGAGCGTCCATGCCGGCAGTTTCACCTGGGTTCGGGAAATCGTTGGGTCTGCTACCTCCGGGCCCAGTAGAAGGGCTCCGCTGTGTCAGAGGAATGTTTTCTTCGCTGGTCTGGTCATCCTTCTTTTGCTGCTCAAAGGTGGCGAAAGCCGGTAGCGCATCAGTGCCAGCACCGATGGTGGTGGTTGTCGCGGGAAGAGCCGGCGTGAAGTCGAATGGCTTGTTCTGTGTCTCTCTGTTGTAGAAGTTCTCTCCGCTCATCTCTGCATTCTCGGCAATCTTCTTCCTACGGTTTTTGCGGCTGATTAGGGAGCGCCTCATGGCACAAGTAACAACGCCGCTGAGGCCAACCATGATTGTTGAGGCAAGAACGATATACGATCCCCAAGCGATATGTGGGAGAAACAGCAAGACGTCGATGATAAAGGCCGCCAAGCAGACAAGGAAGGTGATGATGGTGAAGATGAAGAAAGCCAGGAGGAATCTGGCCGAATGAGCGGGGGAGTGAAAGTGAGAGGCGACGGCCATAATGAGCATGACGAGGACGAGGACCGCCGCAACAGGGTGAAGGATAAGAATCGAGGACAGAGTCTCGCGCACTCCCTGAGGCATGTCAAAGGAGCCATTATTATCCCCCAAGGCGCTTCCTGCTGACTGTTAGTCGCGGTCTATAGAAACAGGGAATATGGTAGGTAGAACGAACCGGAGTCGTAGCCGATACCGATGCTTGTACATTTACCGCCGGGCTGGCAGAAGCCAAACACTCCAAAAGTGAAGTCTTTGAACTGGCCAAGCGGAATAGACGTTATAATAGGGGTGGAAAGAGTGGAAAGAAGGAGGAGCGCAAATGCCGCTGCCAGGACCACCGACAGCGGCGTTGACGGTCGCAACCTCATGTTGATAATGGCGCCAATGGCCTAGGCGACTATTGGTGAAGAGTCAAGGGCAGCTTCTGAGGCCGAGCGATCTCGACGAATATTGAAAATCCAGCCACCCTTATTGCGACATTGAAAGAGTAAATATCGATCGTGTCGCAGCGCCGGTCATTGCGTATTCGAGAATATTCGTACGCCCTCGTATCGTATGCGCGGGTGGGCTCAATCGTCTTCCAGCGACAAATAAATATAGCGAGTGTGTTGAAGACGCAGTTCACGGGGCCCAGCCTGGAAGCAACGTGGAAGAACTGCGCTGCGTGCCGATTGACGGTTGAGAACCGCGACGTACCAGGAACGTCTCTCCTGAGGCAGTGCGATACTGGAGGAGACGGCGAGACAGAGGGCGGGTGAAGGAGTGGGCTGGAAGCTGGGCCCTGGCTAACGAAGGGGAAAAAGCGGGGCGAGCTGCGTGAAGCAGTCAGAAGCACTTGCAGAGTGGAAGACTCGCAGTGGCCCGTGGCTAGGCTAAGCCTGATACGGGAAGTGTCCGGGGCTTGTTGGGGGCACGGTGCACTAAAACTTGAAGCACGCCAACGGCGTCGGGTGCTAGCTGTAAAGCCTAAAGCCTGGTTCTGGACAGTGAGAGTGGAGTGTGGAGGTCACTTCCAGACTGCTGGATAAATTATAATTGCGCAAGCTCACAAACAAACCGTGCGAGGCTCGAGATCAGAGGGATGGAATCACGTACAATACGACTTGCCACTCCGCAGTTTGCATCATTGAGTAAAGTTTTCCGTGCACGCTGATGAAAAATATCCTCAACGCCTCAGGGCGACTATGAGACGATTTCACTATTATCTCCACAGGGGCACTCGGTGGCATTGATCCCGAGAATTGCACCGCGTAACCAACAAATGGTCTGGAAGAATTCCGTCATGCAGGGAACATGTGGGTGGTCGACTCGTCAATCGTCATCTCCCCCCACCTCCTGAGCTCGACAATCGACGTTCTAGGCTCGTCTGCGAAAATCCACCTCTCTCAGCCTTGGAGTCGCAGAGTCTACACGGAGTAGGTATGTTGAGCTGTGGCCTCCAAGATGCCGGGCGAGGCTGGCCCCTCTAGATCCAAGACAAGTGATGTCAGGATTTCAGCGGCCACTGAGCCGACTGAACCACCTGTCCCTGTGAGCACGACGAGTAATATTAGGTACCAACCATGTTGGATGGATGAAGTATAATTCTTCGCGTGTTACCACCAGGCCAACCGGAATGATTTCGTGTTGGTTCTGGCGGAGGCGCAGTCACATCCATCCATTCCGTGGAATTTATTATCTGCCCGCGCAGCATGCAGCAGGCACCAATGTTTCGGCACAGCGGCAACGCGCAGTTGCATCACGGGTGGGAAATTGCTGTCGTCTGGCGAGACGTTGATGCGACGGCCCCAGATCCGTGTCGAGGGTCGTGTGGAGCTCAGGCCTAGTGGGGACGATGGGACGGATAACGATAAAACTGGTACTAATACTACGTAGCAGCACTTCCAGGCTCTTATCGTACGAAATACGTCCTCGTACGGATAGTGCTATGAACCTATCATTGATGGCGGTCTTCGTACGGGCGCCGGAGCGATTGCTGATGAGCCGTGTCTAGGAAGTTGGGTTTCGTACCACAGACGCTCTGTCGAGGCATTGATTCGAAGTTGCCCGATTGATTTCATCTCGTCGCTAGTGATTTTAGCCGCCAAGGTGTTGAATAGACACCGAGAGCTGCGGGCGACCGATTGCGTCCACAGGTGATGACAATACACTGCCAGGCAGACCGCTTGCCGTGCTGATGAGTATCTGCTGCAAATCGCGCTCCCGCATGATTCATTGTTCGAAGGTCTGTGGCAACATCAACCATACTTCTCATATACATATGCGCCCTACCTCGAGGTTGTGCTTTGGTGGTCCCCACGACCACGGGTTGGGAGCTTGGAAGTGGCCTTGCCCCTGCAGAGAGACCGGCCACCCATCAGTCCACCTGGGACACTATTACCCGAAATATGGGCAACAGAAGCACGGGAACGACAGAATATATAAACAGCTCGCAAGGCATGGACTCGCAGTTACGCAACCCAGCTTTGGTCCGGATTCCCAACCTGGAGACGAGCTGTTAGCCCAGATGGGAAAGGCGGCCTAGCCATCGAATGACGTCGCTGCCTCGTACCTCGGTTTGCTAGAGCTTCGCTCCGCCTCTGGGAGCTTCACACCTCCCCCTCACGACACTTTTGGGTGATGGGCTAGGGGGATGAGGGGAAGCCAGGCGACGGGGAAATCTGTACCTTATCATCAAATAGCCTTTCTCAATTGATGATCCATCAACACCGACCGCACCTCGGCTACCAAAGCATTGCCCTGCCAACATCCCGGGGTATAAGTACTACCTACGAGCCGCGTCTCAGCCGTGGCGCAGAGACACCACTCATCGCCTCAACCTTCAGATCAAAGCCAGCGAGCTCCCAGTCCACCATGGCCGACAGCAACAACCCCATCGTTCCCCTCTCGGAGCCGCCGTGGCTCAACGGCGCGCCCTCGCCGTATTACGACGACTCCCACCGCAAGCTGCAGGCGGCCTGCCGCAAGTTCATCGGCGAGAACCTCACCAGACACGCGCTCGATTGGGAGACCGCCGAGGATGTCCCCGACAACCTCTACGAGACCTTCACCAAGGGCGGCTTCATCCTGCCCGCGCTACCCTGCCCGCTGCCCGTCGAGTGGCTGCATCGCGTCGGCATCACCCACATGCCGGGCGACGTGCCTGTCGAGAAGTGGACATCAGTCCATGGCATGATCTTTGCAGATGAGGTGATTACCTAGCCACGCGCTGGCTTCTTGCGTATCAGAGAATCCGAGTTGACTTTGATATCCGTTATAGATGAGCCGCGCCGGCCTCGCTGGTCCCCCGGCAGCCATCACCACCGGCGTAGCCTTCGGTGTCCCGCCCTTGCTGCACTATGCGAACCGCCAGCTCCAGGACAAGTACCTCCCAGATCTTCTCACCGGAAAAATCCGGACATGCATCGCCATCACGGAGCCCGAGTACGTTTGACCAAATCCCTGTCCCCGCGTGTGGAAAAGCATACCTAAGGCCGACGGCGAATGTGTAGCGCAGGATCCGATGTCGCCAACATCACGACGACGGCCGAAGTGAGCAAGTGCGGCAAGTACTATGTCGTCAACGGCACGAAGAAGTGGATAACCAACGGCGTCATGGCCGACTACGCCACCATGGCCGTTCGCACTGGTGGTGAGGGCTCCGGCCCCAGGGGTATCTCTATGCTATTCGTCCCGCTTAAGGATACCAAGGGCGTCTCGCGGCGTCGTCTCAAGGTCGGGGGTCAAATCACGGCAGGAACATCCTTCATCGAGCTTGACGACGTGTACGTCCCCCGCGAGAACCTCATCGGCAGGGAGGGTGAGGGCATGAAGTACGTCATGAACAACTTCAACCACGAGCGCATGTTCATCTCGGTCGGAGTTACGCGACAGGCCCGTGTAGCTCTGAGCGCGGCCTTTGAGTACTGCCTCAAGCGCGAGGCGTTCGGCAAGGTAATTCGTCTTCTTGACATGATTTTATCGAGGCCTTGGTGCTGACGTTCGGGATCCCCAGACCCTCATGGACCAGCCTGTCGTGCGCCACCGCCTGGCCAAGTGCGCCGCCATCCTCGAAGCTCAGCAGACGTGGGTCGAGTCATTTGCGTACCAGTTATCGCAGATGCCCAAGGCCAAGGCCGACAAGGAGCTCGGTGGCCTGACGGCCCTGTGCAAGGCGAATGCCGGCATCGTCTTCGACGAGTGCGCGCGCTGCGCCGTCCTCCTCTTCGGTGGAAACGGATACACTCGCTCCGGACAGGGTGAGCTTGTTGAGAGTAAGTTGACGAGATGCCCTCGATAGTATCCCCATCTAGACTTGGATGCTGACCAGAGACTCTCCCTGCAGAAATCTACCGTGATGTTCCTGGTGCCCGTATTCCGGGTGGCAGCGAGGATGTGCTGCTTGATCTCGCTATCCGGCAAATGGTCAAGAACTTTAGGGAGGCGACGGCCAAACTCGAGGGGTCGTCTCGTCTGTAGTTTGCCCCTGGGCTGTTGGGGGACAGACAGGCTAAAGTTGTATATGTGCACTTTTGTGAAGAGATGCTTAGGCCCCATAATACCCAAGCCTTCACCTTGTTGAACACTATGAATAAAGTAGCCTGAATAAAGGTTCCAGCAGAATAAGTACAGAGATGACGAATGAATATTATAAACCAGACTGGCCTACGGCCAAAGCCGAAGTCTAGTGGCTCTTGTCGTTCGTCACACACCCAGGTGCCCCCCCCCCCGGGTAGGTAGCGACCGACCACATTCGGAGATAGGAAGAAATCGGCAAAATCAGATGCCGACTCGCCGGCGTCAGCGTCATTGACCAACGATCACACGGCGGCTTTTTCTTCCCTTTTGCACCACTCACATCCTCACCCGCGACCAGTCCGCCCGACGGCGACCCTGACATGTTTTCGCAAAGCATGTTTGGCGCCTCGAGGCGCCTCCCGCGCACGATAACGCCCCGGTGTCGCGTGCCCGGTGGCCACCTCGCAGTGCCGTCCATCCCACGACGACCACAGTCTGGCGGGCCCTTCCAGCCTCTCCGCCCGCCGACCCCGAGCGAGCTGGGCGCCCCGAGGGCCGCCAAGCAGTACAAGCGTAGTAGGAAATGGGCACGCCGCCTCGTCATTGCGTCCGCCGTGGGCGCCGTCGTCTACGTAGCCGACCGCCAGCTCTACTCGTCCGGCATCGTGCGCTCCCTCCGCACCTTCACGACGGGCCTCATCGTCGCCGTCGACTACAAGCTCAACTTCCGCCCGGACCCCTGGGTCCCCGGCGACGTACAGCAGCTGCACGCCCGCAGCGCCCAGCGCGTCTTCGAGCTGCTCCAGGCCAACGGCGGCCTGTATCTCAAGATCGGCCAGGCCATCGCCATGCAGAGCGCCGTGCTGCCGCCCGAGTTCCAGAAGATGTTTGCGCGCATGTTCGACGACACCCCGCAGGACGACTGGAAGGACGTGGAGGCCGTCATCAGGGAGGACTTTGGCATGAGCGTGGAGGAGGCGTTTGGCGTCAGCTTCACTGGCAAGGAGGGCATGGGCCTGATGGAGAGGAAGGCCAAGGCCAGTGCGAGCGTTGCGCAGGTCCACTGGGCAAGGCTGCCGGATGGGCGCGAGGTTGCCATCAAGGTCCAGAAGAGGGAGATTGGCAAGCAAAGATCGTGGGACATGTGGTCATTTAAGTAAGTGCAGGACTCCATGCTGCCCCCATATGCCGCTTATCTAGGTCGGGCTAACAGTTTCCCAGGACAGTGACGTGGATCTACTCCAAGTGGTTCGATATTCCATTCTACAAACTGATACCCTTCATTACGGAGCGCCTGGAGCTTGAGATGGACTTTGAGAGCGAGGCGGAAAACGCGGAGAACCTGCGGAAACTCATTAACCAGGAGAAGAAGCTCAAGGGCCGGGTTTATGTTCCCGTCGTGTACCCTGAACTCACAACCAAGAGGGTCCTCACGACCGAATGGATTGAGGGTGTAAGGCTGTGGGACAAGAAGGCCATGACGTCGACCTGGTTGGGAGGATATGGGAAGGGATCGCCTGGGGCTGGCGAGCCGCTGCCCCCCGTCGACATGGATGCGGCCAGGAGGGAGCTCCGGACAAAGCCCTACAACGTCAACATCAAGCCAGACCGCCAGGAATGGAAGGGTGCTCGAGGCCGAGGTGGACTAGGTCTCTCGACTAAGGAGGTCATGACGACCATGGTCGACCTCTTCTCCGCACAAATCTTCAAATGGGGTGTCGTACACTGCGACCCGCACCCCGGCAACATCTTCATCCGCCGTCTCCCCAGCGGGAGAGCCGAGCTGGTACTGATCGACCACGGCCTGTACGTGTACCTGAAGGACGAGTTCCGCCACCAGTACGGTGTCTTCTGGAAGGCGCTCATGACATTCGACAACAAGACGATCGCCGAGGTGACGGAGAAGTGGGGCATCAAGTCATCGGACCTGTTCGCGAGCGCGACGCTGCTGCGTCCGTACGAGGGTAGCGAGGAGAAGTTCGACGCGGGGATGGAGGGCATGACCCCCTCGGAGCGCCATTACGCGATGCAGCAAAAGTTCAAGCAGGGCGTCCGCGACATGCTGGCCGACGAGGACAAGTGGCCGCAGGAGCTCATCTTCCTGGGGCGCAACATGCGCATCGTGCAAGGCAACAACCAGTACCTGGGGTCGCCGGTCAACCGTGTCAAGATGATGGGCGAGTGGGCCAGCCGCAGCCTGTACGAGGACCCCAACCTGCCGTGGGGGCGACGGCTGCAAAACATGTGGCGCCATATGCTCTTCAAGCTAGTCTTGACGGCGACGGACGTGGCTTTTTACTTCTTCCGGGCACGCCAGCTTCTGGGGCTCGGGGGCGGGATGGAGGACGAGATGGAGCAGCACATGAAGGACATGGCATCCGAGTATGGCATCGAGCTGCAGCAGGAGGTCTTTGAGGGATAGACGGGGGCTGGCGAGGCGTTGGAGTTTACATGATTACACCCGGGACATAGGTACCTCTTCTCTCTTCTCTCCCCATGGCGAATTCCCCTCTCCGTTTGGGCTGGGAGTTGGGATGGATGGCTGTGGTTATACACACGAGTATATGGGCTCAAATTCTAGATGCATAGAAGCAAGAAATCCACTCAGAACCTGACCGCACGACTACATGACTACCTGCGGATGAATGTGGATTTCGAAGATGACTGTATACCTTGATTCGTTTAATCCTATCTTGTTGCGAAAGGCTTTTTGGAGGACGAATGCAGTGGCACAAAAGAAGCAATCATGCGGCACGACGATGGTTCCTCTGCAGGTAATCGACGAGGGTTTCCAGCCTCTGAGACAATGCAGTACTCCGTACGTATGGATATTTGTACTGCTGTGAGTCCCCAGATAGGCGTCCCCTAGGGCTCCAAGGAGTTGGATTCTACATACTCGTGGTAGTAGTAGATGCTCCTGCCGAACCACGTGATGTTACTGGTAGGTACGAGTATTATGCATACTCGTCGCCCGATGGTGATGGGGACTTTGAGGCCTTAGAGGAGCCCGCTCGCGATTGGCCAAGAAGTATTACGCGCCGGGGGACTGGACGGCCACCTGCAATCTTAAGGGGCAAGTTGGGCAACAGGGGGAGAAGCAGGGGGGCGCGACATTAGCTTGGTGTTGCCGACAAGGGGGCGCCAAGTTTCGAAATTCGCCGTCACTGTTTCATCTCGTTTGTGGCGGCTGGACCTTCCGGCAGCACGAGCAAAGCTTTTCAGGGAGGCAGAGGAAACATCTGGCACGGCTACTTTGCAGGAATCGCGTGGATGTCCTCGGAGACTATCCGTACTCCGTAGGGACCTTGTCATGTCGCACCGCTGATGCCAGAACAGTCGCTAGCAAACGGTGGACTGCAGCCAGTACTGCGGACTCCCGCGCTGGTCTCTCGACTCGCGTGGCCGCCATGAGCCGTTGCGAACAGGGGCGGGAAATCGCCCGACTGTGGGCCCTCTGGCAGTGCGCGTGTATTAGTACGTACGAGTATCCGTAGTATAAGATCGTTGGAAGGATTCGAGGCTCTTGGGTGAATCATGAGGCGCATTGGCTAATAAAAGCGTACGGAGTACGAGCTGCAGATAGCCGGTGGATGAATCGTGGGCATTCGTACTGGTGCGCCACGTATCTGCCATAGGTTGGCAGGCAGAGGTGATAAATCGGATACGCATATCCGTACAAATTATCCGTACATTCTGGTATTAATGCTGGATGGGCGGTGGGAAGCCTCACTGTTTCATCCAGCCCAAGTACCGACAACGGGACCTGGAGGGCTGCGACTTGGAAAGTTGAATCGTCCACGGTATTACTTGGCATGTACGGTTGTTTCTGTCTTCTGCAGCTGGATCCTCTGGCGAACGAGCCGAGCTTGACATCATACGTACGTAGCTCATAGTTTTGACACAAAGTTCCGAGACAGTAGGTACCTACCTGCTCAGTAGCCAGGCAGCCCATCGCGATCCGAGCTGAATGCGACTCACATGAGAGTGGCTCTGCTCCGTCCGCGTGAGACTGCCGCGCGGTGTCTGAGACAAACCGACGGGTTCGCATCCCCTTCAGGTACTTGATTCCTTGAGCCAGGGTTTGGGGAGAGGCGGCGGCGCAGAAGAAGGAAACGGCAAGTGTACGAGTACTGTAGTTACGTAGTAGGTAGTGTGCGCCCCCAAAGCATACCTAGGTATGCTGTATCGAGCCAGTGCAGTGATACATGCTACTGCTACGGAGTAGTAACAACAGTATTCTTCTGGTGAGACGGATCGAGGTGCTTTGCTCTGTCGCTGTGCAGCAGTGTTGTTGGTGGACCCTTTTGGATTCTTAGTGCTGAGCTGCTGAGCAGTGCAGCGTGCACGCATGGACCCTGCAGCACGGGACAGGCTAGCACGCATCTGGAGCAGGGCCGCAGACCCGTTGTATCTTAGACTGCTACTACGAGTACGTACTAGGTGTGCTTAGTCCCTGGGGGCCCCATAGGCGTTAGACTCGTTAGCCTCCCCGGGGTCTGTGGGCCACTGGGCTCGCTGGCCTGTGCTCCTGTGCTCCAGCTGCACTCCACTGTGCTGCACTGCACCGCATCAGCCCAGCTGCCCGCTCATCTCCTGCGTCTCCGACTCCCGTCTCTGTTCAACCTGCCTGGACGCATCTTCTTCTTCAGGTTGCTGCCCAGAACGGCCAATTGGACTGGATTCACCCACCGCAGGACGATGCTCGCTCCCAGATCTTGTTGACGCCGCGACCTCATTCGTTCTCCCGGTCAGCTCGCTGACCTTTGCTTTCTTCTTCGTTCGCTACCAGTAGCTTCACCTTCTGCTCCCCACCGGCATCCCCCCTTTACATCCAGCTTGGGGCCGCGTTGGTATCGTTACGCTCTTTTTTTCGTCACCTCCCCTTCTGGCAGAAAGGGGCTACATTCTCGTGCAACCCACGATCGAAACGGACGGGGAAATCGACCCATCCATACATTCTCCCCTTCGTCTTTTTTTATTTTATTACTATTCTCATTCTTTTCCTCTGCTGCTCCTCCGAGACACTGCGACTGCGCCCTCCTTCTTGTCCCGCCACTACGAAGTATTGCAACTGCGATTAGGTATCCCCCAGATACGCGACAGCGACGGGAACCCGCACCTCTGCTTCCCACTTCAGCCATCGACCGACCACTGGCGACTCCTAACACGCGAGCGAACTGCTGCGCATCGACCGCAAATCCGATTTCGTCCCCAGCTCACCCCACGAAACGGGAACTTTATCTGGTGGCTTCCGTAACGTTCAAACCTTCCGACGGAATTAGCGCCAACGGTCGCCCTTGAGCCCTTGGTCACTCTCATTGATAGCACAAGTTCTATTAGGACGCTGCCATTTTGAGTGAGACCCCTCCTCGGTCTACCTCCACATCCTTCCTTCGGGGAAGAACCAATGAGCACTTCTCAACAACCAAATCGTTCTACTTTCGGAATGTTGCTTCGACGCAGCAAGAGCGGCGATCTCGGGAGCAAGGGGAAGAAGGCTCAGGCCCTTAGAGAGGCCGAGCTCGAGAGGCAGCGCGCTGCCTCCCGGATCCCTCCCAAGCTGCCCGAGTTCAGCAATAACACCGAGAAGCTGTCAAAGTCCTTTGCACCCGAGCTGCGCCCCGACACCTCCTCCAATGAACACCCCGCCAATAACAGTGGACGCCAGTCCGTGGAGCCTCATGCTCTGACCACGAACGTTGCCATGCCCCCCATCCCCCCAAATGGCTTCGACCCCTATGCTAGGACCGAGAGCATGGCCCATCGGGGCCGCTACAGCTATGCCAGCAGCGCTGTCAGCACCATCAACAGCCCCAGGCGCGTCCGCAGAAGAAAGGACCCGACCCCTCTCAAGTAAGCACTGGTGCCTGTGCTTTCCTGGGTTCCGCCCTACTGACATACGCAACAGCATCTTAATCCTCGGCACTCGCAACGCGGGCAAGACGTCGTTCCTCGAGTTCCTCAAGACGGCTCTGGCCCTCCCACCCAAGAAGAGGAGTAAGAAGAATGAGGAGGACGATTTCCGGGCTCCAGCCCCGAATTCCGGCAACTTCGTCCCCCACTACCTGGAGACGGAGATTGATGGCGAGCGTATCGGATTGACGCTGTGGGATTCAGAAGGTCTTGAGAAGAATGTGGTTGACCTGCAGCTCAGAGAGATGAATACCTTCCTGGAGAGCAAGTTCCAGGAGACGTTTGCCGAAGAGATGAAGGTTGTGCGATCCCCCGGCGTGCAGGATACCCACATTCACGCAACTTTCCTTGTCCTGGATCCCGCCAGGCTGGACCGCAACATTGCCTCTGGGCGCGCCCTCGCAAGCATTCAGAATGGCAACCACACGCCTCACCTCCGTACCTTTGGCTGCCTCGACGAGGACCTGGATATGCAGGTCCTGCGCCTCCTGCAAGGCAAGACTACCGTCATTCCCGTCATCTCCAAAGCCGACACTATCACGACCAAGCACATGAACGTCCTCAAGAAGGCGGTCTGGGACACTTTCAAAAGCTCAAACATGGACCCGCTGGAGGCTCTTGGCCTTGACGAGGATACCAACAGTATCTCATCGAGCCGTATTGACGAAGAAGAGGAAGGAGAATTTATTGCCAATCAAGATGGAGCGCCGAGGTCTTCCCCTTCCTCAACGCCGAATTCGAAGCGCATCTCAACAATGGATCGGCACAAGGCCCAGGAAGAAGTCAAGGAAGAGGAGACACCGTTCCTCCCTCTCTCCATCATAAGCCCTGACCTCTATGAGCCTGGTGTTGTCGGTCGCCAATTCCCTTGGGGGTTCGCGGATCCTTACAATGAAGAGCACTGCGACTTCAATCGCCTGAAGGAGGCCGTCTTTAGTGAGTGGCGCTCTGAGCTCCGCGAGGCGAGCAGGGAGCAGTGGTACGAAGGTTGGAGGACAAACAGGCTCAAGCACCGAAATGTCCCCTACAATCGGCGATGAGGCGATTTCTCCCCGAGTGCGGCATGCTCACCTGCAGGCTAGCACCCTGCCACGACTCGAGATCTTGTTTAGTTGGCCTCAAATCAGGCCACAAATCACGGCCTTATGCAGACAGACCACCATGACGGTCACTTTTCCTTTTCAGCCTCGGTACTTGTTTCATCGCAGTATTCGGAATCTTGCGGCATACCCCCTTCTGTTTTCTTGCATCTGATTTTGGGCCTGGAGGAGAGGGAAAAAGCACGCGACATTTCCCGTGCTGCGCGCGTCGTTTACGGTCATCCAGTCTGACGAAGAATGTCTCTCGAGCCCATATGGACCTTACTCGGCCGGCGGTGCCAAGTTGCCCCCTTTCAGGCTCACTGTATTTTGGTCAATTGGGCTGCTAACTTGATTTGTCCCCTTCGGAAAAAAAAAACTGACCTCGAGGGTCCATGATATTCTCGTAGCCCTCGGGCGCAGACTGTCGTCTTGTACGATCCTTTTACACTTTCTTTGTTTACAAACATGGCGGGCGGCCCCTGTCTCCCGGCTTTGCGGGGCTTGAAAATACCAAAAAGAGAACGCGTTTCGAGCTGGGGCTGGGAGAGTTCTGAGCCTGTGGCGCCTACGGGTCTGTTTTTATGTGTGTGTGGAGGGAATGGGAGAGAATAGCTCAATCATACCCAGGGATATGTGCTGTATACCAGGCTCAGCTGTAGAATAGTTTTGGACGAGATGTTGTTCTTTTTAAACACTGCAACCAATTTACCGTCTCTTCTTGTACTATTTCCGGAGGCACATCGTTTTCTTCTATTCCATGGGCAACGGGATCAGACGGCGAGAGAGACTGGGCAATTGGACTTGATCAATGTGACTATATTGTTTGGAAAGAAAGCACCGAAGTTGGGAACCCAATCGCCTTCTACAGAAGCGCACCAAGCACATTGAGGCAGTATTATTTCTTAGGTATCTATGAAAACACAATGCTGGGACTCCACTTGTACCCTATTGGGGAGCGACATACTCGGTCTTGATAGCGTTCCCATCCCCGTCAATATCCTTCTCCTTGCGGTATGGGTTCTTGCCGTAACTGATGAGGCGATCAATCTCCTTCCTGCCCAGGGTGACAAGGTCGAAGGAGGGGGGCAGGACGGCGTCGGTCATGAGGTAGTCGACCTTGAGGTTGCGGGCCTTGTCACGGTAGGCCTGCTGGTGGCGGGGGTGCTCGAACTCGGTGTTGTCAATCTTCTCTATGAGGGACCAGGCGGCCTGGCGTTTCCGAATGAGGTGGACCAGGACGTTGGTGTCGTGGTCGGACCAGAAGTGGCGCTGCTTGGAGGACCAGGGCGCGGAGGCGGAGGCCTGGTCGCGGTGCTGCTTGGTGAGCCGGCGCTTCTCCTCTCGAAGGGCATCCAGATGGGATGCGGGTGGCGGAGCGGTGGAGCTTGGGGCGCCCATGGCGTATGAAGGGCGGGGGGGAGGTGGCATCGAGGATGACGGGGCTGGTCCTGGGGCGGTGCGACTGGACTGGAGAGTGCGAGAGATGGCGGCTGCCTTGCTCTCATTCACAGCGCGATCGTCCTTCTCAAACCCATCGTCCTCATCGCCCTCTTCTTGTTCGTCTCCTCTAGCGACGGATGGGGATGGGGGACTTCCGAGAATAATTCTGTTGGTGCCGTTGTGGTAGTCCGATGGAGTCCTTGATGCGGAACGCAGGGCTTTTTGCTGTCGGTTTGAAGGCGGAGTGAGAGTTCCTCGCTGACCAACCCTGTCCAAAGCTCTCAATGATGTCTCATCTTTAAAAAAGCTCGGGCTGCGAAAGTGTCAGTTCTGTGTTGGGAGGGGACATACGGGACGGGGCTTACATCTGCTGGTCGGGGGCCCGAATGATAGGTTGCGATTCAGCCTCGGACTCGGTGTAATCCTCGGTGATCTGCTCTTCGGCATCGTGAAACTCCTCCCCAGCCTTCCTGGCAAGGAGATCAAGTTGAGAGTTGTATACGCTCAGGATCCAGTCTCTGACGTCTCGGAGGATAATCTCCCGAGGAAAACTTTCCCGCAGTTTGTTTATAGCAGCCGGTCGCTTTTTATGCGACTTGAAAACTTGGAAAATATGTTTGATCCTTTCCCAGAGCGACTCCTCAATCTCATCGCCTTCTCGACTACTTAGTGGCCTATGCGGCCCGTTTGTCAATAGGGCTGGGTAGTCAGCCTCTTGGCCATCCGTACCGATTGGCTCGCAGAATATAGAAGCGAGAATGGGGAGGAAGTTGGCCTCGGCGCTGCTCTCAGCCATGGTTTCGATGAAGCGCAGAGCGCGGATGCCAAGTGGTAAAACGACATCCGGGTCAGAGTTGTCAAAGGGGACGAAGAGCTTGTAGAAGAAATCATCTAGCTCTGCCAGTCGATCAAGAGCATTCTCCCCACTTCCAGACTGGAGCATCTCAACGATATTCAGAGCTGACGCAAGATTCGCACATCCCAGGGTTAGTGCGCCTCTATCTGTATGCTGACCAAAGTCACCAAGTGAACCGCCTTCGACGTCGATGAAGGGGAAGCCTAGGGGCTCCTCGTAAGGTTTTCGGATAATGTAGAATGTGTCGCGACTGAGTTGAAGCATTTGCTGATACAGGGCACTTCCTCGCTGTGGGCTGTTAAGTTGGTTGAGGAGATTGTCGGTTGCGCCCGCCAGGTTGGGAAGGGCCATCCTCATAACCTCCCGTCTTGTCGCCGCTATCTCGTCATCGTCCTGTGACGCGGCCGGGATAGTGGCCTCGGCAACTTCCTCGCCACCATCATCTTCGGTATCCTGATTTGGTGGCTTTGCTGGTGTCGGGGGCTCTGACGTTCCATGTGGTGCGGTGGGAGGAGCACCCCTCCGGGAGCCGAGCCAGTGGGGTTTTATACCGGTGGACTCTTGACTCCATCCAGAGCCTTCGCCAGGTATCTCCTCAGCTTCATGGCTCTCTGCCTTCTCCTGGTCTTGCTGGGCGCGCGCTGTTGCTTGGGCAGGACCTCGGCGCCTCTTGGCGGGCGCGGCAGCCGGCGCGGCGTCTTGCTCTCGTTTCCCTCGACTTCTGGTATTCATGACGCTTTCTAGGACGCGACCTGAGGTGCCCAGAGGTCGAAAACTTGCGCGCTTGAGTTCTGCTTGCCGATGCGCGGTGCAGGAGGGAAAAGAAAGTTTGTTATTATACCACCGTTTACGACTACTAACAGGCAATAAGCCAGTGCCGGGACTAGCCAATCAAAAAAAGACCACAGAACCCTAACCCTGTAAAATGAGGCTGGACTATGCGCTTTGGTGCTGATTGGCCGCGATGGGTCGCTCCACTCCTCTCGGCTTTCGCCATTACGCATTGGTGTCAAAGGCCAAGGGTGTCATGAACAACAACAACAACCTGTCAAGTTTTCTACGAGCACAAACAGATACTTGATGTACTACTGAGTACATTGATGGCATAATCGCAAGGAGAGAATTACACCCCAAATTGTTGTGGAGCGTGTAATTTATGGCTCGGCTTACTACTTACCCGATCCCCAATGTCCGGAAGTATCTCGTCGATATCTTCTATTTGCCCACTCACTCAACTCAATACCAATCTCTCCATTGACCAGGAGCTTTCACAACTCCCATATTTGTGCACCAACTACCCGTGTAGATTATGACTACACATGGCGGAGGATGGTAGGTTTTATTCCAAACTCGGGTAGATATCCGGAGGCGCGTCGTACATGCACGCCATCTCGGCCTGGCCTCCTCATGCATGCTTCTTTGACGTCGGGGCTGCAGCTCGGTCTTGCCCGAACAGACCGAGGAAATAGGCAGAGCGCATCATGAACAGGAAGATCTGGATGCAGAATTTCAGCTCGTGTGTACAAGTTTGCCGTAGCCTCGGCAGCAGGATGGACTCACGGTGAAACCAATGTTTCCGCCCGTCACGGCATTCCATTCAAGCGGCTTCATGAACTTCTCCAAGCCCAGGGCATATGTGCTGAAGCCGACATGGCCGATGTCACCCAGCCAGAGGGCGAAGAGATAACCTTTCACAACTTTGGCCTCTGAAGTGGTGTGCAGGATCGCCAGGCCCATAAAGGCCATGAGCAGGTACAGATTCCCCAGCTGCCACGCCACCACAATGCTATTCTCGTTGACGCGAACAGGCGTTGTCTGTGGGACCTGCTCGCTGATAAACCATGCAGGGTCGACTACGGCGCCACAGAACCCGGCAACTCTGCTCGTTATGTTAGGGACCTGGGAGCGTTCTGGCCAGTCCCTATAGCAAGGTTAACTCACAGCGAAATAGGTTCAATGACCGAAAACACCAGCCGAGGAATGGGCGGCAGGAGAGAGGCCATGGCTGCTGGGACGCTGTGAATTGGCAGCTAGGCACGGGCAGAATGTGATGGGCAACTGGCGTCGGTGCGTTGAGCAGTGCTTCATTCCAGGTAACCTGTACGTGCTGATACCTGTAAGAAACTCGGTGCTTCACTGCAAGGTGCTTCGGGTAGCGAGGTACCGTTCCCTGATGATCAGGCCATGGAGCGGCAGAACCCTGTCCTGAAACTGCCACTTCTATGCACCACCTGCCTCCAAGCAGGTATATAAGAATAGCTGCAGATATTAATCGGAGGGGTCGGGCAAGCACTAATGTATATTGAGAGCAGCAAATCGAAGGGCAATTGGGCAGCAGGCGAATGGCTGGTGTCACGGGATTCGGAACGCCGACAACGTAAGTGGAATGAGGGTGGAGGATCAGCACTCAGCAAAGGACCCCCAGGTCCAGGAACGGTTAGTAGGTGGCCTGTTAGTGCAACCGTAGGGCCCCAGACACACCACTAACAGCTGCCATTTAGTCAATCACATGCGGCTACGAATACGGATACCTTCACGTGCAAACGTTCCGTCCGAGATGCATGGCGAGACCCTCTTCCAACGCCATAATGTTTGTGGTCCGCGAAACTGGCTAATCCTCCGGGGCCATGCCTTGAGCTCTTTTCTTCCCCAGTTATCTCCTTGACTTGTTCTCGTGTGCTTTCTCTTTTCTTTCTGCTCAATGTGATGGTCCTGCCCTTCGACCCAGCAGCCCAGGATGGCTACCATCGAGCCGCGCTTGATCCACCTGCTCAACGACTCAACCACGCCCGAGCTTGCCAACGCTGACCTCCCGCCGTTCCACTCCTTGTCGCTTCCCGACGCTTCCGACCGCCCGCTCCCGCCACTCGAACGGGATGCTGTACATCGTAGCGACCGAGTTGCAATCGATGGATCCATCCGCTCGGTACCACTGCATTTCGCCGTCGAGGATGAGGCGTCTTTCCATCACCGGACCGACGATGTCCACCTAGAGGGTAACTATGCGGGCAGCGCAGACGTCTACCCGATGCGCATGCTCTTGCGCGAGTCGGATGCCAACGAGTCGCTGTATCCCCTCGCCAGGATCCTCGATGAGGGTCCCGACGCGACCTTCGACGACGCCGGCAACAAGAAGCGGAACCGGGGTCTGACTACTAGGGAGGACTACCTACAGCTTCCGCAGCCCGTCAAGAAGCAGAAGCCTGCCATGCACGCTTCGGTCATGCCGCCCATTATCAATGGTCTGCATGAGCCGCCGCCGGACGCCGCGCTGTTCCCTCCCATTGCTTCGCGTTCCTTCCACGAGGGCGATTCAAGCCGCCTGAAGACTCTCCAAGATTCAAACCACACCTCGGATGACCAGCCCGGTACGAAATCGCGTTCTGACTCGGATAAGTCCCCCGGAAAGGGGAGAAAGCGGGCCACCAAACCCAGGAGGAAATGGTCCGAGGAAGAGACAAACCATCTTCTTCTCGGGGTCAGCAAGCACGGAGTGGGAAAGTGGACGACAATCCTCGAGGATTGTGAATTCAACTTCAACGACCGCTCAGCGGGTGATTTGAAGGACCGGTTCAGGACCTGCTGCCCTGCAGAGCTTCGTGGCTCGAGGGGTGATGGTCAATCCACCACCCCAACGCCCACACGGTCGCATCAGCAGAGGCCTAAAAAGGGCTTGCATTCGGAGAACATCCTTCATGAGGATGACGAGGGAAGTTCAGCCGGCATGATCACGCCTCCCACCGAGTCTGACGTGCCACCGCCGAAGCACAAAAAGACGCGAGCACACCGCAAAAAGCTGGAAGACTTGGAGAGCCTTGGTATACATGCACCGTTCAAGAAGTCTCTGCGACGGGAGCGGCGTCCCTTCACCGACCAAGACGATCGGGAAATCCTGGAGGGACTCGACAAATACGGCCCTGCTTGGACCAAGATCCAGCGGGATCCCAGCTTCCACCTCTCAAGCAGACAGCCTACGGATCTTCGAGATCGAGTCCGCAACAAATATCCAAAAATCTATCAGCGCATAGAGAAGGGCGCCTATCAGGCCAAGGACGCAACCCGCAGCAACGACATCATGGAACCATCGGTAACCATGTCTATCGGCAACTCCCTCGAGCCGCCAAACCAGATGAATCGCACGGTCTCGAGAGAGGATGCTCCCAGGGGTCCTCCTGCAGCGCAGAGCTTCTTTGAGTTCGGTGACTCGAGCACCCCGCAGTGGCTAGGCGGCGAGATGGGCATTTCCAGACTTCTCCTTGACGACTCGAGATAGAAAACAAAGATAGAGGTTTGGTATCGGGCAACCCCTCCTTAGTGGTTGGCCCACAAGATTCTTCAGCGTCTTGGAAGGAACGACAAGCGATGAGGATAGTTGTATCAACATGTTGGATTTTCTGGGCGTTTGGATTCGGAGGAATTGTACACTGGGATACCATATTTCACCTTGGGGTGAAGAGCTAGGCAAAGGTTGCCAAGGACGGGAATTCGATGGCGTATGAAAAGGACTACCTAGATTCTGAACAATGGCGCACGCTAGCCTTCAGGTCATTCGGGTGAAGATGTTGGGCCATATTATGGCATGATGTGAGGAAATCAGCGGGAGAGAAGTGATATTGGTATTGGGGTCGCTTCTGGATACGGGATTGGGTCACTAGGTGCTCTACTTGTTGGTATTTTCACATGCTAATCACGACAATTGTAATATAGCAGTAATAAGCGATGGCTCAGAATTCGCAGATATGAATCGTCTCGGGTGCACATCCCAATATGGAAGTCAACAACAATGGGACACACATGTCAGAGTGATCAATGTACGGTTATGAAGCGATAAGCTTCCAGGGTCTGCCTTGGCAGTGAGTGAGGTGGGGACGTTGCTGTGCACGTGAAATCTCGCGTGAGCACTCACGTGATGTCTCCCATTTTTTTGGCGGGTGCAGGGAGGTAGGGCACAGAACCCCCACCGGTCTGATGAAAAAAAAAGGTGGATAGGCATTTTGTATCTCGCCCTCACGACAACCCAGGCTCACCGGTCAACTTCCACACCAACAGTCGACAAAACACCCAGTCGTCACCATGGCCCGCGGAATGTGAGTGCAATTGCCCTTACGGCCATTGGATTGTGGAATGTGCCAACCCAGGCCCATTCAACTTTGGCAATGGCCGCCGTCGTCTCGTCCCGACGGCGATGCTCGAAAGAATCGTGGTCGCTGACTTTTTCGCAGCAAGAAGCACCAGAAGCGCCTTAGTGCGCCCTCGCACTGGCTGCTGGACAAGCTGTCCGGTGTCTACGCCCCCAAGCCCTCGGCCGGTCCTCACAAGCTCCGCGACTGCATGCCCCTGATCGTCTTCATCCGCAACCGCCTCAAGTATGCGCTCAACTACCGCGAGACCAAGGCCATCCTCCAGCAGCGCCTGATCAAGGTCGACTCCAAGGTCCGCACCGACATGACCTACCCCACCGGCTTCATGGACGTCATCACCATTGAGAAGACCGGCGAGAACTTCCGCCTCGTCTACGACACCAAGGGCCGCTTCACGGTCCACCGTATCCAGGCCGAGGAGGCTGAGTACAAGCTCGGCAAGGTCAAGCGTGTCCAGCTCGGACGCGGCGGAATCCCATTCTTGGTCACGCACGATGCGAGAACGTGAGTTCTGTCAGACATCATTCAGCCGTTGGATCAAGCTTTGGTCGATTCAGGTCGAACGAACCCGCAAACGATGCGAGCTTCATCAGACGGCTGTATGTTCCCCCCGTATACCCTCATACTGACAGTTCATTCTCTAGCATCCGCTACCCCGACCCCCTGATCAAGGTCAACGACACTGTCAAGATTGACCTCGCCACTGGCAAGATCACCGACTTCATCAAGTTCGACACTGGCGCCATTGCCATGGTCACTGGTGGTCGCAACATGGGTCGTGTTGGTGTCATCACCCACCGTGAGCGCCACGACGGTGGCTTCAACATCGTCCACATCAAGGACGCCATTGACAACAGCTTCGCCACCCGCGAGAGCAACGTTTTCGTCATTGGCCAGGACAAGCCCTGGATCTCTCTGCCCAAGGGCCGTGGTGTCAAGCTCACCATTGCTGAGGAGCGTGACCGCCGCCGCGCCGCTCTCTAAATTTGCGGTTAGGATGGGGAAAAAATTAAATATCACGGCATGAGGACTGGAGTCTCGGATTTTGACGTTTGCTTTTTGCAGCTTTGACTACCCAGGAGCTAGCCAGCCCACGAGGCGTAAGTGAAAAGACAAAGCATGAACAAATGCGTATTGGTCCGAGAGAATACATTGGTGCCACTGTGATTATCCTTCTTGTTATGGTGACCCCTACGTCCACGTCAAAGGCAATCCCGCAAGTGAGCTATGAAGGTTTATGTCTGCTTCCCTAACACACCGTTGAGCTCCCCCATTACAGTCTCGACGCCGCAGTTATTTGCAACTCTTAGTCACTCTAGCCCTTAGGCCTGCCTATCCAAATAGTTCACTTGCCCTCAAAGGGTAACAGCCCTTGACTTTGCTGTTTCCTGGATGCGGATATTGTCGATGACCTGGAACGTTCTACATTCCGACTTTGTCCTAATTTCAGGTCCTATGTTATTGGAACGTACACAACTAAAGTGACGCTGGCTTTGTTGTTGGCGTAAACATGTCCAACTTTGGATAATAGTAGTCACATCTGCATTGTGGTACGAGGGCTATTATTATTCCCTGGTACAGAGTTCTACCCATATGAGCACATCCGTTCGCTCAACTTCCAGAAACTGGGACGGATCAATTTTCAACTCGCAGTGATCTGTTCTGTTTTTCTCTGTCCGCCGAGTGCACTGAACTTATTATTGACCCCCCCAAAAAATTCATCATCAACCAGTCAAGCGTTCAGCTCCAATCGACCCCAAAAGTCTTGACTCTTGACACCGACGTCAAAGCCCCACAAGCTAGGCCCTTGGTTGCGCGTTGGGGTCACACATTTCCAAGTTGGCTCCAACCATCTCGTAATGGAATCGCTGGGCATCTGGGGAAATCGCCTGCCAGACTTAGAACGTGGGGTTTGCTCTTCGGTAGCGATTTCGTTGCACTGCAGCCAGGAATGCTGTGGAGCTCCGACAGGAAGCTGGACCGCCACGCCTTACGGGCTGGTTGGCTTTACTTTGCGGTGTTGAATGAATGATGGGTATATTCTTGGGTTCACGACCATTATTCTTCCCATCGCCATGAATTGGCGGATACGTACTTCCTACATACTGGGTATAGATAGGGGTATTTATTATCACCAGGATGGCAACCAATCATTTACTGATCGTTGAAATGGTTGTCTTGGTGTGTCGTGTGACGGGAACTTGACCGGTGAGCTGCGAGATGCCGTCTCTGTCGTGTTGGCATATTCCAAGCCGTGCCAGCCATGATAAGCTTGCCTCGATCCCGCAGATGATCGTGCCCAACGAGGGCATTTAAGCTCTCCTATGGGAAGATAAACCAAAATAATACTAGTCAAACCTTGCTGCAACCACTCAGTCCTGTGCTTCGTCACCTGTACAGGAGGCAACTAGCCGTTGAGAGCTGGGTCGCATGGACGCGCATAACGTCGGCAACTTGTAGGGAGCTCTGTTGCATGCGTGCTAAAGTATTAGTGTCTGCAATGCGGTGCACGTTGAAGTGTGGGAAACAGGGCCCCCCCCTCTGTAGATATAACTCGATTCGGCGGTGCCATCTATTAGGCCAATCCCTCTGCGACTGCACGGTCTGCACCTGCTGTGTAGGAGTTTCCGAAGGGTCGGCGGTGCGCCGATGGTGGAGCGATGAGTGGAGCCCGTCGGCGCCGCGTTTCGGGCGTTGGGGGTCTCTTGGGGGTCTTCGTGCTCCCACCGACCCACGCCTGTGGGAATCCTGGAAATCCCAAGAGGGAAAGCCCGATGGTCAGGCTCGAATCCGGTCGGTTTTGACAACCCGCCCGTCAATCTTGGGCTTCTTGACCCAGTCATCAACTTGTCCAACTTATCTTGGTTGTGTCTGCCGTGTTGTCGTCCCTCCATCAATGTGATTGAATCTTGCCTGTTGCGGAACCGCATTGAGGAGGGGCTCTTATCCCAATATTCTCATCTCTGGCCAATGCCATCAACCCCCATGCTCCTGGGTGGTCGTTGCCGATACCATTGACAATTGACATGGTGCCGTTAACGGTCTCCAGTGCGCCAGATCACTGGTCGCAGGTGACCAACCGCAGGGGAAGGCCTGGCGCCTGCGGAGCACATTGCGGGCCACCGGCGCAACGGGAGAAGCCATTGAGAGAAAAATTTGACTAATGCAAATGCAGCCGAAGCAGCACGGAAACATTCACCGACCGGCCAACGCTCAGATATGGTGTGTTGTCCGAGGGTATCGAGTCAAGTATGCGGTGACAGCTAGTACCTACTGGCACCATGCTCCCGACGGGCCGTCGTTCGCATCCGGGTGTCTATAGGTAATAGTAGAGACTTGGAAGGATGGCAAAGTATTCTGGTGGACGATGATGAAGGCGGGGTACGCCGATAAATCCGCTTGATGAATAGGCCGCTAATTGATGAGGTCTCCATGTTCGGAGCTGGCGGCGGTCGGGCCTTCGCCGGGCTCCATCCGTCTCAGTTGGTTCGTGAAGGATGAAAGGCCTCATGCCCTCAGTCGCCTCACTGACAACCCGGTGGATAAACCGTTGATTGTCTCATCGCATGAGCTCCAGTCTTTTCAACCACTTCGTTAGCGCCTCTCCCGAGCTGGTTAGCCAACTAACACGGGGGGCGATGAAATTGATTCGAGCCCGTCAATCAGACCCGAGGGGCCAGCACCCTCTGCGTGGAGCCTTGGCTTACCCTTGGTGCTTATATGGGTAGTATGCCTCCATCGTCGCGGTCCTCGTGCTCTCGTGACCATTTCTCCTCACGGCGTTCCCACCGAATCCGTCCGGCTCATTCTTGACGTAAGAAACGGCCTGGTTGCTCTTCGACAGCCTTTTGTGGTTTATGTCCCTTTAGCCGTCCTAGGCAGCATTCTTTCCTGTTTGCGAGGGCTTTGGACCCCGGTTCGCGATTCTGACTGTGTTCCAAACGAATACTTCGCTACCAATAGTTCCCCAAATTGGGAATCGCCAATACCTCACCCAAATCGATTTAGAATAACCCCCATATATCTCATCACCAGCCTCTTCTCATTAAGAAGCGTGTCCAGTGGCTCTGGATCTTTGGGACACTATTTTTCTCCCCCGAACCAGCAACCGCATAAGAGGTTCCGGGATGTCGAGTAGGAACGGAATCGGAGCGCTGCTCCGGCGCGGAAAATGCCAGGCGGCCCGTCGGTCTTTCACGACCAGTGCTGCTCGCGGCAATGCCAGACCCGCCGGTCAAGGATACACCCCAAACGTCAGCAAGTCATGGTCAAGCCGAGGAGTCCTTGCTGTTGCAGGAGCCGCAGGTATTCTGGGTTGGGGAGTTGCGAAGGCACAAAAAGGGGACGGGAAAGGTGGCGAGAGCACATTTCTGTCCGGTTCTAAGCGGGAACAGCGGTATGCGACGATACCGGAGATGGAGAAGGTGTGTATCCCTACCTGGGAAACGTGGAATCGCAATTGACAATCGCTTCGTAGGCGATAAAACAAATCACACAAGAACTCGGAGACGAGGACATCATCTCGACGGATCCGGAAGACTTGCATGCTCATGGGTACTCAGAGTGGTCAACGACAAACCCTGACAACCTTCCTGTGGCGGTGGCATACCCTCGTTCGACGGAGCAGGTGGCGACCATCGCGCGTATCTGCCACGAGTATCGTGTGCCCATCATCCCGTACTCAGGCGGCTCGAGTCTGGAAGGAAACTTCTCGGCGCCTTACGGAGGTGTCAGTGTTGACTTTGCGTACATGGACAAGATTATCCAGTTCAACAAGGAGGACATGGACATTGTTGTGCAGCCGAGTATCGGATGGCAGGACCTGAACGAGAAACTGGCCCAGATGGATAGCGGCTTGTTCTTCCCTGTGGACCCTGGTTAGTCGATGGCCTGGAGGGTTCGAGATGGGGATTTCCAACTGACGTTTGAATGGTATAGGGCCGAGTGCTAAGATTGGAGGCATGATTGGCACCAACTGCTCTGGAACCAACGCGGTCAGGTACGGCACGATGAAGGATTGGGTTATCAACCTGACCGTGGTGCTGTCTGACGGGAGGATCATTAAGACTCGCCGGAGACCGCGCAAATCCTCAGCCGGGTACAACCTGAACAGTCTGTTTGTCGGATCCGAGGGCACCCTGGGCCTTGTCACCGAAGGTACGTGGAGAGTCTGGACGCTGGTCTTGATGGCGGGGTTAGAGGATAGGTGCTGACTGACATGCGACAGCGACACTCAAGCTGGCCATCGTCCCCGAAGAGCAGTCGGTGGCCGTCGTGACGTTCCCGACAATCAGGGATGCAGCGTCGGCAGCGGCTGGAGTGATGCAGGCGGGAATTCCTGTGGCAGCCATGGAGTTGATGGACGAGGTGCAGATGAAGGTGGTGAACCTGGGCGGGGCCACCGCCCCTCGCGAGTGGAAGGAGCTGCCCACGCTCTTCTTCAAGTTCTCAGGCACCAAGGCAGGCGTCAAGGAGAACATCGGCCTCGTGCAGAGCATCACCAAGGCCAACAAGGGAGGCCACTTTGAGTTCGCTAAGGATGCTCGCGAGCAGAAGCTGCTGTGGTCTGCCCGCAAGGAGTCGCTGTGGTCGATGTTGTCGCTCCGCAAGGGCGGCGAGGACGTCTGTAAGTTTGCCATCTGTTACACCCCAAACGATTCGTGACACTTGGTACTGACATGCAATCCCCAGGGAGCACGGATGTGGCTGTCCCGTTCAGCCGCCTGGCCGACATCATCGAAGTGAGCAAGAAGGAGATGGACGACCTCGGCCTCTTTGCTAGCATCCTGGGCCACATTGGCGACGGAAACTTCCACGAGAGCATCATGTACAACCGCAGTGACCCCGAGGAGCGCAAAAAGGTCGAGAAGTGCGTCAAGAATATGGTCAAGCGCGCCCTGAACATGGAGGGCACTTGCACCGGCGAGCACTCCATCGGCTGGGGCAAGAAGGAGAGCTTGTACTGGGAGGTCGGCCCGGAGACGCTCAGTGTCATGGGCGCCATCAAGTCGTCGCTTGACCCGCTCTGGATCATGAACCCGGGCAAGATCATGGACGTGCCCTGGATGGCCGATGAGTACGCAAAGGACCACGCCGTGGACCCTGTGCGCATGCCGGCGCCCGCGGCCAGCAAGGCTGCCCAGACCTCCCAGAAGCAGCCCAAGGACTGGCCTATTGGCCTGGGTGGCGCGGCCCTCTCGGCTACCAAGGAGTCTTGATATACTCAAGGAGGGACTGTAGTGAATAAAATTATGGGGTCTGTTTAGGAATCTTGGACCTGGAAAAGTTTTCTCTTGTTCCCACTGGCAATCATTGGCAATCATGAGCATTCGGAGGGTTTGTGGGTTCTCGGACGGGGTCGTGCATGACGTAGGTACGCGGACGCAAACAAATACACAGAATTTGTTGGGTAGTAGTTATGACGAGAGGCGAATCATACTTATTCATATGGTCAGTGTAAACACTCCTTGGCGCCAACAGGTGTGAAACAACGAAGCAATTGTTGACTTGGCCCACCTCGCTCACAGGACACAAAGAGCTCGAATCGGCCACTTGCTGATTATTCTCTGCAGACTACAGTCTACTGCCACGTCTTGGTTAGCCGTCACAAAGCAATCAAACACTCCATACTATCCGGTTTTATGATGCTAGGGGTGTGCCATGCTTGAATTCTATACTGGGGCCAGTCCGTCGACCGCAGAATGGTTTAGGGGAATCTTCTGTATGAGCCTAACCTCCTCCATTCAGGTTTTCTGGCTGTCTATAGTATTCCTCCATGGCACCTTCATCCTTGACTTTCAAAGATACTATGCCAGCAAGTGCCTCTACAGTGCTCTGACACTGCCAATCTACCTGGAATTCGGCAAGAACTGCTGGGCACGTCCTCCATTTGCATTCATTATCCGTCCTCAATATCTCTGCCTTGTTTCTCGACAATAAATTCTCCTATTACAACTTCTCCCGGCCTCACACCTTGCTCCATTCAACCGGCTTTTCCTCTTCAAGATCCCCACCTGTGGAGTTGCTGCCAGCGATCTGGGTGCGGGTGCGTTTGTATCTCCAGTAGCTCGCTGTACGGTTCATAGCAACAGCACTATCAGCAAGCTGAAGGATATTCTGCTCTTGGGTACCCTGAGTTGGGGTTTCCCTGGCGTAACAATTAGCTTTCGTCACCATGGAATCGCCGACGCCTTCTAATCCGTCGAAGCCATCTTCAGAATCCCCTGGCAGACAACCATGGCCTGCTCGCACTGTCAACATCCGGCCTCGTAGTGTGCGCGATGTCCAGTTTGAGGGCTCTAGTGATGATCATCCACCCTCTGACACAGCGACAGTAGGCTGGGAGCGTTGGTCCGACATCACTCTGAGGCTGGACGGGCTTCCTTCAGAGACTGAAACCGCTCACCTGTTTGAATGGTTCTCCAAGGAGGGCCACATCGCCTGGATAGACATTTTCGCATCTCAATCTCAACCAGCCCCAAATCGACCCGTCTCAGCCAAAATCAGATTCGAACCTCCGCCGAAACGAAACTTCTGGGCCAACGGAAAATACGTCGTTCGCCTTCCAAATCGCCAGCAGTACCCCGGCGGTCTGACCATCTCGGTTGCTGCTCCGCGAAACCCTCCTCAGCAATGGATTAGAAGCACCGACGACCCTGGACGCATTTATCCCACTCAGATCAAGCTCCGTCTGCAAAGCCTTGATATTGGTGTCCAGACGGGCAAGGATAGCATGAAGACTATGAAGACTGTGGATCCCGTTGAGGGCCGTGATTTTGGACTTGAACTAAACACTAGATCCAAGACGCTCAGTGCATACTTTTCTCTTCCGGCTCGGTACAAAACCTGGAGCGGAACAAGAGACTTCAGGTTCAAGGTCGACATAGCAAGTATGAAGACCATACACCGCACGGCTCTTGACAAGGGCTCTTGCTCTCTTGTGATGCCCTTGTCGCTTCCGCCCCAGTACTTTTTCAAGAATGAGGATCCTCGGAAGACAATGTCAGCTGATCTCAAGACTTGGAGTCTCCAGGATACCTGGTATCGAACAACTGATGTGGCCGAGGACCTCTTGGCTTCTTTCAAATATCCAGTCGCGTTGCACAACGAGGTAGCAGACCCTGAGTACATGGAGATTGGACGATGGACAACCTTCCGATTTGTTCTCCAGACCAACAGAAGTGAATCGACGACCTCAGCCCAGCAGCTTCGCTTCGCCCTCGAAGACTTCAACATTATGTACAAGGACTCTCCCGATTTTGAGATAAGTCCTGGGGACAAGCCCCTTATTTGGACACTTCTGGACCACCCCCCAATTGCTCAGACGCCGGGGGGCGCGCTGGCTTTGCTTGAGTCAACCTCGCAGGTAATTCATCTCGAATTTCCAGTGCGCTATCAACTCGAGGTCTGCATATCCCGAGGGATCCTGAACGAGTACACCATCTCTGAGGAGTTTCTCCTCAAGCTCTCGGACATGGACCCTATCAAGGCGAGAATTCGGCTAGAGTTTCTCGTGGACCAAAACACCCAGCTCCAAAACCCGATGAGCTTATTCACGAATCCGGATGCTGAAGCATACTACCCCAACCCCCGGCTGCCTCACTACTGCACATTGGTGAGGAAGGCAACCGTCACCCCAACGACTATCCGTTTCAATACCCCCAATGCCGAGACGTCAAATCGGGTGGTGCGCAAATATAACCTCCTACAGGATCGCTTTCTTCGTGTTCAGTTCTTGGAAGAATCCGAGCAATCACGTATTGGTACGTTCAAAGATCAGAATGACGCCCTTTACACGCGGCTACTTCGAACGGTGCATCAAGGCATTCAGATTGGCGACAGGCACTACGAATTCCTTGCCTTTGGTAGCTCGCAGCTCAGAGAATGCGGTGCCTACTTCTTCTGCCCCACCAATAACACGTCCTGTGATGATATTCGCAAGTGGATGGGACAGTTTGATCATATCAAAGTGGTGGCCAAGTACGCGGCCCGTCTTGGACAATGTTTTTCGACTACAAGGGAAATCAAAGGCATCCACGTCCCCAGAATTCGAGAGATCCCCGACATCGAGAGAAACGGCTACTGCTTCAGTGACGGCGTGGGGATCATTTCAGTCTTCCTCTCCCGTATCATCATTGAAGAAATGGAGTTGGACGTGTTCGACGAGCCATCTGCTTTTCAGTTCCGAATGGGGGGCTGCAAGGGAGTCTTGACGGTATGGCCTCAGGCGAAAGGGATGGAGGTCCACATCCGTCAGTCCCAAGAGAAATTCAAAGCAGCTCTCAACAACCTTGAGATCATACGTTGTGCAAAGCTGGCTACCGCGACTCTGAATCGCCAGACCATCACCATCCTAGAATGCCTGGGAGTCCCACCAATTGCTTTTTTGGATCTCCTCGACTACCAGCTACACCGGTTTGAGAATGCCATGAAGGACAAGAACGTGGCGGTAGAGCTTCTCACTCAGTTTGTTGACGAAAACCAGGTCACGCTCGTGATAGCAGAGTTGCTCAAGTCTAACTTCATTGGCGACGGTCTCAGCGAGCCATTTGTGACCAGCATCCTCAGCTTGTGGAGGTCATGGTCTCTCAAGCTTCTCAAAGAGAAGGCCAGGATTCAGGTCGACCAGAGTGCCTTCGTACTGGGCTGTGTTGATGAAACTGGGTCGTTGAGGGGTCATTTTACCGCTACAGAAGGGTCCAAAGAGCAAGACATCAACAAACTTCCCCAGATCTTCCTGCAACTTTCCGATCCCAAGAACTACAACAAGACCAAAATTATACAGGGCGTGTGCATTGTTGGCCGAAACCCGTCGCTGCATCCAGGGGATATCAGAGTGGTCCAGGCTGTTGACGAGCCTAAACTGCACCATCTGAAGGATGTAGTGGTATTCTCAAGCACTGGGGATCGACCGGTTCCAAACATGCTCTCAGGTGGTGACCTTGATGGGGACGACTTTTTTGTTATCTGGGATAGGACTTTGATTCCCAGGGAATGGAATCATCCGCCAATGAACTATTCCGCTTCAAAGCCAATAGAGCGCAAAGAGGGTGTCACTGTGAGCGATATCAAGAATTTCTTCGTCTCATATGTCAGGAACGACGTTCTCCCCCTTGTTGCCGTCTCGCACCTAGGGTTTGCTGACGATTTGGGCCCCAAATCGAGACTTTGCCTGGATCTCGCAGATATGCATTCACAAGCAGTCGACTTTCCGAAGACGGGCGAACCAGTCAAATGGAGTAAAAGGTTTCAGCCTCGAAGATGGCCACACTTTATGGAGAAGAAACACTCATATCCATCCAAGAAAGCCCTTGGCCGGATCTATGACAAGATAAGCCGCCAGCCGGTCGAATTTCGACCTGACTGGGAAGACGATTTTGATCAGAGAATCCTTGGTCGCTTCAAGCTCGATAATGAGATCCTCAAAGCTGCAAGAAAAATCAAGTTGCAGTACGACACGTCGATCAGGCGTATCCTCGCTCAGCACAATGTGGGCACTGAGTTCGAGCTATGGACTGGATTTGCCATGTCTAAGCCTACCGTCGGCTCCGATTACAAGCGTCAAGAACATCTGGGCAGAGAATACGATGCTCTCAAGCAGCGATTCCGCGAGATGTGTTATGAGGCAGCAGGCGGGCATAATCCCGACAAAATCGACCCATTCGTTGCTGCTATGTACAAGGTTACCGAGGAGCAGATCAAGATTGCGCTGTTTGAACACAATCGAGGACCAGTCAATGAAGGGGGTCACATTGTTGGCCCTCGTCGACTTGAGGCCAGATCCATGCCCCTTCTTAGTTTCCCATGGATCTTCCACTGGGTGATGGTTCGCATTGCGCAGGGGGCCAACTATGATGGCCGTAAGTCCATGCTGGCACCAGCCAGGCGTCGAACCCAACCCCAGTCCTACCACAGCGTTAAGGTAGACGGTAACACTGCGTCCGCAGAGGCTAGTGGAGCATCTTCTATGAGCCACGGGGACGCCTCTGAAGGGTTGAACATTGCCGCGGGACGTCATGGCCACGAGTCTGAAAGTAAGAGTGGCGATGTCCGGCGCAATGACGACTTTCACCAAGTTGGTGCAGCACCCAGCTTAACCGACGAGGGATATGTCTCGACCCAGTCTTACGAAAAAGGTGCAGAAGACTTGCCTGCAAACCTTATTTCCGTCTCCGCTCTTCCTGCACGTGTTGACGATAGGGCTACTGGTACGAGTACAAGTCGGAGCTTGGAGGAGGATGATACTGAGACATGCCATCCCCTGTACAATGCCGACACCAGCCAGCACGAGGATTCGCGATCGACATGCCAGCTAGGGGATGAGTGTGACACGGCAACCCACCGGGAAGTATTGTCCGGAGTTACATCAGAGGGTGACACGAGCCGGTCTCGGACGGGTAACGATGCCAAGGTTCAGAGAGGCGAGGAGTCTACCGGGCCACATGAGAAACACGTTGGTGAAGCTGCAGACAGCTCCCACAACCAAGGGGTTGGTGAGTCGCTCATGTATCGGCTGCTTGAGATGGAGATGGATGGGTAGGCCTCGGTGGGTACACGCGGACGCCGATGGACCTCGACATATCCTTGGCATTGAGGCGTATTTCTTGGTCGAGATAGGTTAAGCAGATCGATGTCGTCTAGAATATCCGTGTTTTCGCTAAAATCCAGTGACGGCTGATTATCATGGTGTGTTACTTTGGGTGGGGTTGGAATCAAGCAATGCTGGCTGAAAAAGCTTTTTTTCTCAATTCATTTCCTGACGCATAGGTCGGTTCGTAGCACCCATTTCTCGCCGTCGAGGACTTGTCGCCCTTCGTGCTGCAAGGATCGTACGATGATCAGCATGCCGTCTTTCCATTTGCTCTTGAAGTTGACTCGGAGAATGCGAGGTAGTGGCGTCAAGGGGGCGGGGTGTTGAGAGGAGAGACAAGAAGAGAATGTACGATTAGGGGGGAGGAGGGTGACGAACCAGGAGACAGTCGTCACCATGCTTGTGCAGGAGGAGCATGCCCGTTTCGAGCGGCACGGCAATCTCCTCAGCTGCTGATTTGCGGTCGCGTGGGTAGAAGACGGTCTCGCCGCCAACGCAGCCCTCCGCGGCCGACGTGAGGTAGAGGAGCAGGGTCCATGTCGTGCGGACGGGGATGGGGAGGGGCTCCTCGAGGGTATCTGAGGGCAGGATCAGGGAGTTGGAGTCGTCGTCTGCGTGGCGGATCAGCTCGTCAGTATGTGGTCCTTTGTTGCGGAGGCGCGTGGAGCATTGGTGGACAGGGGTGAGGGAGGTGAGACTACTCGTAGAGAGAGGGTGAGACTGGGTGACCGTGAGGCAGACCCTCGAGGTGTCTCAAGGCGCGGAGCACAAAATAAGTGACAAGTGAGACAAGGGGAAAGGAAACAGGCAGGCAGGCGCCTCCAGGCGCCTCCAGGGGTACAGGGGTGGCGGTCTCTCGCAGGGTCATACGAGTTGACGACTCTCACTCACAGTGGCAGTCGAAGTATTGGCCCTTGGTGTATCGGTAGACGCGAATGTTGGGGCTGAGGCCGACAGGTTCGCCTCCCCTACGGATGAAGAGCGGTGCATTAGCCTATGCGACTTCGCTAAAAGGATCCAAGGGTTGACATCGTGGCGCTGTCATATAACAAGCCACACTTCCAGGTTCTTGCTGCAATACGAAGTCTCGATACGGAGATTCATGTCACACATCCTTGTCTAGGGCTGGGAAGATATGATATATCAGGGATGATTGTAAGAAACAGGGACAGCTACTCACCACAGTTCTTGCATGTGGCGGTTGCCATGGACAAGAGCGTCCTTGAGGCCGGTCTGCTCCCAGAGCCTGCGCGCAAAGAGCGGATCGTCAATCTGGAAGCGGTCGTTGACGCGGACAGCCTCGCCACGCTTGGGGCGGGAGGGGGTTGTCTGCATGGGCAACGTCCTCAGGAAGCTAACGTAGTCGCGGCACAGGGAGCGAGGGAAGAAGGAGGGCAGCAGGGCGATCTTGGGGGTGGCATCGTGCAGCTCGGCAGTTAGGTCGACGACGGGCAGCGGAGGTTTGAACTGCGGCCACGAGGGCGGAGTGGAGAGGGTGGAGGGAGCCGCGCCGGGCTGGGCAGACGTCGTCGATGTGTCTCTGTTGGCCGACTTGTTGGACTTGGTGGACTTGGTGGACTTGTTGGGCTTGGGCATGGTGGTGGTCCTGAGGTCCAACAAGACGCAGACGTGTACGAAGAAGTAAATAATGAGGTGTTGGGCGACGTCTCCCCCAGCGGGCGCGCGTCGACAGGGAGCGACACGAGGCGACAATAGGCGACAACAAAGCCCGTGTCTCGAGACAGCGGCAGGCGGGTGTGCTTTGCGGTGTCGCGAGGTTGATGTCGTCTTCAGACGCCAAGCTGGGACTCGATTCCGGGTTTCCCAAAGGCTAGGCTGCAGGGAGAAGTGGAATGGGACTAGTAGCCAAGGCGCCAAATTGGTCGTGGGAGATGCCAGATCCAGCAGGACGCAGAATGGGCTTGCCTGGAACCGATCGTTTATGCCGGAAGACTGCCGCGGGATGGCTGGCGGGATGACGGGATGACGGGATGACGGGATTGTGGGAGGGGGAAGGGTAGAGACTGTGGAGGCCGTGGTGGAGGCCGTAGAGGGGTGTTGAGGGGGGGTTTGAGGGGCGCGTTGAGGGGCGCGTTGAGGGCCCTAGTACGAGTATGTACTCGTAGAGGGTCGCAGAGAGTCGTCGAGGCTGGCAGAAGGTGGCACCGGCTGGCAGAGTGGGAGGATGATTGGAGGAGGGGCAGATGTCGAGGCAGGAGGACAAGGGCCTGCTCGCCAGGTCTGGCCTGGTTCAAGTAGGCGATCCGGGCGGCCGGATAGTCGGGGACCCAGATGCGCGGTCCGTTCAAGATGGCTGGCCAGTGACTTCGCAGATCGAGTCCTGATCGATCCAAGTAAGTTAGTACTCCGTACCTTAAGTAGATACCTGCCGAGATACTCGTGGGCAGTAGACAGTTGCTGCCAGCACCATGTACTAGTACGGGCAGAGTCGGCGACGCGCCTGAAACCTCGTGCAGCGTGTCCATCTGCAGTGTGGTCTTGTGCAGCAGCAGAAGCACCACCAGCAGAAGCACCACCAGCAGAAGCACCACCAGCAGAAGCACCACCAGCAGCGAGCGATACGGCCCGCCGTTATTCAGTGGGGCCGTCCTCGTCGACTTTGGCATGGATTTCGCGCGTACTCCATAGTCCGTACTATTTTAGCAGTGCTACTATCATTATTTGTCCTAGTGCTACGAGTACGTCAGTTCGTTGCAGTGCTAGGCCCGTGAGCCCCTCCCAGGAAACGGGCACTTGGAACGCTCAACGGGGTCATGATGTCAAGCTGGGCAACTGGGTTCCTTTTTTGATTACTATTCATCACTGTCGCTGGGTCGACTCTGATGTGGATGCACTACTCTGTAGCAATTGCGACTCTAACTACAATGTACGAGTACAACCTGGAAGGCATGGAGATGGAGGATACTACTGGGGTTACACCGCTTGCCAGCACAGGCCAAGCCTCGTGACAACGATAGGCCCCGCCAACGTGCATCGTCATGTGACCAGCCTTGGACGACAACTCTTCCAGGTTGGACCAAAGCAAGCCTCCAATACTGTAACGCTCCAGGCTGGCGCGTTGAAACAGAAACTTTGGGTTTCCATTTCTCCCGCACATGTTCGCCAGACTTGAGAGATGACCAGATGCACCTTGTAATCAGAAGCCGTAGTATTCGCAAACTAGTAATGCCTGCCTCCCTGACCAAGCAAAACTCTTAGTTGCATAAGCGAGGGAGGCCGTCTTCCCTGGCGCCTCTTGCCTGAAGAGGCTGCATGTCTGTCTGTCAACGTCTTCCCAATGGGTTATTGAGTTTTAAGCATCCCTCACATTCCAGGTCCTCACCAAACCTGTTCACGCCGTTCCAAGTGGCGCCCCCACCTGCACGCTTGCACGCTTGCGCACGCCGGATAGCCAAACGCTGTTCTGTCTCGCGTGTCGCGCCTGTCTCTCCTGAGCGCTGCTCTGTGGACGTTTCAGCCATGCAACGCCCAACTCCGGGACCTCTCGGAGATGAAAGAGCCAACGCCCCGTCGCCGTTCACACGCCAAGTGAGGCAACTAGGCCTCTGTCTCGCCGGCGCAGGCTTCCTGGCGGCCTCCATTGCCGTCTCCAGGCGTTCCGTCCTGCGACTGAGAGCCGCCACGATCCCACCCTTCTACCTCTCCAACCGCCATCCCGCCAGCAAAGGTGATTCCCAGGACCGTGGGCTGCTGGCCGCTCGCGCCCTGGGCCTGGCAACCCTCAATGTCATGAGCTTCGGGATCATGCTCGTCGGTGGCATCTCCTGGGCCTTCGACCTGTCGTCCATCGACGAGCTGCGGGAGAAAACCAGGAAGCAGCTGACAAGGCCAAGCAACCTCAGCACGGAGGACGAGGCGCAGGTGGAGGCAGAGATGGAGAAGCTTCTCGACACTGTATACTCAAAACTGGGGATACCCCGTCCTCCCGCCGAGTCGGAAGACGACGCGGAGCCGCGGGCAGGGAAGGGCGACGGCAAGCAGTGATGTTGCAGTTATTACCAGGTACCCAAATTCATCACGGCCATCATAGGCTCCATAGCCCATGGCCATGCATCGCCAGTGCACCACCCACTTCCCGCACCGGAATGCATCCCTACGCACGTGCGTCCACAGATCGATCTCGACTGCTGGTGCTCCAGTACGTTGCGACCCATGGCGAGCGAAGAGACATCTTCGCCTGAAATATGTATAGCTACAGGACATGATCCTAAAAGCAAGCAACTCGGAAACTAAACCGCATAGCATTAATGGAAACACAACCTCTCCTCTCTCGCTCTACATACATGCAGTACTTATTATCTCTTCTCCCCCAGTTTGGCACCCCCCGACGTGGACCCTCAGGCACAGAGCCGTTCGCGCTCCATCGTCGAAGGGATCAGTGCATTTTTTATGGACGAGAAGGCGAGGGCCACATTTCCCGATCTTCAATTCTCCACGGTTTCCAGTCGGAGACTCCGTGGAGCAGCGTCGAACAGCCAAATGGGGCGGGTATCGCCGGTTGGACCACTATGCGGGCCTCGATTCTGGATTGAGCCACTGAGACGCCGCCTTCTTTTCTTTTTTCTTCGCCCCCGAGAGCCTCGCGAGTTGGTGAGTCGCAGCCGATCTGGGGGGCGCGCAACCCCCATTCGAAACGCTTCTGCCTGCCCACTTCGAGCCGTGGCATGGCAGAAATTTCTACCCGTACTCGTAGGTTGACTGTGTGCCTATGGAGTACTCCATACGAGTACTCCATACAGTACCCCAGAACGGCTCCTGGTCGACCCGAGACACCATCCAGACCTTTGTGCTTAGAGGCCATGAACAGCTTTACGGGTACAAAACGAGACACATCCCAGCAACCTAACGGCTATGTATACATTAGCTCCCCGAAATGTGGGTACCTATCAAGGCCATGTCCTGGGGGCCAATTCATGGATTCTCTTCCCAAGACGTCTTAGCACAACACGCGGCAGTTCAACCGCCTCACTCTTAATGCAAGCCATAGCGTTGTATTCCCCGAGGACCAAGCACTCGAAGTTTCGGGGTTTAGCTTGAGACTAACCTGCCTGTGGGGCCCATGGGGCCCATGAGCCATGGCCATGCCTCGAGATGGATGGGCGCCTCTGATATCCCTACTGGGATTCCCTACTCGATGAGCTTCCATGCAGATACGAGTACGGCAGAGACCAGCCAGGCCATAAACGGTGCCATTGGGGTATAAATATGGCCGATGAGGATGCACTCGCTCTTCGCAAAACCATTTACTACTATCCTTCATCACTCGATGTACACTTAGGCCTGTCAACCAACGAAAATGGTCGAGGTGCAGTACAATTTTCAGGGCTCCATTTGGACATATACCTATGCCAGTGGGCCCGGTGCCGGCACCGTCTTCTTTCAATCGCCGCAACGGTCCTGGAGCAATAGACGCAAGTCACTCGTCGTGCGGCAAGCGAACTCGGATAAGGAGAACGAGGCCTGGGTGAACAGAGACCCGTCTCTGCTCAAGCGGTGTGGAGACCACGACCCCGTGCTTCCCACACTTGCCGACGCTCACGGAGTCATCGCACGGGACGGCTGGGCGCCAGTCATACAACCATCGTGCGGGTCAACGGAAGGCGACGGGGCGCCCCTTGTTCCGTATCACCGAGGCGAGCGGGTCTGGGTCGAACGGAGCCTGAGCCCGACAGATACAGGAGAGTCGATCCCGGTCATAAGCATCGACACCCTCGAATTCTTCAGGATACCGTCCAAGTACATCTGCTTCGTCCCCCAGCTCGTCAAGGTCGACCCACGAGGGAAAGACTACTTTGCGACACCGGCTGGTCCCGCTCACGATATCAGCCGCGACAGTCGGCGGTGCCAAGCCCAAGCGTTTTTCAAGTGGCCAGCTGGGCGGCCGCAAGAGACGACATGCGAGTGGGATGGCTGGGATCCCGGTGCCGGGGAAACCGCCCCTGTGTCAATGGAGCTCGATGCCTACCGTCCTGTAAGCGACGTGCATCAGCGACGTCAGCTATTTCGACAGCAGTGGGCCGTTCTGAGCGAGGAGCTGGCAGCGGCGGCCGATGATAGCGAGGATTCCGATGATTGCGACCTAGTTGCGGGAGGTGGGAGTCAATTTGAGTCACTACCAGGGCAACTGGCGGTCGACTCGGCCAGACGTGGCCCAGTCAACGTACGCGCTCCCCCTCCTCCCGCCTAAACCATCAGCTCGTGGCGAAAAAACCTCAATGAGCTGACAAGAAACACAGAAGGAAAACTGCTGCAACTTGGCTCCCGGCTGTGACGTGACCCGGTGGCAGGTTCAGGACGCGCCAGGCCAAGTGGCGGGGATGGAAAACTTGCCACATTACCACGTCCAGAGCACCGACGTCAACCACTGCTCCGCCGGCAGGAAGCACAGACACCATTGCGTCCTCTGGCACGACGACAGGACTCGGTGCGTATTGGATGGGAGGTCTGTGGAGCACAGTTGCTGTGTGCCCCTAGCAGAGGTACTGGGCCCGAGGACCCCGGAGGAGGCAAAGACGGCATTGCAATTCCCACCCCGGATCGGCGAGCTATTGCTCGACCCGGGAGACCCAAGTTACGTTGCGGTCGGCGAGTTCGATGGGCTGAGTCTCGAAGAATACCAAGGCCCGAGTGCGATGTCTACGACGCACCTTGCCATGTATCAGAAGCAGAGGAGGGCGGCCCAGCTACACCTCGATCGCCAAAGGCGACAGTATCAATTGAAGCTGCGGATGCAGCATAAAAAAGGTCAGCAGACTGCTCCGTCTGAGCCGACATCCGTTTACCAGGGACAGCCGCGCCCACAGAACCAGCAACATGACGATCGTTTCGATCCCATAACCACCACCGCGCCCGTTGACCCATCACTCAACGCCATGGCGCCGAGCTTGCCATGCTCTGTGCAGACAAAGCCTCGAGATTACGGCGGTATGTTTTTTTTCCCACCCCATTTTCTTTTCGTCCCTCCTGGCCTCCTTGTGCTCTGTCTAACAGCTTACCCTAGATTTCATCTCCGCGACGAACCCATCCTCCTCCACTTGTGCAAAGTGCGCCCACTCCCGACCGTCGTCGACCCCCATGGTAATGATCGACCTCACAATCAGCGACTGCAACCCTTGTAGTACGAATGAAATAGGGACAAGTGCCCTTCCACAGCCCGCGCGCCAGATGAGGGGCCGTTTGCAATGCCGCTAGCTAGTTGTGATCGACTACATCAGCTGCCCCGGGGGTGAGCTCCCCGCCACCCTCTTTGTGTCTGATGCAGGACGAGGTTTCGCTCGAGGTAAACTCAGCCTGGGTACTAGTAATTGGGAGGATTAAGTAGGGATATTAGACTTGAGGATGTCGCCTCTCATCTTCAGATGTCTGCTGGGGATCCACATGCATCGCTGGACCGGAGTTTGGGGGGGGGGACTGGGGTTTCTTCGCTCAGCCAGGGGGTCAAGCTTATTACCCATCCAAGAAAATGATAGTCGAGGCTGGAGGCTCGCTCGGTCCGCTATGTACAACCATGATCTCGCGCCCAGTAGTGATGAATCTCCATCGCTATATACAAACATGCTTTTTTCGCTCAGTGGTGCATGCCTTGCCTACCTGTTTTCCCGCATGACGGAGCACCAGGGTCACTCACGACATCCCTGTGTATCTTATTCGAACATTTCTTCGTCTCCCATCTCCCTCGCACTCACCTGCTGCTGTTCTCCTGCTCGTTCCCCTTCTGCGTAGCGCCCGCCTTCAAACCCACCGCCGCCTCCATGGCCTCCAGGCTTGCCCTCCGCCCCCAGTTCCGGGGCTGCCTCTTGAGGAACGCCCCCACAGAGCCAAGGTAGCCCTCGTGGCGCAGGAAGTAGGCCTGCTTCTCTCCCTTGCTCCAGAACTTGATGGCGTAGCTGAGCGTGTTCATGGTTTGGCGGTGTCCGCGGATGAAGGACCCGCCGAAGTAGATGTCGGAGAGGTTGTGGATCTGGGACTGGAGGTAGGCGATCTGGCCAATGTTATTGGAGATGGCGTAGAGGAGGGAGCGGGAGATGTCGGAGGAGGAAAAGGGGGCGTTGGATGGCGTGGGGTGCGCTTCCGTGTTTGGCTGCTGTGATTGCGATGACGAGACGGGTCCCTCTCTAGATCCGGACCCCATATCTTCGGCCATGGCCTCGGCCTCGTGCTTCATGCGGAAGACCTTGCCAAAGGAGGAAGCAATGGTGGTGCTCTTAAGGCCAATCTTGCCGTAGTCTGTCCCGTAGATGTCACCGACGAGCATGTCAACCTTAGTGTTGTCGCCGTGCTCAGCCAGGTTAAGCATATCGTCAAAAGAGCGGGCTCCTGTCAGAAGAGATAACAGTCCCCAGAGGGTGCCTCCTCCGAGCGAGGTTCCCCCAACACGCTGGTAGGAGCGCGGCCCTGTCACCTTGAGCATGGAGACGCCAGAGCCAATGTTGACGAGGAGGTAGGGATATATGGGTTCTGGTGGAGTGACAAAGTGCATGGGGTCGGTCTCGGAGTAGGTGAAGACCTCGCGGGGAATCTCGGTGATGAAGAAATCGAGACCTATGAGTCAAACAGTTAGTCCCCTTCCGCACAGTCTAGAAATTTTGATTGTCGCTCACCAATTATAAGGCACTCCATCTCGTCCTCTCTAAGAACGTCGACGCCTAGCGCATCCCGGATCTTGTCGTAGAACTTGTAGGCACCTCCGCCGGTGGCCATGACGCAGAGCTCGCCCGGGCGCGAGCCATTGAGAGCGAGCTGCTTGTCGCGTAAGTTCTTCATGAGCTCGACGCAGTCATCTATGCGGTCCGTCTCGAAGTTCTGGAAGTTGAGGCGGCCGCCGGGGTCGGTGGAGTCGACTTCGCGAGAGAAGTAGACGAGCTTGATGAGAGAGCCGCCAATCTGGTCAAAGAGGTCAATCAGCATAACGGATGCGAATGTAGGCAGGGACTTTAGAACGCACGTCGACGGCAATGTGACTAACTACAGCCGTGTGGTTCGGCAGGCGGATGTCGCTCGTCTCGTGGAGCGAGGGACTGGCACGGCCGGTGCCGAGGTCGGTGCCAGCAGCGGGGGTGGAGGTGTCGGGATCGACAATGAAGGCGCCCGTGACATTGATCTTGACACTTCCCGGGCGGGTGATGGTGTTGTCAATCTCCTCGGTGGAAGTCATGGTTCGTGGCCTCCGTTGGCGAGGAGACTCCGGATCGTGATCAACGACGGCGCTGCTGCTGTCCTTGTTGCGCGCGTTATTGTCATGATGGTGACTGTGCTCGTCGCTGGCAGAGGTCGCCATGTCGACCAGCCGGTGTCACCACACTGGCGCAGTGGAAATATGATGTCAGGGTGAGGAATGGTATTGGCTCGAGAGGACTGTTGAGCGATTGGGCCCTATATATTCTCATGAGGGTGTCGGTTGATCATCAGCAGTTGGGGGAGGACAAAGTAGTATCGTACCCCACAGATCCGATATGAACGATAACGCCGAATCATCGATAGCCGTGGAAATCATGGAGGGGTGCCTCCAATTTTTGTTTATCGATAGGTGTTTGGTGGGGGTCTGCCTGACGGAGACGCAGCCACGCTTCCACCCGCCCCTTCGCCCCTTCCAAGTTCAAACCTAAAACCTGGTCTTTTCTCCGATGCTGTTGGGCCCGAGGCAGGTACCAGGCACAGCAGTTCAGAGGTAGTAACACCGGAAGGAAAGGGAAACATATCAGCCCACTGCTGTTTTCAGCATCAAAGGCTGATCAACACGCCACGTCATCTCTGATCTCCCGATGTCTCACTCGGTGACCCGTCTACGTCATCTTCAGACGTCTCCATCAATTACTCATGGATAATGAATCGCATAGGGACATTTTCACAAAATGCGAAGGGGACATGACGCGTTTAAACATCAAGAGTGGGACAGAGATACTGATCATACAGGCCATACATATTTTATTGCGATGAGACTGCCACGTATACGCTTATTAGACGTGGAACTTGACAACCTGCCGGCACTTTGCCTTGCCGGTCTTCATATCATCTACCATCTGCGGGAGCTCCTCCAGCTTCTTAAACTCGACGGTAGGCTGGATCCCGTGCTTGGCGGTGAACTCGACAGCCTTGGGCATCCGTTGCGGGATGCCGGTGCTCTCGGCCTTGATGCGGTACCGGCCCGTCGTCAGGTCAAACGTCGACGCTTGGATGTCCTTGGGCGCAATTCCAATGACCATGAGCAGCCCTCCCGTGCGCAGCAGATCGGGTGCCGATGTGTAGGCGGGCTGGGCCCCTGCAAAGATGGCAGCAGCGTGAGCACCCTTGCCGGTGATCTTCTTGACCTCATCGGCACAGTTGGATGTCGTCCTGGAGTTGACGACGGCGTCGGCGCCGAGCTCCTTGACTGACTCGAGGACTTCGTCGCTGATGTCGATTCCCACGACCTTGAACCTCATGGCTTTGGCATATTGCGTGGCGTACTGGCCGAGGCCACCGCAACCCACGACAGCGAGCCACTGGCCGGGCTTCAGCTCGCAACTGTCGACGGCGTGGAAGGCTTTGGGATGTGTCAGCCGGCTGTTCTGCTCCTCTGCGAGATCTGGGGACTTACCAGTGATGCCGGCGCAGAAGAGGGGAGCGCTACGGTCCATGTCAAGCTCCTTGGGCAGGATGATGGCGTTGCGGTAGTCGACTATACAGTACTCCTGGAAGAAGCCGTCAACGACAAAGCCCTGGAGGAGCGGCTGACTTGTTTCGCATCGCAGGTTGTGCACCTGGCAACCATCGCACTCGAAGCAGCAGTTAAGAAAGTAATTCCAGCCGATGGGATCGCCGACTTTGAAGCCCTTGCCCTCGGCGGAAGGGTGGATCTTGTCGATGTAGCCCACACCCTCATGGCCTATTGTGACGGTGGACTCTAGGCGGAGCTCAAGCATGAGATCAGAGTGGCACAGCGACGCAGCGTGCGTCTTGACCAAGAACTGATTCTCGCCCGGCTCGGGGACGGGAATGTCGTTTATAACGACCTTCTTTAGTTTCTGAGGCAAGGGATGTCAGCAGGGCCCTTGGTGCCTAGGCGGCAGACTCACGCCATCCCACTGTCCAGCCTTCATCTTGATCAGTATGTAAGTATGAAGTGTTGAGGAGTGTCTCTAGTTGTAGGTCTTAGAGTCAAGCTGTGCAATCGAGTTGGATTGTGATAGAACGAGGCACTAGCGAGAGGGCCCTCTTTTAAAGGACAAGGCGAATCAGGAGAGGAAAACGTTACGCCGTATAGAAGCGGCTGGCTCCTCCAGTTACATAGTAAGTGACCTAGGCGGCTATATTAGCCCACGAGTAGGGGTGCGGTATAAGCCTGGTCAAAAAGCAACACCCGCTTCTATTCCGTGCTACATAGTACCTAAGGTACCTAGCAGACTCAGACCGCCCGTCCTGCCGATAACCTGGTGCCGCCTGTTACAGGGCTAACAGAGAAAAGGTGTCAAAGATCATTTCATTTTTATCTCCAATATTCTGCTATTGTTCTTGGAGCAGAGTTGACGCGTCTCCTGAACAGTTGACCTATCCGGAAATATATCAGTCGGCTGGTATTATGCGATTTTATCTACCCTGTCGTAGAGCCCTTAACCCGTGTCGGTGCAAAACACGGCTCAGAGGGCTGAGCGGTGGCATTCTCGGCGACAAGGGGGATAGGTAAGTACCTGCCTTCATGTACCAACGTCCGAAAGCGCGCGCCCCTTCATCGCTAGATGTTATCACGGTGTCATGTTCAACGTGTCAGACACCAAAGGGCTGCACTCCCACTCCCATGAGTCAGGAGAACCGGCCCCGGGGGAGGGGAATGGGCCCGGATGTTCAAATCCGGGGAGTTGGGGAATTGGTTGGAGAAGACAATGGGGCATTACGGGAAGCTGGTCGGGACCTTAGCAGCTTATGGCCCTGGCAGTTTGGTGGGGAACCTCGAGCGTCTTGCGGCGCCCTTGTCTGGCACTCGCTTCTCGACACGGCGTCCCAAGCCCTCACTCTCAGCTCTGCCCGCCCGCATCATCAGCTCGTGGACGGAATCACTTTCCCCGGTCACCACTGGCATCCCCCAGACAGCCAAGGCACCCACAGACAGTCACGGGCGTTATAGATAGAGGAGCTGTCCCTTCCATTTGGAAAGCAGTCCTCTTTCCCGGCGACACTCTCAACCTGATTGAATCCACATCTACCTCGGTATTTCTGGCGGGCACTTACAAACCACTAGGCCTGCCAAGACGGTGTCTGTGCTTGCAGTACCATGAGACCCGCGGATCATCAACACGTGCAATGCCCCTTATCAATCTGCGACATTGTGCGAATCGTGGAAAGCCGGTGGTCTGTTCCAATAACATGGGCACTTAATATTCGGTACCTTGGTGTGTGTAAGATGGAATTTGAAAGACTCGCGCAGACTCGCCAGTCTCGCTGCTCTGTCCCATGAGTGGGCCCCTCGCTTTTAACGCAGCGTTGCAGTCCGTTCCGTCCTTCGGAGGGCACCGCCCACAATCCTACCACCCGTGGGCCGTTCCTACCTAACCTCATCCCCTCTCATATCACGCAACCGCTGGCTTTTCACGCTCAAAAAAAGTTGAGGCCATACCACTCTCTCAATCTCATCTTCAACTGTCCCCCCAGCACATCACCAGTTGATCCGACTCTCCCCCCTGAGCTACCCATCCTCCCAACCCTCCTCTACCCAGAACCCCGCTTCACAGACCCCCACCATGACTGAGCTCAAGGTCGGAGACAGCTTCCCCGAGGGCGTGGCTTTCAGCTACGCCCCCATCACCCCGGAGAGCAGCGAGATCACCTCCTGCGGTATTCCCCAGAAGTTCGACGCCAGCGAGGGTAAGCCATCTAGTCCTATCTCCCTCCCTAACCCCCACCTTGTCATTGGCCGCACAGGGCACTCACATCCAGCAGAGTTCAAGAAGAAGAAGGTCGTCCTCGTCTCCGTCCCCGGCGCCTTCACCCCCACCTGCTCCGTCTCCCATATCCCCTCATACATCCAGAACGCCGACAAGCTCAAGGCCCAGGGCGTCGACCAGATCGTTGTCATTGCCTTCAACGACGCCTGGGTCATGTCCGCCTGGGGCAAGGCGAACGGCATCAAGGACGACTTCATTGTGAGTCCCTCTCTCTTCTCGCCTCACAGTAATGATGCGCGTAGCATTGGCGGCTAACTCCTGGTCCCGTAGATCTTTGCCTGCGACACAGACGCCAAGTTCAGTAAGAGCATCGGTTGGACCGCCGGAGAGCGGACCGCTCGCTATGCCATTGTCATCGACCACGGCAAGGTTACCTACGCCGCCAAGGAGGAGGGACGTGGCATCGAGAAGTCTGGTGCCGAGGCTGTCCTCGCCAAGCTGTAAACATGGGTGCCACTAGAGTAGATACTAAATCATATCAAGTATAGATATTGAAAGATCAGAGGCTTTGGCTGCCCCATACCCAGCCGAAACACCCTGAGTGGCCCATATCACGTTCACAGCATCAATCTTGGTTGACCTTGCACAGGTATGTCATTTGCTCAACTACCAATGCACCCTATGGCATTCCATGCACCCGAGATTTGTAGTAGAAGAACCGGCCGGAAAGACACACAAGAACCATGGACTCCCGTCCTCCCAAGTTTTCTCGTTTCCTCCCCCATCCACGCCGCCAAACCAACAACCTCGCCGTCCCCGTTTAGCGGGTACGGGCGGCAGGCTTGGGAGGCGCGCCCTTGGCGCCCTGCTTGCTGACACCCCGCACGGTGCCCTTGGAGGCAGAGGCGGCGTTCTTGGCCTTCTCGGCCTTCTTGGCAGCCTGGGCGGCGGCCTTCTTCTCCTTGCTCTCCTTGATGGCCTGGAGGCGGGCGGCGGAGCGAACCTCGGGGCGCTGCGCGCGCTTCTCCTTGATCACGTCGAGGGAAGCACCAACGATGGCACGCTGGGCCTTGACGGTGCGGCGAGTGCGCTTCTTGGCGACCTCCTGTAGGAATTTGTCAGTCTCTCCGCTGCTTTCTGCATTACGGGTTCCCTGCTGCTCCCGGTGCTGCTCCCGGTGGCCTCCCGGCTCCCCTCAACGCTGTCGCCATCTCATCGCATTGTGGGGAGGGGCCAACGGGGCGGCCTTCGTCGAGCTCGGAAATTGGATCGTTCGTACCTCAGAGATACCCTTGCGGTGCTGGCGGCGGAAAAGGACGGTCCAGGCAATGCGGCGGGGGTTCTTGCGCTGGAGGAAGAGCGACTCGGACTTGCCGTTCTGGAAGCGGAAGACCTTGCTGTCGCCACGGACGTAGATCTTACCCTGTATTCAAAAAAGAAGAGCATGTCAGCCGTCTGTGCCTGGTTCCCTGAGTTCTTTGTGTGTGTGCGATGGTGATGCCCTCATGTCGCTCCAGGGCCCATGTCTTCCGAAGTTGACAGGCATCCCACTTATCGCCAACGGGACTCGGAATCGGGGATCGCAAGGGAAGGAACGCAACGGGGAGAAGAGCGTACCTTGCCAGGGTAAATCCGCTGGCCGGAGAACGTGTCGTCGTAGGTTCTCATCTTGTCGCTGGTTTATCGGGTTCGAGGCGACAAGGCGGTTGTGGTGTGGACCGTGGAATTGGGCGATGGGCGAGAAGTTAGCAGTGTCGTCGTGATACGCTCAAATTTCTCGAATTGGTGGTGTGCGGGAATGACTAAGCGACCTAGGGCAACCTGTCGCCAAGAGTTGGCGCAGCTTGTTTCACGTGATCAGTCGCGCTCCCGCCCCGTCAACCTCGCCTCCTCCGTGATTGGCCCATCGTCTAAGTATTGACACCGAACCACCAGAGCGCAACCTTGCCCTTGAGTGGTGCTAGGCAGTTAAATCTTCTGGCTTCTGTACTACATATTCAAGCCCAAGCTGTGCATGGTCCGGGGCCGTCGCAATGCCACGGGATCAACTTCTCAATGACACCAAGGGCTGATCTCATTGCCCACGCCGTCTTAACTGAGTTCAATCGCCTCCCCACCAAATGCAAGCCACGTCTTCGCGACAATGGGCTTCACGAATGGATTCCTCTAAGCGGCATTGTCGCAGAGAGTAGTGATGGAGATGTTCATTGCCTGGCGCTAGCGTAAGAGTAGCACTGTATCCGTGGCCCCGATTGTCCAGGTTCTAACTCTCTGGCAGCACAGGGATGAAATGCCTTCCGGCGTCAAAGATTCCCGCTTCTAATGGGATCATTCTACATGACTGGCATGCCGAAATCTTGGCCATTCGCTGTTTCAATCGCTATCTGCTAGATGAGTGCCACCGTCTTTTGAGAGACGGCGGCGATTCCGACATCTTAGAGTTTAATGAACAGACTCCGGTGGACCGTGCAACAGGGACAGCGTCCCGTCCATTCATGATCAAGAGCGGTATCAGACTTCACATGTACTGCTCCGAAGCTCCTTGTAAGACTGTTGGCCTGGCGACAGTGAGAATATGTGCTCACAAATTCCCAGGTGGAGATGCAAGTATGGAGCTCACCATGACCGCCCAGGATGATGCCACGGCATGGGAAGATCCTGCTCCCACAGTCGGAGCCGAATCGACAGACCAGTCTCTGGTCGGGCGCGAATTCTTCTCCCGGCTCGGTGTGGTCCGCCGTAAGCCAGGTCGCCGGGATTCGCCGCCCACGCTGTCCAAATCATGCTCGGATAAGCTGGCGCTTAAGCAGTGCACCTCGCTTCTGTCGGGCATTTCATCGCTGTTTGTCGACCCGCAGAACGCATACATTGATACTCTCATTGTCCCTGCATCGCAGTATTCCAAAGTTGGTTACGAGCGCTCATTTTCCTCCCATGGCCGCCTAAAGTGTTTGGAGGGCTGGTCCTGGTCGGAAGGCTACTCGTTTAGACCATTTGGGATCGAAACCACGGATATCGACTTTGCCTTCTCGAAGAAGAAGGTTGCAGAGCGCTGGACAAAAATATCGCCCAGCACTGTCGGTGCTGCATGGTCGAGCTCGGGATTTGAGGAGACCATTGTTGGAGGCGTCTTGCAGGGGAGGAAGCAATCCGAGGTCAGGGGTGCGAGTCGGACATCTCGAAGACAAATGTGGATGGCGGCGAGGAATGTGGCAGGTGAGCTCGGCGATGGGCATTTGAACATTCAATCAGCCCTCGGGAGTGAAGCTTATGCAGATGTCAAGAAGTCTAATCTTCTTTTGGCTAGAAGCCAAGTCACTGCAAGCGCTCGGAACGAGGCCTTGGGCGGGTGGATACAGAACCAGGGAGACTCGGACTTCCACATCGACGTGGGGTTGTAGTTCTTTCATAACATCATGCGAGATTGGTATTTCTCTAGATGCTGATGGGACTCGTACAAATACGACAAACCAAGCCAGCCCGAATTGCGTCAGCTTTTTCCCGCCGTGACCCAACTTCGTAAGCCATGACCATTGCTTTGACTCCGAGTAAACCTTTGGCAAACCTCAGGAACGATATAAGGATTTTGATTCCGGGTTCTCGCGAGGAGCAACCTCACCGAGGCAATGCAGACGATTGTCCCGACCGCCTCGGCTTAAATAGATACCCTTCATTCCCTCTCCCCGCCTCCGTCTAGCTTTGAGGGAGTTTATTCGACCTTGCCCTCAAAGTTCTCGCCCTCCACGAGATCGGGGATCTCGCCATCATCCTCCTCGTCCTTCTCACCCTTCTGCATGTTCTGGTAGCTCTCAGCGAGCTTGCGGAGGGAGGCCAGGGAGTCGGGGCCGAGCTGGTTGAGGATACCGGGGACGAGCTCAGTGAGCTCCTTGTCCTCACCGTTGCCGTAGATGGCAAAGGTGTTGTGGGGGACAGCGGCGTGGACTGTGTCTCATGTAAGCATCCGAGGTTAAGGAAAGTATTCATGGTGCGTCATGAAGCATACCCTTGGGGGCAGCAAAGTGGATGACGTTGCCATCCGACTTGAACATGTTGACCTCCTCAATGGCCTGGATGGGCTGGGTGCCGAGCTTCTTCAGGGACTGCTGGAGCTTCTTGTCATCGGCGGCGGAGCGGGCAGGCGCACGCTTGACCTTTCTCCGGGGGGTACCCTTTCCACTGTTGAGTCAATTGGCGTCAGCGGTCGATTCGATTCGATGATTCATCGGCAATACGCCGGACGTCGAAAACTTACCCTGATCATCAAATTAGCACAATGGCAAGGTATAGAATCAAAGGAGCCGGACATACCGATACGGGCTCCCTGGCCGAGCTTCTTGAGGCGCTCCTGGACGTCCGCCATGTTGGGCTAGATGTGGTGGATTGAGGTTGCGGGGGTCGGACAAAAACTAGCAGAGCATCCTGTCAGCTGGCGGAGCTTCGCGGGAGGCATTCGCTCGAGATATGATGCCCCTGGGAAGCGCAAAACGCAACAATGCAGCTGGAGGAACGTACTGGTAGATCAGGGTCGCTTACAGAGCAAATGTCGCCGTCAGCTGATGCAGTCGGTGATGGTAGTTCAGAGGAGATTTTGTGCGTGCCAAGAGTTTGGGTTCCGGAATTTGTGTTTGCCCGCCCAGCGCACCCTGTCGGTCAGACGTGGGGTAGGTACGCCTGGGCTCGGCAGCATCAGGGTCCAACCGCGCAATCGACATGGTGGATGGTCATTATATCAATCCTGTTACGATGCTCAAAAGATCATGTTTTAATATATCATAATTATCTCAGTTCAATAATCTCTGACTAGAATTCGTTTCCAATTCTTCAGTTTTCCGTATTCATGTCACTCGAAAGAGTGTAGCCAGCTTCATGATGAGTAAAGTTGTCCCAAATCTGTTGTACAAGGCCAATAGACACCGTGAACACCTAAAAATGGTATGCATGAGTACATGTTCCCCCAATGAGTCGTATCCTGATACATATAGTACACCAGCCACCTGTCAAAGACGGCGGACCAAGTTACAGGAAGCACAGGGTTCACTTCCAGCCTAGCCAGCTTAACCACCCTCCCTGTTGTTTCCCGCTGTCTGGACCTGTCTGTTGGCTGACCACGACCGCATTACCGTCCAGGCCGGCCTCCTTTCTCATTTCCTGCCGGCGCGCTTCTGCCTCCTTGTCCTTGGCCTTGGCAGCCTCGATGGCTCTCCTCCTCTGCTTCTCTTCCTCTTCCTGGGCGACGATCCAGACTGGCAGAATATCAGTAATTTCAACATCCTTGATGTAGGGTATTTGTAGCCATACTCGGCTTGTCCGACTTCGAGTATTCCTTCAGCTTCGTCACAAACTCGTCAAACTCTTGCTCGCGCGCGGCCTTGCCTTCGATGCTCCTTCGTCGCAGGTCGGGATTATACTTCGCGCGAATCTCTTCTTCAGATGGGGACACCCAGGCTGTGAACATCGGTCCGCCGACGCCGAATACTAAACCGCTATACCTCTGGTGTCAGCTGGGGATTCCTGCGAACTACGAACTGGACCTTGGGATGGGAGGAAGATTCTGGAGAACTAACGCGACGGTGACTTTTGACCATAGCCTCCAATTGATGGGTTTCTTCGGCATGCTTGCAAGGTTTCCGGCGCAAGTAAGGCGCCTTCTGTCAAGCGGTTGTCGTGGTTAGCGCTTCGAGTTGGTCGCGATGCTTTAGATAACGTCCTGCACGATCTGCATCTCTCACTGGAGACCTTCCGTCATCGATTTGGGCAAGCGGTCAAAGCTCTGGATGAACTGTGGCTTGAGTGGCACCTTGCGCCACAATTCTAAACTCTACATTTGAAACCGGATTGTTAGTAACCACGCCTTGGTAAAAGTAAAAGTATGGCTATACAAGATCCCTAAGTCTACATCATTGAATTACTTACATTTCATTCTTGCCAATGCCATGTTTGTTCGGGGAATTCGGATATAATAGGGAGGGCTTTTTCCACGGAACTCGAATCGGACTCGATCATACTTCCAAAATAGGAAGTAACCAGCACGTGACCCGATTCTTGACGGATCAACTGAGGGCCCAATTTTATCAACCAATCAGTTAAAGCTCTATCCTACCCGGTTTTTTCCTCGACCCGGCGGCCACGGATGTTGAGCAGCGATTCTCAGCGGTATTATTTTGACATTTTTTCCTTTGGGCCGTGCGGGTAACGTCTAGTCTCTGGTCTAATAATTGGGAGGTCTCAGAGCGTCAATTGGGTCTTCATCTTCTCAACTACTATCCGTACTCGAATCCGACAAAGGTAGAGTTTTGCCTGCACCAACCACACGTGAACAGTACATCATGCTTCGATCATCCGCGGCAAGAGCGGGAGCCCCAGGCTCCGGCGTTATGAACTCGTGGCGGACAGCTGCGTTGCCGAGGACGACAGCAGTTGCAGTTGCGGCGCGCACATGTCAGCGACAGCAGCTCCTCCAACAACGCTCCATCGTCACATCGACCTCGACCCCGCATAGCAGACTCCCCTCCTCCATCCGATCCAACTCGTACCGCAGCTTCCACAGCTCCGCCTCCAACATGGCTGCCAACACCCGAACTGAGAGCGATGCCTTTGGCGAGATCCAGGTCCCTGGCGACAAGTACTGGGGCGCCCAGACCCAGCGGTCGCTAACCAACTTCGACATCAACCAGCCTCAGGACCGCATGCCCCCGCCTATTGTCAAGGCCTTTGGTATCCTCAAGGGCGCTGCTGCCACCGTCAATATGCGCTATGGCCTGGGTACGTGACCTACATCGCCTAAAGCTTCCCACGATGTCTCCGACATCGCTAACATCACGCAGACCCCAAGGTCGGTCAGGCCATCCAGCAGGCTGCCAAGGAGGTTGCCGATGGCAAGCTCATGGACCACTTCCCTCTTGTCGTCTGGCAGACCGGCTCCGGTACCCAGTCCAATATGAACGCGAACGAAGTCATCTCCAACCGCGCCATTGAGATCCTCGGCGGCCAGATGGGCAGCAAGAAACCCGTCCACCCCAACGACCACGTCAATCGCAGCGCCTCTTCCAACGATACTTTCCCGACCGTCATGCACATTGCCGCTGTCCTCGAGCTTGAGGGCGACCTGCTCCCCGCCCTGCACAGCCTGCGCAAGGCCATCCAGGCCAAGGTCGACGAGTTCGAGGCCAAGAAGATCATCAAGATCGGCCGCACCCATCTCCAGGACGCCACGCCCCTCACGCTGGCCCAGGAGTTCTCCGGATACGTCGCGCAGCTCGACTTCAGCATCAAGCGCGTCGAGTCAGCCCTGCCTGACCTGCGCCTGCTGGCCCAGGGCGGTACCGCCGTCGGCACTGGTATCAACACCTTCCAGGGCTTTGCCGAGGGCATCGCCGAGGAGGTGACCAAGATGACGGGTACCGAGTTCAAGACGGCCCCCAATAAGTTCGAGGCGCTGGCCGCGCACGACGCCATCGTCCAGGCCCACGGCAGCCTCAACACCCTCGCCACGTCCCTGACCAAGGTGGCCCAGGACATCCGCTACCTGGGCAGCGGCCCCCGCTGCGGCCTGGGCGAACTCCGCCTGCCGGAGAACGAGCCTGGCAGCAGCATCATGCCCGGCAAGGTCAACCCTACGCAGTGCGAGGCTCTGACCATGGTATGCGCGCAAGTCATGGGCAACAACGTGGCCACGACAATTGGTGGCATGAACGGCCAGTTCGAGCTCAACGTTTACAAGCCCCTGGTGATCCGCAACCTGCTCCACAGCTCGCGCCTGCTGGCTGATGGCATGCGGTCGTTTGAGAAGAACCTGGTTGCTGGTCTGGAAGCCAACGAGGAGAAGATTGCCAGCATTATGAAGGAGTCGTAAGTTGCCCCGCATTGCGTCTCCCCTTTTATGATAATTATCACTGTCACCTATCAGAGAGCTAACATGACGCAGGCTGATGCTGGTGACGTGCCTGAACCCCAAGATTGGCTACGACATGGCCAGCAAGGTGGCTAAGAACGCCCACAAGAAGGGTCTGACGCTCAAGCAGAGCGCCATGGAGCTCCAGGCGCTGAGCGAGGAGGACTTTGACACGCTGGTGAAGCCGGAGCTGATGGTCGGCCCCAGCCCTTACAAGGGCTGATTGCGCCGAGAAGGAGCGGTCCCGCAGCGCTTGCAAGAGGAGGCGTGCGGGACGTGTAACAGTTATTCAGTTGGATCCTGGAGCCAACTCAGCCTAGCATAAAGCATCTGTAACCTATATTATTAGACTTGATACATTATTACTCCGCCCCTGGTCAGGCAGTGACGATATGTGTGTTGGGCGGTAGTACCCGCGTGATGCATTGACCTGGAACATGCACAAGCAGCCGATGCTTACTAAGGCATCTATTGGCCGAGGAGTTGGAGACTTAACGGTGCCCCTCCGATGATTGGCCGCTGCTGCCCCGCTAGCTGCGGGAAGTCTCATGCCAGGCACGGCGAGCAGCGAGGCACCTGAGGCCTATTGGAGCCATGGAGGGCCACTTCTTCGGTCACAAGAGGGCCCAGCTAGGACGAGCCAAACGCCGAGTCTATCTCCTACCTCGCCCAATGCTGCTATCCTGACGCCGGGCTTCTTTGCCTTCTTGCCGCCTGGCGCTCCCACCACCAACCGCCAGCTAGCAAACAATACAGGCACGCATTGCTCCTGTCGCAGCGTCTCCGGCGGCTCCGGAACTCCTCTTATCCCTGGGTAGAGGGGGATCGTGCCGTGTCACACTCGATACCGTGTAAGCTGCTCCAGTACCCCATACCTCCTCCACCAGAACCCACAAAGGGCTGTTCTCTCCTCCCTGCTTCCAGCTCAAGCCCTTCTCCTGCGGCGACCGTCGAGTTGGCGCATTCTGTCTCCTTTCAAGCGTTGACCTCGTCACGCCCGCTGACTCGATCAATGCACAGCTTGCGACTGGCGGTTACTTAGCCCACGGTAGCGTCAGGACCTATCGTTTGCGATCCCAGGTCGCACCCTCGGCGCGTCACGGTGTACCCCAAATCGGCTTTAGCGACCCCATCTCGTAGAAGCGGCTGTTTTCGAAACCGCGACCGGCACTTCTTCAGGGTTTGGCGATTTGTGGCCTCGTCATGCGACTGTAGCGATTCGCAACGCACCACAATCCTCGACGCCCCTGTGCCTACATGAACGTCGTACCCGAAACGCCATCCACCGAGACATGAGATACTTGCCGCCAATTCCTGCGCCGAATTCAACGCTTCCTATACGCTCCTACCGACTTGAACTCTAGTTCTGCCGGGCTGCTCTCGAGTTTCTGCCATGGCGTACGCCGGAGGATACGGAGGTGACCCCCATTATGGCGCTCCTCCAGGCCGGGGAACGCCTCGACGAGGAGGGCATGGGGGACCGCTGCCGCCACAGCAGCAGCAGTACAACGGCTATGGAGAGAATTACGCACACGACGACTATAATAATAATCCAGGATATGGCCAGGACTATAGGGATCCCTATCAAAATCCAGATTATCCTCGAGGTCAGCAACCGCCACAAACCCAATACGACCCCTACGGTCCGCCTCCGGGGAGAGGAGGCGCGCCACCGCCGGGGGCTCTGCGTGGCGGTCAATACCCACCTCAAGGTCGAGGGGGCCCGGGACCTGGACCTGGAAGAGGCGGTGGACGCCCCCCTTTACACATCAACAACTCGGAACCAGGCGGTAGGTATCCGCTCTGGGTGGTTCTCATGCTCCGTACTAACACCGTTCACAGCTGGTCGCCCTCCACATATGAATGATGCGCCTCTAAGTCCCCGAGACCCTCGCTACGGAGACCCTTATGGACGAAGAGGAGAGATGGACCAACAGATCGCAGACCAGATGTCAGGGATGGATCTAAACGGCCAAGGAAGGGGCCCACCGCCCGCCCAGCATCAGGGATACGGGGACGCCAGACATGGCCATCCGCAGCGACCAGATCCGGGGGGTTATGGCGGATATGATGATGGATATGGCCAGGCGCCGGCGCCGCAGCAGCCAAGTCACGAATTTGCGCCTGTGGGACGGAGTATGACCATGCCAAACAACCCCGGTGCACTACGGAACATGCACCCGCCCCAGCGGACGAATACTACGATACCATATCAAGACCCTGCCGGACGGGGTATGTCACAACGACCTTCATCAGCGACAGAGCCGCAACGCGGATATCCGAACAATGGCCCAGGGCACGGGTACAACGCTTACGGAAGTGGTTATGACGGAGGGCAAGGATATGGCCAACAACAGGGGGCCACTTACGATGGAAGTTATGACAACTACTATGATGATGGACGCGGGGGATACCAAGACCAGGGTACTCGTCCCAGGGAGGCCAGTCAGGCAAGCCTTCCAAACTTCGACATGATTCCCCCCAACAGTCGAGACTCCTTTGAGCAGACCTTGCGACAAGGAGCAGAGCAGCCGCAGCCCGGTGCTCACCAGACGGCGCAGCTAAATCATGCCAAATCGCAGCCAAACCTACACCAACCCCAAGCTGCCGTATTCGAGATGGCTGGGGACATCCCTGATATGCCCCCCATGCCGCCAGTCAACGCCGCCGCACAGAGACATAACCAAGGGTACGGTCCGTCGGGCCATGAACGGATGCCGCTTCGAGGCCCAAGCGCGCCACCAGGGCCGACCAACTTGCCCGGGCCTACTCCCATGGGTCCTCAACCGGCAAGATCAGACCCAGCCATCCGTCCCTCGACGGCGCAAAACCCTGATGCTCTACCGTCACATCCGACTCCGGTGCGGGCTGGACTCATGGAGAACTCCATGGTGAACTTGAATTCCAAGCCACCTCCGGTCCGCAACTACGGAGGCGTTCCACAGGCGCCGCCACAGCCGCAGGCGGCGCAGCGCCCCATGCAACAGCAACCGCTTCCCCAGACTCGTGCAGTGCCACAGAAGCCGCCCGAGATGCCGGTAACACCGCAGGAGCTGGAGCATCTGAGGCAGGTCATCAAGAACAACCCCAATGACCAGGCCTCAGCGCTTCGCCTAGCAAAGCGGCTCATCGAGGCAGCGGATGTGCTACTCAGTAACATCCCAGATCCCAAAGCCCGAGGCAGGGCTCGCGAGCGCTATATCATGGATGCGCACAAGATCCTCAAGAAGCTGTGCAACTCGCAGAACATGGAGGCCATGTTTGCGATGGCAGACAGCCTGGGACGCGGCCTTTTTGGCGGGGACTCGGATACCAAGGAGGCTTTCACACTGTACCAGTCAGCAGCCAAGATGGGCCATGCAGCATCAGCGTACCGCACAGCAGTGTGCTGCGAAATTGGTCAGGATGAAGGCGGTGGTACACGCAAAGACCCCATGAAGGCCATCCAGTGGTACAAGCGTGCCGCATCGCTCGGTGACACCCCAGCGATGTACAAGATGGGCATGATCATGCTCAAGGGCCTGCTAGGTCAACATAGGAATCCGCGGGAGGCTGTCGGATGGCTCAAGCGAGCAGCCGAGAGGGCAGATCCGGAGAACCCCCATGCCTTGCACGAGTTGGGTCTCCTGTACGAATCGGCGCAGCCCAACGACAGCATCATCCGGGACGAGCAGTACGCTCTGAGCCTGTTCCATCAGGCGGCAGAACTGGGATACAAGTTCTCCCAGTTCCGCCTCGGCTGCGCGTACGAGTACGGGCTGATGGGATGCCCAATCGACCCGAGGATGTCCATCATGTGGTACTCCAAGGCTGCGCAGCGGGAGGAGCATCAATCCGAGCTGGCGCTGAGTGGCTGGTACCTCACGGGCAGTCCGGGGGTGCTCAAGCAGAGCGACCAGGAGGCGTACCTCTGGGCGCGCAAGGCAGCGGTAGCAGGGCTTGCCAAGGCCGAGTACGCCATGGGCTACTTCACGGAAACTGGCATAGGCGTGCCGCCCAATCTCGACGACGCGAAACGATGGTATTGGCGTGCAGCCGGTGAGTTACCCACGGCGATATGATCCACCTGCTGTCTGCCTGACTTCGGTAACTAACTCGATGTAATAGCCCAAGACTTCCCTAAAGCTCGTGAGCGGCTGGAGGATCTGAAGCGAGGCAGAGGCAATCCCAATGTGCCTCGGCCGCGGGAGCGCATCTCACGAAGTGGAAAACAGCAGGAAGGGGAATGCAGTGTCATGTAGGCGGTACGATGTAATGCTGTACGAATGAGCGTAGCATTTGAAGCTTTCGAGAGGGACGACGCATCGCCGGTCTGGAGTTTCAAAGGCTCCATCATGTCCATAAAGGTTGGCAATTCGGTTCCAGGGGGGGTAGGGGATATCAAAAAAAAGCATATAGGTAACCATTCATACTACAAGTACATAGGTACCTTGAGACGGAAAGGGTTGAGATGAAAATGGCATGGCCGCATGGGGTTTGGGACACGTACTTGGAGATGAAGAGTGAGTGATCTGAGCCTCCACCACAAGTCTCCTAAATTTATTCTCACGCCATCCTCGTGACACTAGGACGAGGTGAAACGTAGGTGGCTTGGGTTCCAAGACCAGTGTTATTTCCCATCCGGGAAGGCCGGGGGCGTTGGCGATGGCCCATAACAGGCCGATGGTAATCACCAGCCCGGCGGCTCCCGGGAGGGCGTCAATGTCTCGTCGATGCATCGAACTTCATGTCAGAACTGCCAGACATTCAAGGCGTGGGTGAGAATCACAAGACCGTGTGACGGGCCATGTGGGTCTGCCACAAAGCTTGGCTCTGATAGCTTGTATGTGTTCAACGAGGGTGAGCGGGGTGACGATGGGAATGGGTAGCTTGCTTGGCCCTGTTGTGGTTCACCAGGCCTCGTCACCTCACGTCGACAGCGTCGGTAGCTGCAGGTATAAGACACCATGAGTTAAGAGCTTGTGTAAGAGTGCGTGGGGGGCGAACTTCTATCCATGCCGCAGCATGCAGGGCTCCACCGCATGGCATTGCCACGGTATGTTCATCATGGCTCTAGCTTACATAGTTGGAGTAGATATTCATACGATATTAGAGCTAGTACTAGTAGTATATGCGTGTATGTACGGATACGATTACATGGGTAAATGCCGACAAGTCAGCCCAGCCAGCCCAGCCAGCCCATCATTTCCAGGTGCCGAACAAGCCGCCAAAGGCAGATCCCCCTCCGCCATCACCACCACCGCCCCTCCCAGAGCCCCCTGCGGCGGCCTGCTCGCGGATCCAGTCCACCATGAACTGGCGGTCGGCCAGCTTGCGAGCGTCGACGACGCGGGCGGCGGGCTCGCCCCTCCGGGCGTCAAAGGCGAGCAGCGTGGGGATGGCGGTGATCATGTAATCGGAGGCGAGCCCCGCGGCGTCTGGGGCATCGAACTCGACGGGCACGTAGTTGACGCCGCCGCGGTCCTCGCCCACGCGGGCCTCGAGCACGAGGGAGCGCAGCAGGGGTTCGACGGCGCGGCAGGAGGGGCACCAGGAGGCAGTCCAGAGGGTGAGCAGGGGCACGTCGGAGGCGGTTGAGAGGGACAGGTAGGTGTAGAGGGAGTTGGCGTTGCGGACGCTGTGGGGGGGAGCACACGGTCAGTTGTCAGTTGTACTCGTATCCGTAGTGGGTTGATGTTGGGGACCATGGAATGGCCCGAATTGCTCAATGCTCCCTCTGCTGGAGACTTGGCATTGTGGGTATGGGGAAGCTGGCTGCTCGCATCAATGCGGCATCATTCGCATGTGAAGGATAGTAGTACTATGGGCCAATGCGGACTTACGAGTCAAACACCTGGTTCTTGGCTGGGCGCGAGGCGGACGTGGAGAGGCGACAGAGGCGCACAGAAGGTGGCGGTGATGGTGGAGCACGGTACCGCGAGCCCAGCATCATCCCCGGCCTCTTCAGAGGGCCCAGCATGGCGCGGATGCCACACCACCGCATCGCGAATGCGAATGTGTGACCGTGCATGTGCATGCAGAGCGAGTTGAACCGTGTTCGAGGGCTTGGCTAACGCCCAAAGCCAAGTGACCAAAGAGATGACCGTACGATGGTTCGGATAGATGGCGGGGTGGGAGTGAAAACTTAGTGACGGAGCACTGGTCATCATCTGCCAGTCGGTGAACAAGCGAAGCTCGAGAGGCTGAGAGCGGCCAGATCAGCAGAATGGCCCGGGGGGGATGGGGACCAACCTCGGGGGAGATGCAAGGCCGCTAGGAGCCCGCTGGACCTGAGACGCCCAGGCCGCCTACCCACTGTGCCCAGGGCCTAGCATCCGTTTGCAGCTGACCTCCAGGGCTACCCAGTAGCACGGTCACGAGGATAGTAATAGCATCCATGATTGCCAGGTAATACCCCAGCGACCGAGAATAGTAGTCGCTGTCTAAGACATTGGGGAAAAGACGCTCAATTCAACGGGAACTTGCATCCTCCCACACGGAGTATAACGTATATGTCCGAGGTTGCACGAATTGCCCCAGCGCCTTCTTTGGCGCTTTACGTGAGCGGTGGCGTTTCGTCCAATGTCCAATGGTGCCATTTGCAGCGCATTATTATACAGTGCTAGCGACCCCCATGCAGTGGCGTGCAGTGCTGGGGTCGGGATAGGGGATTTGCGAAGGTTGAGCCGCCTGTCGACAGAGGCACAGCGGCGTCATTGTGCAGGGTCAGCAGTTGGGGATGGGGATTTGGCTCGCGCTGGGATTGGCCTCGAGGAAGATAGATCGCCGTAGCGAGGCTAGCGAGTGCCCGCACAAGCTCATCCATCCAACATCGCTCGTTCAGCTTGGTTGCCAGGGAATGTCATCGGGGGCATAGGGGCACGGGGCATATATGGGATGCATGACCGGACAGACGGTCATGAGTCGTTCCTCCCAACATCGTCGTCCCAAGACTCCCAACTCCCCAAGTTCTCCGCCTCCTTCATCCCATCTCCCTCTATCGCCCGCCGGCGCGTTTTAAGGTCGTCTCCACGTGGGGCTGTTCGGCGGGGTCCAGGCGTCCAGGCGTCCAGGTCTGGGTGCCAAGGCTTCAGGGACCCGGAACAAGGACCTTTATCTTGTCCTCGGTCTCCTCAGAGTCGCTTCTGTTGAGATCTGGCGTCAGCGTGGTGCAAGACGGGATTTGCTCCTTCTTGTACCTTCCCTCCCGCTTGTCCTGGACTGCCCCTTCATCCGTTACTTCCGTTTTTTGGGAGGTGGACAACTGGCACCAGGCGGCGTATGATCTCATGGTAAGGAAGGTTCAAACATAGCTGCGCCTTCCCCCGACCATCCTCACCCGCGACCCACGACGTCAGGTACCAAACTTGCAAACTCAAACTTCAAGTTCGGCCACCTGGACTCGGTCACATCACCCCACCACTTTTGGGCTACAAACCACTTGTCCCTCAAAAATCTCCGTTTCAACCCTTTATTCCAAGATCTATTAGGAGTATTGCCCACTGCGAAATCATCCTGGACAGCCAACCCTATACCTCTAGGAATCTCGCCACCTCGGAGTCTCGATACAACAATATTTTGGCTCATCTGTTTTTTTGCTGGATTCGCGTTGCCCCAAAGACACTTTTTATTGTTGCTGGAGACGCCAGACAGCACTTTGCCTGGAGAAGTCCATCCCCGTCCCCAAGCCGGACCTGTTGCGATAAGATCGTTACTTGCTCAACACGGCTCTGCCGTCACAATCAGGCACCATGGTGTCAGAGAAGCCAAGGGGCCCAGAAAAGCCCCGGCGCTTCGGTCTAGGGAATCTCTTCCGGGCTCGTCCCAGCTCCCAGGGGCAAAGTAGTGAAGATGAGGGGGGACGGGCTAGGCCGCCAACATGGAGTATGGGTGTACTCAACGATCCTAAGACGGTCGAAGTTCCTGGTATGTTTCCCGTCCAAGAGCCCCCGCAACTATGATATTAATCTTTCTTAAGGATCTGTTCTCCTTCTCGCTGCGCATCGCAACGAGCCGCTAGGCCTGCGGAATGTCCACGCTAGAACCTCACATTCTTCTATTCCAGCCGGCTTTCCGGTCGACATTCCCACGACCCCAGGGGGTACTCGCATTCCACAGTCCCCTGGTAGCTCTCATGCTGCCGGTTCATCTGAGCCCACTTCGTCTGTCCCCACGTCTTCTGCACCTATGGTAAAGCCTGGCCCTCCCCCGCCGGCTCTTAACGATGACGGAGAGGAAAAGAAGAAAACGGACGACGGGCAAATTATTCTTGAGCCTCAGCCAGACGACTCTGCCAATGATCCCCTCAACTGGCCTACCTGGAGACGAGACAGCGCCTTGTTATCATTGGGAATCTACTGCATGATCGGAGGCGGAATCACGCCACTCATTGCTGCAGGGTTTACCGATGTTGCTGAAGAATACCATGTCGAAACTGAGACTGTGGCATTGACTACCGGACTCTACATGATGGGTTTGGGTGTAGGATCTGTCATATTCTCCCCTACGGCCATTCTGTTTGGCAAACGCCCAGTATATCTCTTCAGTGCCATCATTTTCATTGCGACAAGTTTGTGGGCTGGTTTCTCCCCAAGCTTCAACTCTCTGTTGGCGGCTCGGGTCTTCCAAGGTATTGCTGTTAGCCCTGTGGAGTGTCTCCCATCAGCCACAATTGCGGAGATCTTCTTCCTCCACGAGCGTGCCTATAGAATTGGTATCTATACGCTGTTATTGCTAGGAGGTAAGAACTTGGTTCCGCTGGTCAGTGCCGCCATTATCGGACGCTTCGGGTGGCGTTGGACCTTCTGGTAAGTCTATATGAGCATAAGGCTGATGATCTTCAAGCTAACCTATTCCCAGGATCGTTGCCATGATTGTGGCTCTTTGTGGAATCCTTCTATTCTTGTTCGTCCCTGAGACGTTTTGGGACAGAACCCCAACTCGAAAGCCTCGCAAGAGGCCAAGCTTTCTTCGCCGTCTGTCATCTCGCCACGGTGCCCGTACACCGAGAACACCAGTCCCAGTACCGGCAAGAACGGGTGACGACGCGGAGAGGCCTCATTCGCGAGGGGCAGAGGCACGAGCCAAGGATCTACACGTTGGGTTTGCCCCCGCCATAGCCGCCGGCGAGCCTATTCAAAGGGAAGCCATGCCTGAGAAAAGCCGCGATGGTGATCAGACACCCCGGAGTCCAGGTCACGAGTCTCATAAGAGCCATCACGTCGGTTTTGTGGACGCACCTGGGCCGAGTGATCAGCCTGACTCGGAAAAGCCCTTGAGCTCATCTGGCGCGTCTCGAAAACATGATATGACTCCTGAAGGCGAGCCTATCATTGCCGGAAAGACGGTGCCTACGGTTGAGGCCCAACAAACTGCCACTCATGGGGAACAGGGCGTAATCCCTGAAACCCCTCGTTCACACCAGAGCATCGATGGCACAAGAGCTGAATCGCCCTTTTCCAGCGCCCGCAACAGCGTATCCAACGTCGACTATTTCTATAACGGGCCCAACTTGGATAACGAGAGGATCCCTGCATCCCAGCTTCGGTCTCCCCCCAAGGTTAAAGCTTACACTCATAACCTCCGGCAGCAGCCAGCCAGGTCCTTCACTCAGCAACTCAAGCCGTATCATGGTCGTCTTAATAGCGATAAGTGGCTCAAGGTCATGGTTAGGCCGTTTATCTTATTCGCCTATCCGGCCGTCCTCTGGTCGTCGATTGTGTATGCTTGCTCGATTGGCTGGCTAATCGTCATTTCCGAGACCATGGCTATTATCTACCGCGATCCTACAATCTATAACTTTAGTGCCCTCCAAACCGGTCTAGTATACATTTCTCCCTTCATCGGCGGTATTCTTGGAACCGGCGTGGCGGGCAAGATCAGCGACATCATCGTGAAGGCGATGTCTCGACGAAATGGAGGCATGTACGAACCGGAGTTCCGTCTTGTCATGGCAGCACCCGTCCTTGTTACAACCTGCATAGGGCTCATGGGCTTTGGATGGTCTGCAGAGCAGAAGGACCATTGGATGGTTCCAACCATCTTCTTTGGCGTTATTTCCTTCGGCTGCTCGCTAGGCTCGACGACATCTATCACCTTTTGCGTGGACAGCTATCGGCAGTACGCCGGCGAGGCGTTGGTGACGCTGAACTTTGCCAAAAATGTTCTTCACGGCCTCGTTTTCAGCCTCTTTGTGTCTCATTGGATGGCTGACGACGGCCCGAAGATGGTATATATCTGGATCGGCATTATTCAGCTTATCCTGATGCTTTTTACGATCCCCATGTATATTTACGGGAAGAGGGCTCGCATGTGGACGGTGAGGAAGAACCTTATGGAGAAGTTCTAATAGTGCTTGTGTGGGAGCTGGAGAGGAACAACGAGATGATGAGAGGGGATGTTTCTGTCCACCCAGGATTTGGCAGCATGGTACAGCATGGCAATTTCTATGATCAGTCTTATTATGGTTTTTTTTTTTGGATTGCATTCACCGGATACATATCGGCCAAGCATGACGAGCGAGACTTGCATTCAAGATCTATATGGCAGCATCAGGCATATACGGAGTTTTGATTGTTGGATTTGACTTGGGATATAGTTAGAACAGCATGCATAGCTTTGACGAATATTAGATTGGATGACCACTTTGATCACACTCGACTGCGGGGGTTTGGTGGTGCAATTCATGACTATTGGGGCTGTCCACGCATTTAGACCTCGTGATATCTTGGTGAGAAGATAGTTCTCGGCCGGTCGGTTCCCCGACTGAGATGGGCATAGTTTTGGGTCTCTCAGCTCTCGTATCTCACGTAGGAGCCCACCTGTCGGCCTGAGACTGATAGAATGTTGTTGATATTTGACTTACATCGTTGTGGAGTGGGATGGCTTGAAGCCAAATTCACGGGATAGAAAACCTCACACATGCACCCCACACGCCACTCAATAATGAACCGCACTGGTCCGCCGTCTCACTCACGTCGCCTAGCACAACAACGACACATCCCAACCGCCCGGGAGAAAGCTTTTATAGCGTAATAATTCGAGAGCAGCCAAACAGCGCAGCCATGTCCACAAGGATACCTCCTCTCCTAGAGCCGTACCTAGCCTTGCCGCCCGAGGCGTCGCTAGTCCTGCTCACGAGCGTCCTTGGTGCGAGCTCGAACTGGCTGGTGCTGCGGTATCTGTACTCATACCTCAAATCATCATCATCTGGGGAGAACAAGGACACCGGCGTCGTGCTGGTCAGTTTCATGAGGGACGGGGCGTTTTGGCGTGAGGGCGCAGGCAGACTGGTGAGTTCTAGTTCCCACTGTATCAACATAGCCCGCATGAAGGCAACTTTTTTTTAATCTATGCAGCACCAAGGCTAACACAAGATAATCAAGGGACTGGATCTCGACGCCATGGGAAGGAATGGGCGGTTTGCCTTCGTGGACGGACTCTCGGGGCTGTTCACGGGGGCACCAGGCGCCGGGAAGGACAGGACGCTGAGGAGCAGCGAGGTCGACCATGTGAGGACTGAGCTGGAGGCGGCGCTGGGCGACGTGCGGACGGGGACTAAGATCCTCATCATCGACCAGCCGGATGCGCTCCTCGCAGCTTCGGATGAGAATGTCACAAGCACGTCTCTCTCCGCCATGCTACTCTCCCTTCGCGAGGTCAGCCTCCACCCTTCCCGAATCTGACCCTATATACAACTCCTAGCTGACACATCTCTCTATCATCTGCAGAGAGCCCACTCGACAGTCATCACCCTCTCGGCCGACGACCCGCTCCTGCACACGCAGGCCACTACGCTGGAACGTGAGCATGCGGCTCTGGTGGTCGGGCAGGCGCACGCGGCGGGCCGGGTGCTCGCGTTACGGATGCTGGACACGGGCACCGCCAGAGACGTGAGCGGGGTGCTGAGGATCACGGGCCCGCTGGAGGATGAGGGGAGGGAGTATCTGTACTACGTGGCCGGGGACGGGGGTGTGAAGGTGTTTGAGAGAGGGACGTGAGGGCAAAGAGTCAGGTGTTTGGTTGTATGAGTGATCAGATTATATACAGACAAGTGCGGGCACCCCGTCTGGAGGTTGGGATACTGGAGCGGCACGCAAGTACCTAGGTAGGGGGATCAATAATATCCTTGAAATATCATATCGCGCTCGGAACGTCACGTCCACATGGGCCAGAGCGAGGGCAGCCACGAATTTGCAGAACCAAGATGCCATTCCAGCCGTCTGTGAAAGCCGAAGCCCTATGGAATCTCGCACCCCGCAAAAGAGGTGAAAAGCAAAGAAACAAGTCTTCATATGCCTTGCTCTCGCCGCAAAAAATGAACACCGTTGATCCCCATGCTCCAGCCCTTGATCCGTTCCCAGGCCATCACCATCCACTGCCACTCTCCGTACACTCCATCTCTCGCTCCAAGATCACGCGATGCCCTTGCAAATTTCCTCTTTTTTTTCAACTCGACTTTGCCGTCATGGAAAGAAGTTTGTCATTGGGTTGTCGTTAAGGGGTTGTTCGGTTCCAGTCGTGTGGGTTTGGTCGAGATCGAATTTAGGAGGAGGTCTTGGCCATGATCTTGTTGTTGCGGGCGTTCTTGGGCTGGCCCTCCTGGAAGCCATTCTTAAAACGGCGCGAGACGTCCTTCAGGTAGCGCATGCGGCCGGTGCCGACAGTCTTTCTCCGCTTGGCCTTCTCGCCCCAGTTGACTGTTGATGTCGTTGGTCAGTTGCCATGTCCCATCGTCAAGGAGGTTCGCCCTCCATCGTCCAAGAGGATGTTGACATACACTTCCGGGTCTTAGCAGCGGGGAATCCGCAAGAGGAGCACTCCGACTTCTGGACGTGGTACGAACGACGTCCTACATAATCACATCCCCGTCAGCAAAAATCGTTCCCGCCAAGAGAGACCACAGCTTCGCAGAGCCCGAATCCGTCGTCGTAGAAATGTGCCGCCGTCGTTCCGTCTCGCGAAGCCATCGCCGGTTGGATGGGAGGATAACTAACCGCATCGTCGGCAGAGCGTGTGCGTCTTGTTGTGACGCTTACCGAAGCTGGAGGTACCCTTCGCTGTAGCCCTGTCAGTCTCATCCCTCGTTTCCAATTCTCGGGTGACGGCCGTCCTAGTCGCAGGAAATTAAAAAGAAACAGCAATTCTGCCATTTCTGGCGCGCAGGACGGCCCAGGGGGGCTGGCGACGTACTCATCTTGACTGTTGTGCTTGGGGGTTAGTGTTGGATGACGATCAGGAAATTCTCGCTTTGCCTGGGCTTTTTTGGTGGTCTGGACGAGTTGCGAGCCCTAATTTCGTGTGCTGCGGCAGTTTCGGTGGGTGGGGCGGCCAATACGGAATCACGTGATTTTAAGGAGCCCCTTCCCCCACGTGATAGTCTTGGCATAGGTACCCACCGAAACCTCCAAGAACCGCTCAAGAGCTGACGGTGTGCGACAATCACTCACAACTAGTAATAGCACTTCTAAAGGCTTTCACCTTAAAACTTGAATGGTTTCGAAAATTTAAGGTTCTGTTCATATGATTCGTAATTCTCCCTAAAAATTATTCACCAGTAGTATCCGCAAGATCATATATCCCGACTCTTGAACCCAATTGAGAAACCAGTCACCAAAACTCCGCTATGCTGAGCCCCAAAACATATATACAAAATCTCCAATCCCTCTTCTGCCGCCCATCCCTTCATGGCCATTCCGTTGGCCCAAAGGTCTCGCCAGGCCCAACGGTTTTACCCACAGCATGGTACGAGTGGTCCAGCGTGTGCATGGCACCTATATTTCCCCACCAGTGAGGAGGGCGCGTCTCGGTCAGGTACAGCGTGAAAAAGATGAGGAGTGTACACATGAAGAGACCGCAGTCCAGTGCAGCCGACACGATGTAGTTGTACTGGAGCCACCAGCCGGTGTACCGCCGCTTGATGAAGTAGTTGAAGACGATGCCCACCATGGCCCAGCACAAGTAAATGTACACGGTCGCGGGAGGCAGTAACCCAGCACCACCAAAGATGACAGGTGTATTGACGTAGCGCCAGAGAGACTTGGGCCACCGGCGGGCAAGGAGCCAGGTCATAATGGGCGTCGCCGCTCCAACAAGCCAGAACCACTGAAGTGATGAGTAAAGGGCCTTTCCGCTAAAGATGCGAGCAGGACCAATAGCGCCCCAGATAACTGATGCTGTGTAGAAAACGCGGCTTCCGGGGCACGTGTAGCTGTTTGCCTGGTCCGCAGAGCAGACGTCGGGGATCTTAGCCAGTGCCCAGTTCATCACTGCCACTTGAATAATGGCGGACCAGATCGAGGCAATAACTTGCGAGGAGAACATGACACGCGGGGGTACCTTCATGTAGTGACCGAGTTTGAGATCTTGTGCGAAGTACAGTGCCTGCGCCATGCAGATGTAGCCGTACGTTTTGAACATCATCATGGCAAGTGGTCGGCCAGGGACCATGTAACCAATGACAAACTCTGTGAGGACATTAAGGCCAAGTTGGACGTTGGTTATGCCCTGAATGAGACCAATGGGAACAAGCCAGATGATGGGCATTAGCATGCAGACAATGTAGGCCCAGACGGGGAAGCTAGTGGGCCATCCAGCCACAACTCCAAAGGAGATGGCCACCATCACGACCAAGAGCACTATATCAGATTTCAGTGAGATGGATAATAAACGAGCCTGGGGGGCAAGCGATACATACCTCCATACCACCAGTCCTCCGCATCACGGTACTTCTTCATCAGCCGCATGTGAACATCGTCCTCCTGGTGGCGAGCCATCTTAAACTGATTCCAAATATCCTTGCCGTGGTACAAGGCGACATGGATAACGACGGCCGACACAGCAGCAAACGAGAGGCCGTAGGCTAGGGCGAACTGCGTGGAGAGATACAGGGGTGAATACTCCTTGTATGCCGTCTCGTTGAAGTGGTTGTTGGCATCAAGAATCCGAGTGACATTGTAAACAGCGCCCGTGTTGTCGTAGGACTCGCTTGACTGGACTGGGAAGTACTCGGCATACCAGGTACCGCTAAAGTGGACACCCATGGAAATGAAGACAAAGACGACGATGATGCCGCCCAAGACATTGGTAATGGCATGGAAAGGGAAAATCAGGGGTGATCCTAAGAAGCCGCTGATGACAGTCCAGTCGAATGAGATGGGCATAAGGCCATAGCCAGTGGTGCCACCGAACAGCTTGTTGATAATGACATTCTTGGGGGCAATCCAGCAGATCCAGGTGAAGTAGGACAAACCCCGGAAGATCCAACCAGGGAACCAGTAGTAGAAAAAGGAAGCACCTCCCACGATGAGGAACAACTTGTACCGCCCAATCTTCCAGCCATTAGTCTTGGTCGGGTCAGAGCGAGAGTGATCGTGGAGGGTGTAGAAGAGAGCGCAGTTGACCAGGTCAGCGGGCCAGATCATGGCCGCGGGCCAGACCAGAAAGCGGCGAGCAAGGCCCGCGAGGCCGTAGCCAGTGCATAAGGTGCTGATACCGAAGAGCAGCTGGAAGGCCCAGCCAAATTCCTGGCCGTAGAAGAGTTTCTGGGCCAAGATGACATCAGTGGCATACAGAGTGCCGCCGCCATACGCAGCCTAAACGGTGGTGAGCAACTAAGCAGCCGAGATGGTGGGAAGGCTTAACCTACATTTGACATGGCCACAATCACCACGTGCTCCTTGTAGTTGAACTTACCAGGCCGGAGATTGAACTTCAGCCCAAACAGATTCCACTCCCTATCAGGCATGACAAAATCCCAGGCCAGCCCGATAGGATAGGCGATAAGCTGGATCACGTAGGTCGTGATGGCGACACTGGGGTTGCGCAGCGAGAAGAGCATGTTGACGCCAGAACCAATGGTGCAAAGGACCATACCAATGACCCAGGCACGGATAGTGTTGGCGGGGACATCGACATCGTAGTTGCGCACGACAGCTCTCACCTAGCAATTCGTCAATCCTCCCATTCCGGGTCTCAGGCTCGCGAATGGAGAAAACCTACCTCTGGATACGGGCTGTTGTCCTCCATGAGGGCATGCTCAATCTCGATGCCCTTCTCGGCATTGCCAGTAGCGATGGCGGCGTCGACATCGTTCAGCTCGTCCATGGGCATGTTGGGATCCAGCTTGTGCGCCTTCTCAAACTGCTGGAGATGCTTGAGGATGTCCACGCCCGACGCCTCAGCCTCGACGGGCCCGGAGATGGGCGTAATCTCCTCCGTCTCATGGCGCTTGCGGAATATTGCTGGGACGGCCATGGCGGGCAGACAGTGTGCGGCTCCTCAATGGGTGCGCTCGGGTCCTGTCGTCGCCGTTGTGATCGTCGTCGTCGTCGTCGTCGTCGCCTCGCGTCGGGGCGTCGACTCGTCGGCGTTGGCGCTGGCTCTCGTCGTCGTCGTCGTCGGCGTTATAGTCGCTGCTGTTCAAGGCATAGGGAGGAGGAGCCCGGGTCCTGAAGATCGAGAGACGCTGTGGACGCCTGCGCCTGCAACAGCGAGGGGGTTTCTGGATCTTTGGGGTTTCCTGGACTGGCTTGGCTCGGTTTCTGGTCGATTGCCAGCCCCCGCGCAGATTGGGACCGGGTGGTCAAGCCTTGCACAGGGCTCGGCAGCCATGGGCTGCGCTGCGGGGCCCCTTACGGGGGCACCGTGGGATGGGGTTGGCGTGCGAATGTGTGCAAATTTGGCCGCCCTGGGGCTTATCACTGTCCTATGTGGGAGTGGTGTGGTTGCTAGTGCAGGGCACCTGCCTAAGGGGGTGTAGAGGGCGTCGCTGCTGCCATTCAGCTTTCGAGAATGGGCGTTGGTCTGCGCGGGCGGATGGAGCTGGAGGCCAGATCGGCCATCCCCCCCAACACACGGTTGTCTCCGTTTACCTACAGCCCTCCTGTGGCCTGCGGGCTCGCTGGCCTGTCCCATGATGGCACTTTTGCGGCGGGCCATACCGATGCTGAGCGGCGGCACTTCTCAATTCCTTCCAGGACCTGAGTTTCGACGAGACCACTACCGTCGTCTGCTGACGCATTCTCCTCTCCTCCTCGCGCACCCGCCTTCGCTGGGCGCTCCCCATCGTGGTCGGCTTCATCTCCTCTTTTATTACTGTTCCTCGCGACAGGGTACGACAGAAGCCATCCACCCCCCAAGATGCTGTGGCTGTAGGCCAAGAGACCACGGGCCAATAATGGGCGCCTTGGCCAGTCGTCAACGGGCGTTCTGTGCGAGCATCTTCCATCACCCACCCACCATGACCTTTCACACAAGCACGCAAGATGATTTGCCCTTCACCTCTTCAACCGGCATTCTTTCGCTCATTCAGCAATTGCCGATGCACCAAGCAGATCACGTTTCTGCATTGAGAGTCGGTTGCGAGGCGATTGATGTCCAAGAACCTCAGACATCCCGGGCTACAGAATCAAGGGCGCTTGGGCATCATACTACTAGGGTTCCCGTTTACACTTGCCCCGGTCGAGAACGGGGGAAAACCTGCGACATCCAGTGGACCTCGCCCCTTTTTCTGGGACTGGTGTTTAATATTGCCGTCTAGCTTCTCGAAGTTTCATGCACATCACTCAGCTGAGTTGGGCAAATATTGGTGCTAACTACGGGTAGTCTTTCGATACATGAAAACGGGCACGAGCAAGATCAAGCACCCTCTCAGTGCCCACCGTGTCACCATCACCTCCTCAGCCATCAGTAGCGCTCTACAGCCATGCCCGTCAGAACAGCTTCATATCCGCAACCTTACCCAGGGAGTCATCATAGATCGTTGGCCTCCCTTGTGTCGTCTTGCGCCACTCTTCAGTCTCCAAGACTCCGAGAGCGTAGTTCCGCACCGTATCGTCCACGAGGTCGTTCCGGTGCATGTCCATCAAGCGCGCCAACAGCGCCGTCGCCACGGCGTCCAGGACAGTCGGGTCCCTGCCAAATATATACTGCCCGCGGCTTGACCCGTCCTGATGTTGGCGCCGGATCAAATTGGCCAGCCCATTGATGAAAATCCGCGCCCGGGCCTCAACTCGTTGGATGTTCTCCGGATCTAGTGAGCCCCCGTGTATCGTGTCGTGACTTATGCCCTTCGTTAGCTTCACAGCGATGCCACACAGTAGATACATTGTTAGGCAACGTACAAGACACTCTTGATTTCCAAACAGCGCCGATGCGACTCACTGATGTCCGTTCTCTCGAGCATTGCCGCAGCTCTATTCGAGATTCCCCCGCTCCGCTCCTCTGGCCGGACGGCTAATGGCTTGGCGTGGAAGGCAAAGAAGGCCTCCAGGAGAAATTCGATATCGGCTCGGTGCTGGTCGGGAAGCAGCTCGGGCTGGATGTTGCACAGCCAACCCAAGATGTCACGGCTCTCCTCTAGGATCTGGGACGGCCCGGAATCGGATGCGGAGCTTAGAACGGGGACCTGTTGAAAGTCTCAGCACTGGGCCGGCAAAGTCTCCACCATCGCAACGTCATGACTGACTTGACCCTTTGGGCTCACAGTGAGATACTCTTCGGTGAGATTGTCTTCCTCCTGGAGGTTGACCAGCCGTAACCTCACAGTCGGTGATGTATCAGGGTATCGAGACTGGCCGAGTTCGAAAGCGAAGCGAACCAGGATCGAGTATAGCGAGAAGGGAGAGTAGTAGAACGTATTCAACGGCTCTCCGGCCTCGGAGGGTCCGCTCTGGTTGTCAGGGACTATCATGGTTATGCCCGGTCCTCGTCGTTGTCCAGCAACGTCGAGCCTCGATTCCTTGAAATGTCCGGACTACAGCCAACCTCGGGTTGTTTTGATTTGATCCAGAGACCGTTGAGATCGAGTCTGAGATTCTTTCAGCGGGCATAAGTAATAAGAAGATCCAACCTCCCGACGGGCAAAAGTGGAGCGGCGCCCTCTCTGTTGGGGTAGTTTGTTTCAAGGATGGGCAAAGTCGAGATGTGCCGCCAACATCTCGTGACCCTCCGTTGATGCCAACCCAATGATGCCATTGTCCAATGCCCTTGCAACCCGCGGTTCACAGCCGAAAGGGCCAGGGATGCTGTCATAAGGCCAGCATGGGGGATGGCTTAGAAATGGCATGACGGCGAAGGACCCTGCAGGAAACCGCTAGACTGCGCCTCGCTATCCCGCCAAAAAAGAGCCCTAAAAGCATGCCCCTACTTTGCTGCGGCGGTGCTGCGGCTCAGTCAACGGGGCCAAGGCCGTCGGCGTCGCCGAACCCCGCCCCGATCGACATGGTGCCGGGCGGGAGGAGGTGGTCCTGATTTCGGATTCGCAACTGAATCTCAGGGACCACCAAATCGCCAGAATGCCTTTGTAGTTAAGTGAGACCTTGGGTGGTGTTTCTCAATGGAAACATGGGGTATGCCTTAAATCATCCACACTAGGTCGACATGGCTCCTTCCGTGCGCAGCCCCCTTTTTCTTCTCCAAATGATGTCATGTTACCTCCTCGGACTATGGTCCTATGCCCCTACGGAAAGAGCTCTCCCGTCCCATCATCGCAATTGGAGGCAATTTCTGAGAGAATATGTTAGAAGGTGCAGCCTGGCAACGGGAAACGGTGGACTTTGCCTCAGTCGCGCAAGAGAATAGTACTGATAGCAGCACAGGCCATTAGTACTTGCTCTTGGTAAAGAGCACCATACCAATCCCAGCACTAATACAGACACCGAGTTACCAAAAGATGGTAAAAAAAACCTCAGGTGCTTGATTTGTAGTGCGTCGCCCATGAGATTTCCCAGCCTTTCTTTTCCGAGGTTGCATAGTTTGCCTTATGTTTCCAGATGAGTTCTCAGATAGAGGGCACAGAAGATGAAAGAGATTTGCCTCAAATCAAGACAACAGGACCGTTTGGCTAAACTCTGTGTGCACGATATAGAAATATCCTCTTACTAGGTGAATGTGAAAAACAAATGATATCACTCAAGAGTTGTCAAAAGGTAGACCATCGCCATATTGACATCCACTATCCAAGTGCTCCGGTGTAGGCAGTACGAATGATCCCTATCTAGGTAGGATTAAAAGGTCTTCGAAGCTCTAGAGGGTAGTATGGCATGGCTGTCTTACGATGGGTGTTTGCGCATTAGACACGGGCAATTCCAATGCAACCGTCTTCAGAGTCTTTAGATATTGGAGGTGCCAAACTTGACTCATGAAGTCTTGTTTGAATCCTTTAAATTTTCGGTCTTCCAAGTGTCACTCGTTATTTAGTTTCCATATACCTCCTAGAGACGATACTCACCCCCTTTTTAATACTCAGAGCTACTTCGCGAGACGACTCTCCCACTCATGAAAGCAAATGAGAATATCTATTTGTTTTACCCTATCATGCAGTATTTGTTTTACTATTAGATATTTATAGCCGAAATAATTTCCAGCAGTGCTCTAAAAAAAATATGAAAATGAGCGTGTTGTTATCCATGTGCCCTCGTGACATTCATCTTCAAGCCCGTCATAAATACTAGTACTTCAGGCTGGGCAAACGCAAGACGACTTCCTTCCCCGATCCTAATTTCACGCCCCTCCCGCCCCCGGGACTCTCAAAAGCCTTCGTCTGATTTTCTTGTTGTTTGTAAAGAGAAAAGCAACAAGCAAATTGTCAGGTCTTGGGAGTTGAGCGATGCGTTGTCCAAATGGTTCCATGACACCGACCAGGTACAGTCATTGTTAGTATCTAGCATATCTTATATCTAGGGAGCATTCATTTTGTAGTTTATTTTGTAATTTTTCATAATACACCTGTCTAGTGGTAGAGATCTCGGATTGTGACAGATTCCAGGGCTTTTAAGGGGCTTCGATGAGCTAACTAGAAACGGAGCAAGTTAACAGCCACTCCAACACTTACCACATTTCGAATACATATTAGGACCCAATTCCAACTTAGGGATTTTGAGATGGCCCTCTTGCCACAATCTTCAAAGCATGCACCATCATGGCTTAGTGGACTCGAAGCGAAGTAGGGGTAGTATGCGTTACCCTACACCAATGGTCCCACCCGGGCAACTCCAACCATTTGACATATACATCTAGACATTGATAATGTAACAGGTACATTGCCTAGCTCTGGTTTGGATTTATGCATGCAGAGCTACCTTATTATTCAATATCGACTTGCCGCGACTGTCAAGCGCGTGAATGGCGAATAGCTAGCTACCTGCTTCCTTAACAGTGCGAATTTGAGTATCTTGCGCAGCCTTTGTATAACCAACAATGCAAGTCTGCTGAAGAATACATTGGTTTCTCCACATGAAGCACACTCGAATAAAGAGACAACAGGACCAAAATCGATATTAGCAAAGGCATGTCAGTTTGCATTCGACAAGCTGAGCGAGCTGCATCCCCTACAGGGCTTGGCCTTTAAGCTTGGCGCAATAGACCACTCGGGCGGTGATAGAAATCTTTTCACACTCACACATTCAATACCATGGCAATTTCCCATCCCCAGCAACGGAATTTGGGGTTTCCTATCTTCGGGACCTGGGGAAGTTCCCACTGGCGACGGCACATGGCAAATGGGCAGTTGGGCATCGAGCTCCACACCGAAGCCAAGCAGTTCCGAAGCCTGGCTCGCTAACCGGTGTAAAAGGTCCGGCGAGCATCATGCCCCCCTGCTAGCCGAGAAGAAATATATCGCCTTGGGGGCTGTTCAAGACTTCCTTAAGTCCACTCCTCGGAGTCCTCACAAGCCCACATGAAGAAAAGCTACATGGTCTAATGCAGGTGCCCTTGCTAGGCAAGCTAACGGAGATGAGAGCCTCATGGCGAAGCACGAATCGTATCCGTACAGGTCAAGCAGAAGCTCGATTGGTGTTGTGAGCTCCCCGATTTGCTTTTGGAAACCACATGGAAAACTAGAAAGGGTAAGTGGCCTTGATAGGCCTTGAAGCTTCCGGGGCCATCGCGATCCGGGCCAGACCAGGGAAACGCATAAGGCTGGCGGCAGTTGGAGAGACCAACAAATTATGGGCAAGACGCCCAAGGGAATTTGCCTGCAGCCACCCACACAGTTGCATAAGGTACGCCGTACATATATATACACACAGTAAGAGCACCTAATCAGCAGCAGCAGTAGTATAATACTATGGTAATAGAGTTGCAATGGCACTCACGGATAGAAGAGTCACAGAGCGACTATCACCAGTAGGCAAGTTGATTGGTCTCGATGCTCCCACGTTCTCAACGGTCAGCCACTTCGCGCGGCCTGTGAGCTGTCAAAGGGCTCAATGGCTTGCGATTCGACCGACAAAGGGCTGAGAGTTGGGTTCCGATTCGCGTTGGCCTCAACGCAGACGAAAAGGGGAGCAAAGGCTAAATCTCATTGAACTAAAGGCTTAGCGGGTGTTGGATAACATGTATAATAGATGCATGAGTGTGGGATCCAAAGCATACATGGGCTGGGTCTGCGGACCTCTCGGAATCTTGTGGGTACAAGTTGCTGAACAATCAAGAGCTGGTGACTTGCATCAATTTGCATCAACGAGGGACTTCTCGCGGAAATGGCCATGCAACCAACGACAAAGGACGAGTCACCCCTAACCTACTACTGTAGTGATCTCAGCACTTGCTGGTTGCGATCTGAATTCTCAGTGGATATGGGTATAATCGGTCATCACCAGGCCGATCGTTGATCCCTTTCGCTGTGTTGGACCGTTGGCTGCCTCCTAGAGTTGGGGCACTTCTTTAATCATTGTTATACGTACGGATATATGATATTAAATGATCGTCGCTCCCACATTGCACAGCCCGTCAGCCTGACGGGAGGCGTGCCCAAGAGCCAAAGGGCGTCAAGCGCCTGGGGGAGGCCAATTTCCGCTTCCAAGTTTTCAGAGGGTGGAGGCAACGTCACTGATCGCAAGGCATCCAAGCATCTCTCTGCCTCGGGCCGTAAATAGCAAAATACAGTGGATCTTGCCGACCGTTCAGTTTGACATTCTACTACCATGTAATATGATGATGGTCGCGATGCCAGATTGGCTGATAAATTTTGGATTGAGCAGTTGTGGCGTGAGAGTGTGGTTGACCCCTACCAGCCGTTGGTGTCCTGTCTGGCGATGCAGACGACGACGCTCCCGTACGAAAGTGTGGATCCAGTACCAAGCCCGTACGTACCTTCGCACCGCCCATGCTTGTGCCTGACGCTGGCTTCTGAATTCCGGGATCGAAGTAAAGGCTTAAAACTAATAATGCTAGGGTGTTGGCCCCTCCGGCGTCCTTAGCGCAACGCGGACATGGAGAAGCCGGACACCGGGTGGGTGGACAGGCTCTGGCTCTTTCTGGAACTGTGGGCTGGTGGGTGGTGAGTGGTCGCTAGCGGCAGGGGATAAGAATAAAATTTGCAGGGGGTGATGCTGGTGAATTCGCAGATCCCTAAAACCGCATCTTGATTGAATGGGGGTTTTCGGAACTTGAAAGGCTTGCCGTTTAACAGTAACAACAGAGGCGGGTTCTGCCGCCATTTGTTAGAGATGGTTGGGTTGGACAGCATGACGATTGGAATGGGTTGCTCCAGAGACGGTTGAGACCAGAGGAATGCAATGTACTTGGGAGGAGCTTCGGGCTAGGCGAAGCTCCATGCCTCTGGCCACAATAGCTCGTCCGTTCCAGTGGCTCCCTAGGTAACGCCATACAACGGTGCAAGCGGCATGCTTAGTGTTATGTCTCGACGATTCGGGGGGGGGGGGTACATGGTAAACAGTCCGACAAGGCCCGGCAGCCTTTGCACATGCTCGCAAGTCGACCTTGATTTCTATGCGTGCCTCGTCTCCTGCCTGGCCAAGTTGCGATGGACGAGATGGGCATTGCTCGAATGTTCGTATAATTACGCGCTCTGGTCATCGTGCCGAGTCGGTACAACAAGTGGTTGCAACGTCTGGATAGACTTCCAGAAAGTGCTTGGCTCCGCAATGAAGTAGGTTCTCGAAGAAGACTCTCTGAATAGCCCTGTTCTGGCAGATCGGGCCAGCCAAGGAATTCGGATGTGCGGTGATCGACAACGGGAGTTGTGGAGGTCGAGACTCGAGACTGGCGGTTGGCTGTGGCTGAGGGCTGAGGTAGCAGTACTCATGCTCGTACATAGACCGGGGTCCGCTCAGTGAACCGCCTCCAAGGCCTCCTCGTAAACTGCACGTCAAACGGGCTGTCAAATCGCCTTGAGAATGTCGCGCCTGTCATCTGTGAACCGTCATCTGTGAACAAGAGAAGCTTCTCGAGGCTGTGCCTGGCAATAACACTGATACGGACATTGATGACGCCGTTGGCTAAAGGGCCTCGTTTCATGTTGACGCTTTTTTTTTTCCCTTTTTGACCCCCGCTGGTGCTTCCCCAGGCTTGATTTCGCCCCTTCCTCGTATCCGCAGCAAGCATCCATCCTTCTTTCTCGTAATAGAAGTTGCACTGTTACCCAGCACCTACTTAGGTAGTACCTTATCGTACGCAAGAAACCTGTATTGCGGACATTTTTTCCTCTTCTTGTCCAGGAGCCCCTTGAGATCTGCAGCGATGACGGTTTCCGTCCTGCGTCTGAACTCATACTAATATTATGCCGTAGCTTCGACAGACCCTGGAGGTTTTTGGGCTGCAACTATGAGTGAGAGTGCAGGGCTCCGGGTTGCGGATGTGAGACAGTTGGAGGACGGCAGGTGTAGATGTAGTACTAATTCGTATGACACTGGTACCCCCACACCTGCATGCGATCAGGAGCGGACGAAGCCGAACACTTTCAATGGAGAGCTTTGAGCTCTATCGTACTCTGTAGTCGTCTCCAGATTTGGGATGATCTTCAGGGGATGGCTTGTGTCCAAGATCAAGACCGGCTCGAAAACCAAGGAATAAAATTGTGCCTCTACGTAGTTTTCTTAAAGATCAGGGAGCTGCCTACCCGTAATACGAGTACAGTACTCCGTACTCTGTACTATTTGAGTATCTTCCAGTGTGCTCATGGTCGAAGCCTCTCGGTCTGGGGAAGCATAGCGAAGGTCCCTCTTGACTGCGAGGGGATGTCTGACTGCTTTCACTTCAGTTATTGCGCCTAATTCCATCAGTCGGTAGCCTGGAACTGTCTCATTTACTGCTGTTGATTCGCATCCGTTTTCGCCGGTGGTCGGCATGCATCCCACCTTTAGTGAGCTAGGTACTTTATGCCAAGTCATGAGTGCCCGAGTCGCAAGAAACCCGACGTGCGCTTCTCTCAGAGGAGCATTGCATTAGTATCGCCAACCTCAGGTACCTTAGTAGGTACGGAGTTCGGACAACGTACTCGTACGTGTACAGCGCACCCACTGGCCGTTGCCACACACCAGAGCCCTAGACCCTTCCTTCTGCCTGCTTTCGGCCTGCACATCCAGGCCGTTCTCGTACCTGAACTCGAACACGCAACCATCAGCATCTTTTCGTCCGCAGTGCTCGGTTTCCAAAGTCGACAGATTTCAGTAGTAGTCCCCTTCTGAGAGCACGCCCATTGGCAAACGCAAATTGGCAATGACTGTGTCGAGGTATCTGGGGAAAACTGGAGAGTGATTACCAACCCAACGCAGCGAGCCGTCGCTCTGGAAGCGAACCTGAGAACCAAGGCAGCGCGGTGAAGGAGGAAACAAAAGCTGCCCAAACTCGATCCCTCTCGTACTGGCAGCGCCCACAGGTACAGGGCCACAGCCCACAATACCGGCGAGTGCAAATACGGATACTCCGTACCTACGGATAGACAGCGCAGTAATAATAGCGCTGGAACTCAAAATCTCGTCGGGCTTTTGCGGTACCCCAAGGGGTGGCTAGATCAGCCCGGAAAGAGACTTGCAATTCCTGCTGGTCGGGCAGTTCTGGGCAGGCATCCAGGCAATCACAGCAGCGCCCTGCAAGTCCTGAACCCAACCAGGTCCCTACCGCCGTATCCGTACCACCCGGGCACTCTCCTGTTCCACGTCTCACGTCGGCCAACCACCAGTCACGGAAAGCTCCCACTATTATCCTCCCCATCTTGGCCGGCGTGCTTCTCCCATCGATCTCCCAAACCTTGCTCTAGGGCCACCAGAGACGCCGCCAACGCTCCCATCCACCACATTTCCTGCCGTTTGACTTGTTGCTTTTGACGATACGACGCCAGCCCGCCTGTCAAGGCCCCAGGGTTCACGCCGATCAACCGACTCCGATCACGAATACGCAACCGCTCGCTTTTCTCGTCCCTGTGTCCAGTCGAGTCGATCGTGCAGAACTAGACGGGGTTGGCGTTTCAGACTTGGCTAAACTCAATCGATGAGGATCTCGAATTGACTTCGCTCCCGAACAAAGAAGGACGGCCCAACGGCCAACGGCGACTGGACATCTCGTCTAACATTGTTGGAGATCGCTCAGCCTAAACTATAGGCCGGAGCTCCCGCTCGCGTTGTGGAACGACGCCAGTCGACCATCGTGAGAGCCAAGCTCCACTGCTTCTCTACGGATACAACCTCGAGCAACTTGCTCCGCCCGCCATTCCCTGTTACCTGCTAGTGCTCCAGAAACCATGGCGCCAATGCCGCCCCGACTCAGGATCCTCTCAGGTTCGTCCTTCTCTCCCGGCTTTACTTTCGCATGCCCAGACCCCACCATTCCCAAACCTTTCCTCAGTTTCACAAGATAGCCGCCGCTCTCTTGTGACTTGCCCGCGCCTTCAGTGTCCAGGCGCAACGCCAAGCTTGAAACAATCCCTTTTCAGTCCTGCTCCCGTCGTCTCCTGTGTCGCCGCGTATTCACTTGACCAACGTGTCTGAATTCTTACTTGCTGGCCTCGCCGCGGAACGGCGCTGAGTGGGATTGCTCTCGAAGCAAACCCGCAGTCTTTATTCTTGATCAAATGGACAACAGCGAGCTAATGCACATCTGCTCAGTCGGCGGCAACCCTGTCTCTGCGTTCTTGTCATGGAGGCTCCAAGCAACCAATGCCTGTGACGTGACGTTGGTCTGGAAGTCCGGATATGAGCACGTCTCGCAATATGGCATATCATTCAAGTAAGTCGAGACAATCAAGTCGCCCTACACTTGGGAGGCTCTAACCATTGGTTACCAGGTCCCAAAGTTTTGGCAACGAGCGATTCAAACCTCGACGTGGTAGGATATATGCCCCGATCTAGCCCCCCGTTTGCTCTCCCATGCGCTAATTCGCCAATCCTCAGTTGTGCGAAACCCCGAAGATGCTGCTGGTAGCCGAGAAGGCCCATTCGACTATGTTGTGCTCTGCGTGAAAGCCCTGCCCGATGTCTACGATTTGGCCTCTGTTATCGACTCCGTCGTCACCCCGCAACATACCTGCATCCTCATCAACACAACCCACAACCTCGGAGTCGAAGCCGCCGTTGAGGAGCGATTTCCAACCAATGTGGTCTTGTCTCTGGTCTGCGGTGCCGAGCTCTCGCAGCTTGGGCAGAGTGAGTTCGAACATAAAGGCTCGACCGACATGTGGGTTGGGCCGGCGAACACGAACAGCACGATTCCTCGTGGAATACAAGAAGACATGGCTCAAGCTCTGGCCATGACTTTGAGCACCGGGCAGGTCAACTGCAAGATGTCACACAACATTCGCCAGGAGCAGTTCGAGCGAGTAATAGGGTAAGTAGCAGCGGACCCCGAGTCAATTGGCATTGGGATAGTACTGATGAATTCCTCGCAGTCCCATTTCGTTCCATCCCATTAGCGTCATCTTTGACACACCAAACCACGCGACTTTGCTCGACAAGGTCGGCGTCAAGGACATGGTCCATGGTGTCATGGGCGAACTATTACAACTAGCCGAAGCCAACAAGTGCAAGTTCGCCCCGGACTTCAAGCAGAAATTAATCGACGACATGACGAAGCAAAACAGCACCGAGAGCATTATGTGGCAGGACTACGTGGCAAGGCGACCAATGGAGGTTGAGACGTATCTTGGATCCCCTATAAAATTGGCCCGCGACTCGTCGATCCCCGTCCCTCGCATCGAAACGCTGTATGCCATTCTTCACAACCTCAACATTGTCAATCGCAACCGGCCCAAGGCTGGCGATACAAACACCCTCCACCCGCCGGGCTCTCCTACCGCCACGTCATCCCCTGTCCCCCGCGCACCATCCCAAAACAGCCACCGTCCGATGATGGGCGGTATGCCGCCTCCAGGTGGCCCACCGCGACAGCCTCGCGGGAGAAACTCTTCCAATTTCAATCAACCCCCGGGCATGCGCCGGGGACCTCCACCCTCTATGAACGGGCCGCCACCTGGCAACTACGGCCGGCCCCCGTCCCATATGAACGGCGGAGGTGGTTCGAGAGCACCGTCACGTCGCGGGTCAATGGATGCCAATGACTTGGAAGAATTCTCGCATCTCGTGCTCTACGACGATATTCCCGAAGGACAAGAGCCCTCCTTAGCTGGGGACGAGATGGCTCTCCGTGAACGCGAGTTGCAGATGCGCCAGCGAGAGCTTGCATACCGAGACCAGGAGATGCGGCCACGGAGGGGACCTCCTCCGCCCGGCCCTCACAGGCGTGGCCCGCACCCGATGCGCAACAGCCAGCAAGCCTTCGACGATGATGACGACGACGATGACTACATTGATCCTATGCCATCAGGCGCTCCTACGATCGACCCCGACAATTTCGACATGATGAGCGTGACCTCTAGAAAGAACCGCAAAGTCACAGGCCCTTCGGCATCTCAATTCCGCCATAATCCCGAAGGCCAGGGGCCCCCTTCCCGTGGAGGTAGATTCCGCCCTAGCTTTGGCCGCCATCGACCTGGTCCGGCCCCAGTCCCGATGCCCAACGACAACATCTTGGATGATCCCTTGATGAGCTGCTCGTCAAATCGGTATGGCGCCGTGGATCGAGGTACGATGGGTGGAGGGTCTCGTGCGAACTCGCTCACTGCTTCGAGGCTCGACGAGATGCAGTATGGGCCCGGGCCTGGTCCTGGACCAGGTGGCCCGCCGAGCATGAATGGCGCGTTCCCAAGACGAGCTAGCCAGTCACCCGGGAACCCCTACAGCCCCTCCCTACGGGGAGGAGGCAGACGTACCTCTCCCCCTAATGGATTTGGACCGCCCATGAATGGGCGCCCCTCGCCCCCCGACGCGGTTCGCCAGCCCGTCCCCCGGTACCCTCCTGGTCATGGGAACTCTGTTGCTCCGCAACAAGTTGAGCAGCACATAGGGGTGAGCAGACTTCATCCACCCAAGCAAAGAAATGTTCCAAGTCTGACGGGCAGCGCAAGTGCTAGCGCGGGCAGTGGTGAGGCAGAGTCTGAGCCGTCTGCACACAGCAGCCGAGACAGCTTCCACCAACAGCCGTCGGTAGGCGTGCGTTAGACCAATCCACACCTCCTTACCAAAGCGGCTCCCCCCATCAGCTGAGAGGGGTTGTTTTGTGACTTCTTGGAACCGCCATTTCTCTGTATGCGTGAACGACACGATGCATGACTAAAAGGCCACGTTGACTGTTGTTGTTTTAAGAAAGGGCGTCATTCTTCATTGCAGTGGACTTGGGCAAGTTCCCATACATACAGGCGGGAAACGGTGAAACAGGAGGGCTTGATGATTTCTGGTAATACCGCATTGGGTTTGGGATACATGTTGCTGTTTCATCTGGAGCATATAACCGATCGTCCTATCCGATATCGGTGCACACAACCCGGCATCTTGGACTAAACACTGGACATGATAAAGGATAAACAGGGGCGAGGAGAACTGGGGGAAGACAAAGGAACACGGCAACAAGCATTGATTTTGATTCTGGGCGGCGGTACTCAGCAAACATTAGACTACGGAAGCTTTCTTTTTCTTTTTGTCACTAACCACACTGCTCTTATTCCTTTTCTTTCGTGTCGGTTTACAAACCCTGATGGATGGCACATCGGCGGGCATGGGGGAGAGAGGGGGCTATATATGCGTGGTGGATGGTGGAAGAAGAGACGGGGCATGCACGATGGCAAAGGCCTTTGATGGCAGCGAGAATTTCTAACGGCAGTCCAAAACCATGGGAACATGGCAGCTGGGATGGTGGATAAACGCCCTGGAGCGGCTCAACAGCTTGAATACTACTAATAATATATATTAGCGCCTGAAAAGACTCATGTAAGAAAGACTACGAAGCGTTGGGTTTTGTGAGAAGAAGAAAAAGAACACCCTCTGTATTGAAGGTACAATCAAATGACCCTACTGCCATCAGCGATATCCGTCTAGGATTGTAGGGAACAGAATTCTTCCTAGGAGGTCAAAGAAATTCATAATAGAAGATGGTTTTTGATTTGGTGCAAGCAACAAGGATTTCATCCTGATAAACTTATAGGAGTGGAAATGTGAATACAGTGACGTTCCCTGACTACTAGTACCTATAGAGGTTCGCTTTGATGATGGTGGTGGTGGAGGAGGTGGAGGAGGTGGAGGAGGTGGTACGAAGTACGAATAGTAACGGTCAGAAGGTGCTAACGAGTTGCCTGTTGTGGTGGGGTGTTTTGACACCTTCAAAGCGCGCCTACCATCATTTCATCACCGAAGAAACAAGAACTACGCAGACAGACAGGACAAGCCTTGCTTGGCCTGAATATTCTAGTCATTTCTTCTCATCACACTTCAATACCAAAACACAAGTCACCTGGCCGCGGAGCAACACTGCACTGCACTTTGTCGTGGTGCGGGGCCCTCAAGCGGCATAGGCAAGCAGACGGGACGACAGCGACCGCTGCCTAGAGCTATCATTACTTGTTGCGAGACTGGGAGTACAATGTCGACGCGAAATATTGGCGGCTTGACACAGAACATGCATCGCCAGAGCGCGGTGCCCTCAAGCGGAGGCGCGGCCAAGTCCCGCCAGCTTGTGAGTGTCGCCCCTCTCCTCTTCTCTTCTTCTGCTGCGGGACCTTCGGATGTGGTGTCCCGCTTGTTCTATACGTTTAGCATCCTGACGATATTTTAGGCTCAGCTGCATTCTCAACTAGCCCAGCTGTCGGCCAATTTGTCCGACACGGAGAACTTGCTGCGCATGACGAGTGTACAGGCAGAGGCGATGCGGGGGCTGGGAAGTTGGCATGGCGGGCTGTAAGTGATCTCTCGCTCCCTCTTCTTTGTGTTTCATCTTTGGAATCTAGCCTAATGCGTGTTGCAGGTTCATGGCTGCCAGTAAAGTGCTTGGAGAAGAGAGTGTTAAAGAGGCCGGGAGGTGAAGAGCACGAGGAGAGGTGCGTTTGGAACTAAATAATATGATACCTTATCCGTATTTGAATCAAACTCTCGTATTTGAGAAATCTGAGACTCTATGGTGATAAGTCTCCGTATATCTGTTTTGAAGAAGCCATGTGGCTTGTGCTATTAGCCTTGAGCATCATCGGCCTATGCGCCTATCCCTCAAATCAAACCCTCTTGCTCCCCAAGTAGCACTTCACATAGAATGTATCTACGCCCCCATCTTGATCAAGTCTTAAATAACCAGGGGGGTGATCTTGTTGTGACACTTTTCTGACCTCATGGTACAGCATTGCTTGATCACCTCATCCATGCCCAGGCAAAACAACGACCCGTCCATGCATCAGTGGACATGAGTATCGCAGCAAGTCCCCGCTAAAAATGTTGGGGAAGTTGCATCTAGAAATGGGCGTTGATCCTAGCCGCCGTGCTGAAAAGGCGAAGAAGGTGCTGCTCCAAGCATGCCTGGGCCAGCCGGCTCAACCATCCGTGCTCTCCCACGGACTAAGTCGGCAATATGATCTCTCCCAGCTCGCCACGAGCTAGGGATAGTAATCTTGTGATAGTTGTTGAGACCTTATTTTTTTGGCCATGGGACTTCATGTTGGCGGTGTTGGAGCTTGGACCGTGCCTTGCTCTGCAGGCTCCTGGGAGGCCTTCGTGTCCCGCAAGTGCTTCCTCTTCTGCTTGTGAGCACAAACAGGAAACCGTTTCGCATTTCCGCAGGTCGAGCAACAGATGACCAAGACATCTGCCCATGGTTTCCTCCCCCCTTTGCTGGCGTTCTCGACAACGGAGTGGCAATTCTGGCCTTCGATGAGGATGGTGTCGCAGAACTTGCAAATGGCTCTCTTCATGGCAGGGCTCTGGCGGACCTGCCCTTTAAGCGACATGGCCCGCACATCGGATACCATCTGGCGAGAGAGATTCCGGGCTGCTTGCTGTTCTTGGGCATCGCAATTTAACGTACTGTGCTCGCCCTGGCATGTTGTGTCCTGGTCCTTGATATCCTGTTTTGTGGGTAGGTGGGCGAGATAATTTGCTGCCTGGTAGAGATAGGAAGCTCTAGTGTAGATATGTTTATTCAGTACACCTGGCTGACCCTTCGCCTTAGCCATTTTCGAGCGAGTGATGTCGTTGAAATCAATGATAGTGAAAGAGGTGACCACCAACCTTGATGAAAGGCTCGCAGTGTTAACAGTGCAGGTGGCTCTGACGTTCAAGCTGACACTGTGCCGGGACAAAGACATCACGTGATGTGCTGCGCACGGTCCCAGTTTTTCCAACGCGGATCGCAGCTGATGACCTCCCTTCGCTCGTCGACAATCGTCCCCCAGGCTAGCCTCACTCAGCTTGGTCATTGTTGACTGTTCCATCCACACTTTTTCTCCCTTTCTGCCGCCAGATCGTTGGTGCCAGAATCCTTTTTCTCATTTCTCTGCGGAGCGCAAGAGTAGCTCAGCTCTTCCATCCATATTCGCATCAACAACAAACACGACACTACCTCACACGTACTCGCGAAGGTTTTCACCATGTCGCACGAGGAGGAGCTCATCGACTACTCCGACGACGAGATCGTCAACGATACCGCCGCGGCGTCGAACGGCAAGCAGGGCGAGCTCGCCGCCGGAAACAATGTCGACAAGAAGGGCAGCTACGTCGGTATCCATTCGACGGGCTTCCGCGACTTCCTCCTCAAGCCCGAGTTGATCCGTGCCATTGGCGACTGTGGCTTCGAACATCCATCGGAGGGTCAGTCTTGAAATCCTAATATCCCAAGTCCATCAAATCCCCTCCTTTCAAGCGTCCGTCCATCTCGCAAGCAAAGCCACGTACGGCCGATACAAAACGCACCCTCTGCTGTCTATCGTCTGGTCGTCCGCTCGCACACGGAATCTCTCTGGGTGCCCAGGCCACGGGAATTACGAGGCCATTTGCCTCACTTGCTGCGGTGGCGCAGTAACGACCGGTCGATTCGCATCGCGAAGCGCATTACACCGGCGGGCGCACTCCGGTGTCGGCGGTCGAGAGAGCGCAGGTTGAGATAGCTGGGGGAAGTTGAGCAGAGATGCGTGCAAATCGCCGCATCGATACCGTGGAGAAATGCCCCGCCGGTCCCCAGTGCTTGGTGCCCTCGCATGGTTTTGTTTTGGGAAACCCTTTGGTTTACCCACGCGTCGCTAGTTCGACAAACATATGCCCATGACGATGACACGCTTTGTATCCCGGCGACGCTGCGACGATGGACGGACCCTTTGACGCATCAAACCCATCGTTCGTTACCACTTGAGGAACTATGTCTAACGTCCTCTCGATCGACAGTTCAACAAACTTGCATTCCTCAAGCCCTCCTTGGTGGTGATATTATTTGCCAGGCCAAGTCAGGTCTGGGAAAGACTGCCGTCTTCGTCCTAGCTACTCTGCAGCAGGTCGAGCCTGTCAACGGAGAGGTCTCGGTCGTGGTTATGTGCCATACTCGTGAGCTGGCTTACCAGATTCGCGATGAGTACAACCGTTTCAGCAAGTACATGCCCGACATCAAGACGGGAGTCTTCTACGGCGGAACTCCCATCAAGCAGGACGTGGAGATCCTCAAGAACAAGGACACCTGCCCCCACATCATTGTCGGCACCCCTGGTCGCCTCAAGGCTCTTGTCCGCGACAAGGCCCTCCGACTTGGCAGTGTCCGTATCTTCGTCCTCGACGAGTGCGACAAGATGCTTGACCAGCCCGGTAAGCTTTCTGGCCAATCATCTCTATTTCACGCTTGCTAATGGTATTAGACATGCGCACCGATGTCCAGGATGTGTTCCGCGCCACCCCTCCTCAGAAGCAGGTCATGATGTTTTCGGCTACGCTAGCGGAGCATATCAAGCCCATCTGCCGAAAGTTCATGCAGAACCCCACGGAGCACTACGTCGACGAGGATACCAAGCTCACCCTCCACGGCCTCCAGCAGTACTACCTCAAGCTGGAGGAGAAGGAGAAGAATCGGAAGCTCAACGAGCTCCTGGATGACCTCCAGTTCAACCAGGTCATCATCTTCGTCAAGAGCACCGTGCGTGCTACCGAGCTTGATAAGTTGCTCCGAGAGTGCAACTTCCCGTCCATTGCTGTCCACTCCGGTGTCAGCCAGGAGGAACGGTAAGTTTTTCGTGGCCCCATGACATAAAACAGCTCCTCTAATGAACAATGACAGTATCCGCCGTTACAAGGAGTTCAAGGAGTTCAAGAAGAGAATCTGTGTTGCTACCGACGTTTTTGGCCGTGGTATTGATATCGAGCGTATCAATCTCGCTATTAACTACGATCTTCCCGGTGATGCCAGCTCCTATCTCCACCGTGTCGGTCGTGCCGGACGTTTTGGTACCAAGGGTCTCGCCATCTCCTTTGTGAGCAGTGACCAAGATCAGGAGGTCCTCAAGGAGATTGAGAAGCGCTTCGAAGTCGCCCTCCCGTGAGTATTTCCTTCTCTGCACGCATCCAATCTAGAGACTAACAGGGTGACAGCGAATTTCCCAAGGAGGGTGTTGACCCCAGCACCTACATGGCTTCTTAAGAATAATGAACACGAATATAGCCACGCTAATTTCGTGGTGATTTGTGGGATATCGGTGGGGAACTGAAGCAGCAATGGCTCTCGTGTTATCGCCTCGGGGTCTCGGAAAAGGAACGATGGGGTTTGCTCTTGTTACGATACTACTACATCAATGAAAGATCGAAGGATCAAGAATGTCACGTCCACTTCTGATTTTCCCTATGGTCGCAGTGTCGACACCTTTGCCAGAGTTGGCTGTCCGGACAGGTGATCAGTCCTCGAATGACTCATAATGGGCTCATAGGTTGAGTGGGCAGCCATGGTTTTGGGGAACTTTCCAGTTGGTCATCCCGGCCTTGATTTCCCTTGGAGAAAAGACAAAGGGTGACGAAATTCACGTTGGATGTGATTCATTTTTTAGGTCCCATCAAAACCCGAACAGAATGGTCATCCCAGCTCAGCCTGGCTTGTCAGCCTCTCTGCCTAGATGGAGGAGGCACGTGGCAGAAATTGGGGTCGGCGACAGTCCCACTAAGAACCTCGGGGCTGGTCCATTGCTAGAGAGGCTGCCTGCTATTACTAGTACTCGGCTGCCACCAGAGACGAGGCTTGCTACGATAATGAGTCACAGAGCCGCAAAGTCTCCTGAGTCGAGCTGATTCAGCTGAGGCCCATGGTCAACCGTTCTCTCCATTTTGACCCGGGGATCCCGTGACGGTTGCTCTGAGCGGCGCATTCCAGGCTACCAAGTACTCGTACGGGTCGGGTGGATCTTCGGCTTCCTGAGATCCTGCATGGCGTCGTGAAGTCGCTGGAGGCCACACGCGCGGGGGCCTGGATTACAGCCCATGCTCTTCCTCCAGTCCATGTAAGCTGGCCAGGGCCACATGACCCGGATGGATGGACCTGGATGGATGGACCCGGATGGATGGTTGCTTGCCGGGTCTCAGCTGGGTTGTCACGAAACTCCCGGAGGCGACTCGGAGGTTCCAGCTCGGATAGCTTGATGGCGACGGGGACAGATTATCGTCATGATTCTATGAAGCTGTGGCAGTGCGGTGGAGGTTGTGGCACAGCCATTATTTCGTGGTGGAGGTTGTATCCGTAGCACAGCCACCACACAGACTCCGCCAGAGTTCCAAGCTGGGTCCATAGCTGCAAAAGTGTACCAAAATTAGAACTGCCCTGAAGCGCTGTCGGACCTGGAATTCATGGCATATATTTCCTGTTGAGAGTGGGAAGTACTTTTATAAAAGGGAAAACACATAATGCACATGGTAGGCGGTAAAGCCACCCGGTCGAAAGACAGTAGATCTCCAAGTGATTGCCGGTTACCACGTAGTACTACATACTAGTAGTTGCAACGACTACCCTAGACCGTATACGGGTATATCTACTAGTAGTACTACTTACTGTACTAACCTTGTATAGAACAACATATTATAATATATGTAATGATGCTAGCATGTTCATCGGGGATTGTCGCTGCCCCTTCCGCCGCTGTTATAATCCGTCCTCGGGTTGTTGCGTATAGGCAATAGAGTCGAGTTTCATGCGAGACGCTCTCGATGCGGCCTTCTAGAATTACCAATACGTAGCATTACATGTGTCCTCGACATCATTATTCCCCGGCAATATGTGCTTACCTGTGGCCCAAGGCTTGGCGCGAAAAATCTACTATGGGGAAGGGCGAGGCAGATCCCCAAATGTCATGGGGAAATGAACACATGCTTCCTTTATTGAGATGCAAGTCGGAGCCCCCTTCTCTTCCCCTGTTGTCCAGGAGGGGGACTTACTCTAGCACCGAAGTCCCTAACCTAGCACTAGTACACACACAAGGAGCACTGTGCATCGTCCTGTCCCCGGATCGTGATATCTGTACATCGGTACTATTTTGTAGCAGGCTTGAGATCGTGGACAAGGTCTGTGGCCCTGGGGATGTCATCGAGGAGAGGCCCAGGCGCTACATCGTACAAGGGCTCGATTGAGAGAGAAGTCGACCACGGCTGGGCACAATGTCTACCACGGACAGGACGTCTCTCTTTTGGTGGACGGGCCTTGTCGGTATATCTGCTGTACTTCGCAGTTGGCGGTGAAATCCCGTGAACTCCTACCGAAAGCTGCACAATGGCACCTTTCTCTCTTCCATTTCGGAGGCACCTGCAGCTGACACAGGCATCACCCCTCTGCCCACCCAACCCAATCAGCTTTGATGAGGGCGGGGTTCACCTGCATACGGTGAGTCTCATGGGACTGAGTATGGGAGGTGAGCAGGTGAGGAGGTGCGGAGTAGGCGAGGGCTTGGAGAACAGTTGTCCTCATGGCTCTGTCGAATTCATGACGAGGCAGACTGGGGAAACCTATGTAGGTGTCTTGGTGTCGGCCCTGCATTGCGAGATCTCGCGATAATCTCCATCTGGGCGTGACATGATTGTTAGTCCGCCTTGTCGGTGTGCCACTGGTGCACTTGGGTCGCGCATTGCCAAGGGGGTGATCTAACATTTGCGGTGGCTGGCGGCAAACGGGGGGGCGCTGAAATTGTGCATTGTGCTGCTTGTGCAAGGGGCGAACCGTAATGCCACCGTTTCAAAGACGTGGCGCTCGTACCCTCCGTCACAGCGCATTGCCAACCAGAAATGGGGCGATGTTGGGCGACCACCAGTTGGTAGACACGAGTAATGCTAACCGGATAAAGTTTCATTTTGCTGCCAGTTGAGGCGATGATACACTTGTTGGACCGGCATGCCCGGAGGAGGCGGTTTGACATGGAATTCGAAGAGAGATCTACGATCCGATATGGACACGATGGCAAATGGACGCGGGGGAAGCCTTTTGGAGACTCGAAGGCCGGCTGCCTGCTTGAGCGCTGTCCATCTCCGTGATTAGTGGCCGACGCGGGTGTAACTCGGTGGTGGCGAACACGATACGACCTGGTCATCGCACCAATTTCCGAACCCGTGTGAGCCCTTGGCAGGAGACGCGAATCCGCAATGGCACTTTCGCGATAGGTGATGAGGTCATTCACAATTTCACTCCGTATGTTGAATGTGGGCAGGATATTATTGCCTCCTGGTCGAGGCCAGTGGAGAATTGCTCCTAGAAGGTCACACCTCGCCTCCCTTTGCTCCGATCCTCGCGGGTCATCTGTCCCGGGCGAAGACGAGTAAGGCATTGTCTCCAAAGTGGGTTGCTCATGTGAGGCTGCCATGGAGTCAGTGGCACGAACAACTTCACGCCGCAACCGGACTGGAGGGGCGGAAGGGTAATGCATTACGCAGTATCCTAGGATCTGGAAATATTACAGATAGGCATCGTGAAGAATAGCATGGACAGCTCCGAAATTCGGTCATGGGCCCGATTAGTGGGCTTTTTTTTAGGCAGCATGGGCGATGGATTCGGCACAGATGCATCACGCAACACGTCTTTGCTTCGTGCTCGGACGCGGCGATGTCAGGGGATGGCTTGGGGGATGGCTCGGGTGCTGGAGCGATGACTGTATTCACCTTCATCAGGCGCCCTCTTGGGTTCTAGGTTGGCTTAGCGGTGGCGGAGGGCAGAAAGGGACCCGCAGTTGTGGGAGTCATCGACTCATCGCCCTGGCCGTGGGCAGCGGAGCCTTTCGGGCTGGACTGCAGACTGCCTGGCGGTTTCGGCTTGGCGGTGCTGGCGCAACTGTCCGTGGTGTGAAGAAGACTCAGTTCGAGGCTGTACACCGGAGCACTGCCGGCGACGGTCACCAGGTCGTACGGATACAGAGCTGGAGTCCTCAGCGAGCTGGAGCTTGAGGCGGGCGATTAATTCCGTCAGTGAAGGGGAGAGAGCGAGGCGCCACCCTCTTCCAGAGCTGCAGGAGGATCCTCATCAGACACATAATCTACTCGTACTCACAGAACTCTCAGAACTCCCAGAGCGCAAACTGCTTCCAAACAGATGTAGCGTCAGCCAACGGGAAGAGTGCCTTGCTCCGGAGAGGAGGGGGCGCCTCGGCCACCGACCTCCTGTGGCCGCGGCCAATCAAAGCCCATGTAAATGCAGAATGGCCGTGGTGAGTGGCCAGAACCAGGAAAAGTGGACCGATGAGATCCAATCTTGGGTGGTGCGCTGTGCTGTGGTGCGTCGCGCCTCCTTGGTTGCTGTGCTGTCCTTGTCTCGCCTGTCCTCAATGCTGCGGGCTCCATGCTGATGACTACGCGCACGGAAGGAGGCTAGCACCAAGTGGCCACGCACCCTTATTGGCAGCACATCAAGGTGGGGCCCCCTCCTCATCTCAAGCCTGGTGAGGATGTGAGTGGCCATGACTGGCCTGGCCGCTGAGTGTTCTGCGAGGACTAGTGCGAGAGCGAGAGACGGCCAGATGCTTGTCCCAGTGTGAGTGAGTCTTTGCCCATCCCTCAAAATAACCGTGGTCCTCGTAGCCTCCAGCTTCGACTTTCCCTCTCCCCCCCATCGAACCGTCGCCATGAAGTTCGCACTCGTCCTTATCTGAACGGACCAGCAGAACGAGTATCTCGCTGCTGTTGGTCTGGTCTCCTCCCCACTCCGGCGCAACTATCTGGTCTCCTTTTCCTGTCCCCTTCTCCCCTGTATCTATCAGTCTTAATTCCTTGGGCTCTCTGTGACTCGCAGCGGCATTCACTTGTACCTTGCGGACACAACGAGCACCGACCCCAGGCAAACGTCTAGTCACCGGGCCTCAGTCACGACGACAAAGCACGACGACTACGACGACCTCTTGTGTTACTCATCCCGTCCACGGCCATTTTCTGCATCATCCTTTTTATGTTTTGCCTCGTCCTCTATTCTCGATAATTCTCCTTGCCACCAGGACCCCCCAGGCTCCAGTCCCACTGTCGGCCAAGTTCCACGTTACTCGAGAGCGAACGCGGCGGCAACAATCGGTCGCCACCCTCGCGCAAGAGTCACACCACACCACCTCGCTTTGGCCAGGCTGTCAACCACCCAACCCGACTACTTGGCTTAACCCTGTCTTGCTATTTGCCGCCTTGTCTTCGCCCCTAAGGCCACCATCGATAGAGTCACAGCTCTGTCGGCCTCCCATACATATCCCCTTCGCCGGCCCTGCACCCGACTAATAGTACTCGGGCATCATCGTCGACCTCACCTCAACCTCCTCTCTACCTGTCCGCATCCTACTCCCCACTCCTCCTACTCCCCCCCTTCCCCCCTCCCCTCTTGGTCGATGATCAACTCCTCCGACTAGTTGCTTTGATGGTACGTCGGTCCTAGACTACCGTCACCTAAAACCAGTCTACATAGTATCGAAGCATTGTCGCAATGCCTCTTGAACGATACACCCTCTTTCCAGTCGCCGCCTCAGCTCTGTCTCCCCGTCTCCGCGTTTGTGTAAAGTCGGCTGCCGGTTCGCTCGTCTAAACGATCGACCTCGATTCGCCCGCCGCCTCTTACATCCCGGACAAGCTTCTGCGACCTCATACTGCTCGTATGCAGTCTCGGTAGCTAGCCCCTCGACTCGGTTTCTCTCGACACGCTCCACGGTAACAACAACGTCCGACTGGTCGACTAGACCTAGACGGCGACTGGAAAATACGACATCGTGGCTTGAAAGTCAGGCCCGATAACACCACACTATTCATATCAAAATGAAGTACGACGAGGATGTCTCGCCCGGCTTCGCCCACCCGTACCGACATACAATCTACAACTCCTCTATAGCTAGCTCGGCATCCACCTCAGCCGCCTCTGTGTGGTCCGACGCCTCCTCCCAAACATCCGATGATGTTTCCGTTTCTGGAAACTCCTCCGACGGCGAGTCCTGCGACTCATACTGCCGCTCGAAGCAAACGAGCGCCGATGTCATCAGGACCCAGCGCGCCACTCAGCAGGGGACAACCACGGTCGTTCCCGCCGAGCTTCGCCAGAACCCTCGACGAGTGTCTGCTGGTACCAACGGACGGGGATGCCCCCCCCCTCTAGTTCGACAGACTGATCGCAAGGTCAACTTTGTCGATAGCCTTGTCGGTAGGTCAACAATTTGACTCTTTGGTTGCAAAGAACCGCATGCTTAGCCTTATACTTGCAGATTCCTCGACACAGATTGTGGATGCCATCTGGCCCACCTCGTCGACGGTCTGCCGCAGCGAGCTTGGTAGCAAAGCCGTGCTCCCGTTGCGCACCTTTATCCAGGAGACGCTCCGCCGTTCCCGCACTAGTTACTCTACTCTCCAGGTGGCTTTGTATTATCTAATCCTAATTAAGCCACATGTCCCCATCCAGAACTTCATCACCGAGCAGCTGGACGATCGCCATGCCACTCAGGCCCTCCAGTGCGGCCGTCGCATGTTCCTCGCGGCCCTGATCCTGGCCTCCAAGTATCTCCAGGATCGCAACTACTCGGCCCGGGCCTGGAGCAAGATCTCGGGGCTCAACACTCAGGAGATCAACCAGAATGAGATAGCCTTTTTGCAGGCCGTTAATTGGAAGCTCCACATTGCGGATGATGTCTTCCAGCGATGGACCGACATCGTCCTTAAGTACACTCCATCCCCCTCGCCTCCTTCCCCCGGTGGTGCTCCCCAGCTGTTCATCCAGAAACAGCATGATGACTGGAGGCGCATCATCCTCGGACTCAACACCGAGCTCACGAACCTCGAGGTGCTGCTGTGCACCCCTCAGTCGAGCCCCACGGCCAGTGACTTGTCGCCTATGTCTCCACGGAGCATTCTCAACACGGCCCGAGACGCATCGGAAGTTTCCCCGGCTGCCAAGAAGTGCTCCGTACCGATGGTTATGGAGCCGATGCCGACCTCGATGTGTGCACCGGGCCGTTTGGCGCCTGCCCTCACATTCCTGCCTACCCCCCGTCTGACTCCCCAGACCAGCGGGCTATGCACTCCTGCAGTGGGTGCAACCGTTGGAAAGGGAAGCTCTATGGGTCTCGCCATGGCCCAAGCCACCACTGTCAGCAACGCACAATATCTGGATCGCCTCCCCATTTCTGTGTCGCCATCCCCGCAGACCTACTGTCCTGCGCGCCGGTCATCGCTCGCCAACTCGATCTCGACTGCCTCCTCGCCTGAGTCGATGGTTTCGGACTCGTCTCGCTCGTCTCGGTCTTCCTCCATCTCCTCTGCTTCGTCTCTCGCTAGCGCGACCCTGCACTCCAAGTCGAGTGCGACGTCGCGATTCCGAGCCGCGAAGCTGGGTAACGAGAGGCTGAGCTCGAGGCCAACGGTCCCATCGGTCCCCGAGGATTATGACGAGGCCTGCTTCTCGTCCTCTCCAGAGTCTTACACCGGTCCGGTGGGGAGATTTGGAGATTGGACGATGGGTAGCTCGATGGCTGGGCGAAAGCGCCAGCTTGACGACATGGCAAATGACGCTGCCTCGGACGCTGCGCGCACTCTTCAAGAGTTGCACAGCTACCGTGAGTCCCCGGATGCCACACCTACTGCGACCACTATCAGGAGGACTGGCACGTCGTCCTCTCTGCAGTACAATGTCCGCAGTCTGCTCAACGGCTCGACCCGAGGTGGCTCGGGTTGGCCCAACACCCTGGTACGCTCGCGGGGTATCACTTCGGAGCCCTATGTCCAGGCGCATGTTCCCGAGTTTTCGCAAAGAAAGCGCGTCTGCTGCTCAGCTGAGGCAGCCAGCGGCTACGAAGCGGCATCTGTCCACCCTGCCATCGGCCTGCGCGGCCCAGGGATGTGGCAGAGCATTCTGAATTGATGACATCGGTCACTAGGTTCACCTACCGAGGACCCAGGTCTACAAGGAGTGCCCACTAAGTGTCTTGTGGACACTGCCCCCCGTCGGGGGTAGGTATCTTGATCTTGCAACCAGTTCCCTTTGTCAACCTATCATCTATATATTTCCTTGGACAGGGGAGCTCGTGTGCAAAGCTCCCCTTGTCTCGATCAGGGCTGCCTGCGGCTTGATGCAGCATGATTACGGCGCTCAGGGGTTTGACTTGAGAAGAAGCGTCTCATACCCAAGTTAAGCATGTATCATCATCTAGTGACGAAGCGTATCGGCGAGCAGTTGAAGCATGGCGAGGGAGTTGATGATGGGCATGGGACGATTGCTGTGGAACTCTGTACGACTAAAGGTGTCATCTTTGGCTTTTCGACTCTTCGAGCGGAGGTCCGTCATCGAAGCTCGCCTCTATTGCCTGCAGCGCAAGATTTTAGAAGGGGGCTTCCGGGCTTGGGATGTAAGGAGACGGACTAGACGTTTAGAAGAGGAGCCAGACAAGTATTTAAGTAATGAAACGTGCATACAGTATCCTCACTACTTATTGAAGACTGGGCATTTGTCCACTGTGTTGGGATGAAGATGAGGAGTACGACGCTACGGTTAGGTTACTCTGTACCTCAAGTTGTAATAATGCCTCTTCAGAACGACCACGACGGATGCAGTGTCCCCCTGATCAGGCATGGCGTCTCCCTGCGCCCTAAGCTGGCTTTTTGATGATTCCGAATGGTGTTTGCATATGCCTTTGTTCCCTCGATTAACGCCTCCAGGGAGGTCCGTCCTACTTATGGGCAATTCAACATCAACAGTTTCCAAACGGTCCCTGGTAAACCATCAACGCCAGCCTATACCTATAATCCCGCTCAATGGTTATCTATGCGCCCTCTGTTGGGCCAACTGGTTCTTGCTGAGGTTGTTGCAGCCAGACAGTTGTTCCTGGACAAACGCCTTCTTGACCGCGCGTGACATGGTTGTTCTTTTAAACTTACGTCGACCGGCACCTGCCTCCCCCTTTGCTTCCTGGGTATTGTTCTGCAACTCGGGAAAGCCTGGTCAACCGTTGGCCTCATCGATTCCCCGGATTCTCTGTCACGGAGCCGTCAACTGCCCGGGCGTCTATATGCCGCCGGAACCGCTCCCTGGCGGCCGACAGTCTGTCCAGCAGCGGCGCCGGAGACGAGACGCGCGGCGACGAGAGCCGGGGGGATGCGAGCTGGGGCGACGAGCCCCTCCGGGAGCGGTGCCGCCGGGTGGGATGCTCCCTGGGCGGCTCCAGGAACGAGTAGCGCCTGGTGGATGGCTCGCGCGGGTGGCAGACCCTCTTGTGCCTGCTCAGCTGGCTGTGCAGGCGGAAAGTCTTGCGGCACGGCTCGCCTGTGCTGTCGTCGTGGAGGTAGCAGCACCAGACGGACAAGTCGCTCCGATCGCTGTCGGCGTCCTGGGTGAAGGAACCCTCCGGGTCCGAGAGGCGACCCTGGGGGGACTGGGAGGAGGCGGCGTATGTTCTCTCCGTCGATACGCCATGGGCGCTGGCGCCGTCCGAGAAGGCCATGGGGGATGTGCCCCTGGTGTGGACATTCGGTGGCGTCTGTCGCACGAACAGCTCGTTGAGGGTGATCTCTGGGACTCTCTTTCGCTTGCGGCCCCTCTGCCGCGGTGGGTATGAGCTGCCGGTGACATCGCTTCCAAACGACGAGGCCGATGCGGCAGCAGGGCTTGTTGGAGTCGTGTTGCGAGGCGGGGTGACGTGGCTGGCTCGTCTACGGCGGTTGGAGCGGTTGGAGCGGTTGGAGTCTGTTGGATAGGATGCCTGGTGCTTCCAGTCGTAGAGATCGCCTGCCGTCGTCCCCCACGCAGGGTCGCCAGGGAGGCCTGGCAAGTATCTGGGAGGTGGCAAAGGTGGCGGGGCGTCTTCACCACTCGAGGCTGGGATCGAACATGGGCCAAATAGGGTGTTTTGATTTGGGGAGGTCATATCCAGTGCGAGGACAGAGAACCAGAGATCTTTGGCTCTTCATTCAAGTCGAAGCAGAGGTGGCGATGGTCAAGAACATGCCCAGGCCGGAGGGGCAAATGCCGTTGGAGGGAGTGCAGAAGTGCACCTTGAGCTCAGCCTCACATTATGACTCCAGGACTCCAGGACTCCAGAGAGAGAGACAGAGACAGAGAGAGCGAGTCGAAGCCCCGCGTAGCTCGCTGCATGAACCCATGGGGCTGCCAATCAGCTGATGCATCCGCCACTGCGCCGATACCAAATTGAAACGTCGCATTCATTCGCCCGTGTTGAGGCGGTTTTGGATGTCCATCCATCTTCCACCATCTGGCAGCCGGTTTCGACTGCTCGCCATGGCCAGAGCGCCTCAGCTCGGGGACTACACGATCATACTCTTCTGCCCGCTGGTGGTGGAGCAGAAGGCCGCCTGCCTCATGCTGGATGAGGTCCATGACGGAGTCCCCGAGAGATCTGCAGGCCAGACGGTCATCTACACCCTCGGCAGGATCGCCTCTCACAATGTGGCTATTGCTGGATACCCCATGGGAGAGGCAGGGGTGGGCGTTTCGGGAAGCATGGTTTCAGAGGCCTTGAGGGACTTCCCCAACCTCGAGGCAGGCCTGCTGGTGGGCATCGCCGCAGGCATTCCGTCTCCGACTCGAGATATCCGTCTTGGGGATGTTGCCGTAGCGGTCCCCAACGGAGACAACCCAGGGGTGATTGGCTACGACCTGGTCAAGGTGGAAGAGGGCGAAGTGCGTCTGAAGCAGTGGCAGAACTCGACCCATTCGCTCTTGCGCTCAGCCATCACCAGTATCCAGGTCCACCAGGGTCGATCTGGTCTCGGATTTGTGCGGCACCTACACGTCTTGGACACGGCGGCTGAATTCAGGAGACCTGCCCCCTCGACCCCTAGCAGTGAGTTCCTGGCGTCGGGGGCACAGCCTGATGTCCGCGATGAGCCTTGGGTCCATTACGGTACGATCCTCTCTGGCAATGGGGTTATCAAGTCCAAGGAGAGGAGGGACGAGCTGCGAGACAGGTTTGGTGGAATCGCCATCGAAATGGAAGCGGCTGGCATGATGACGAGGCTTCCGGTTGCTGTTGTTCGGGGGGTAAGCGACTTTGCGGATGCCCACAAGAACGATGACTGGCAGCCATACGCCGCCGTGACGGCAGCATCATATGCGAAGGAGATCATCACTAGGCTGGGGCCAAGGAGAGAACCTGAACCAGGTATGTGGCGGCTGTGGTGGGCTGCTGCTCTGTCATATTCACCCCTAGCCCCGACTTGGAATGCTTGTAGGAGCTAACAGACTGCCGTAGAAGCACGGTCAGTCATCTCGTCGGATGCCGAAGTAGCCCTGACGCTCTCTCTGCCAGAGCAGCGTCACTTCGTGGGAAGGCAGGCCGAGCTTTCACAGCTGGAGAGCTGGCTGGGATTTCACCATCAGAAGCCTCCGCAAAGATCCACCGTGGCGGTTTGGGGCTTGAGTGGTGTAGGCAAGTCGCAACTCGTGTCTGAGTATGTCAGGAGGCAGCGAGAGAACCACCCAGCTTGCGACGTCTTCTGGATCTCGGGCGAGACGAAGGAGGCGTTTGAGCAGAGCATCATGGGCTTCCTCAAGGTCGCCCACGGACCTGAGAGTAGAAGCTCGGAATCTGGCGGAAACTACGACGAGCATCGAGCTGTGCTTATCAACTCGTTCTTCAAGGAACTGGGAGGCCCCTGGCGGACCAAATGGCTTCTCGTCGTAGACGGAATCCCTGGTGCCTCGGTACTACACCAGCATATTCGACGCTGTATAGATGGCCTTCCACATGGCTCCATCATCCTCATCACCCGGGGGAAGGAGGTTGCAAGCTACTATCACAGACGGATTGAAGTCAAGGGGTTGTCTGAGATGGATGCCGCCAAGCTGCTTCGAAGGGAAATCGACGAGCACCTTGTCGGAGCTGATGATGGTAAGGCCATCCATCTATCTAATTTGTCTTAGCCAGCCCTTCAGCGATGCTGCTTCTGGAACTCCACTTACAATCTACACAGATACTCTCCAGCTTTGCAGCATGCTAAAATACCACCCTCTGTCACTGGCCCTCGCGGCATCCGTCATATCAAACTATCCTCTAACGGTGGCTGATTATGCCCAAGAATGGCTGAAGCGGAAGCTGGATGCCGAGATTATCACGGCCGACAGAGCACTTCTACACTCCTTCGAGCTCAGTTTCGAGGAGCTGGAGCATACGAGCCCGCTCTCCGCGCAGCTGCTGATGCTATTCGGCTTTCTCGATCATAGGGACATGTGGTACGACCTCTGCCTGAATGCAACGGATGAGGATTACCCGGCTTGGATCCGCCAAGTAGCCGCAAGAAACCGCTTCCAAGAGTTTTATGCCCCGCTGCGGAACCTTTCCTTCGTAGAGGGCAAACCTCGTGGCCAGGGGAGAGGCATCGTGTACGAAATCCACCCTGCAATACACGAGTTTGCCCGGTGGAAGGCGAAGGAAAGGGGCAGCGAAGCAGAGTACATCAGATGTGCTGTATCCCTGGTGGCGGCCAAAGTACCGCGATCCAATGACGAAGACTTCCTCGCCACAGCTCAAAGGCTGGAGCCGCATGCTGACCAGTGCAAGATCTACATGGAGCAAGACCGCATGGGTGCTGGCTTGGATTTGGTCGAGCTCGAGAAGTTTGGCAACCTCTTCCGCCACCTGGGGCGCCATGACGAGGCGTCCAAGCTCTACCAGGGAATCCTGGGCCTTCTCGCAGAGGAGGAGCACCCATGTCCTCTAGACCTAGAGCTCATGGCCGGCATTGAAAACAATCTAGGCTTGGTCTATCACGCCCAGCGCAACTATGGCCTCGCGATGCAGGCCTACGGCCGGTCCATCCAGATAATGCTGCAGAACAAGACGGAAGACGAAAGCGCTACCATGGTCACCATACACAACCAGGGTCGGACTCTCATGATGCTCGGGAGGTTGGATGAGTCTCTGACATCGCTGGAGTTGGCAGCCAGATACTTTGCTCGATCAGCGCAACATGACGAGGGGGGCAACGACCAACTTCTGCCAGAGGAGCGTGGTCGGATCTACTTCCGGATCCTGAGTGACATTGGAGAGATTCGTCTCCGCATGGGCAATGTCGAGGAAGCAGAGAACAGCTTCAGGGAGGCCTTTGATGGACTGAGGCAGTGCCTGTCTCCGCAGCACCCGGCCGCCTTTGCCGTCAGGCTCAACCTGGGCAGGGTCTGCGTCGAGCAGCACCGCTTTTCCACGGCGAAGAAGATATTCGAGTATATCATCGAGACATACTTGGACTGGTGGGGGGGACGCCACTCGGAGACGATGCGTGCCGTCGCCGAGCTGGCCGACGCACACATGCGACATGGTGAACTGAAGCGTCTGATGGGCGACGGGGGCGACGTGGAGTTGGAGATGGCGGCCAAGCTCTGGTCTGAAGTCCTGGATTTCCACCAGGAGGTGTATGGGACCGGCTCAGACACTGCTGCCATGGCTAGCTCCAAGCTGCAGAGCTTGAGGCTGCTTCTCAGCGAGGCAACTTCGGAGGACCCTTATAGCATGTACTATGCTTAACCGCGTCTAGGATCCAGCCACGCACGGCCGTTATTGCAGCTTTCCATCATCTTCAGGCGCCAGAATGAGCTCCGGACTCAGTGTCGTCGACTTTATCGCGGTTGGGGACAAGGCACGGTTGGTAAGTAGGACTGTTGATGGAGGCACAGAAGTTGACAATTATCTGATCTGTTGCTAGATCTACAGAAAATTCAGGGGCGCCCCTGAAGAAGATCAACAACTTGCGCACTATGCCAACTTCCTCGGATCTGTGCTGGATGAGACGCGTGAGTTCATGTTGGGCGGCGACGTGCCTAGTAGCGAACACAAGATAGCTTCCCTCTCGTCTGCAGACCATGCTTGCTAGACAACGCTGGTTGAGAGGGATCAAAGCTAGTGCCTTCCTGCGTGAGCAGCGTAAATCCACCGGCAGTCATATATATGTCCTCCCATTTGGATGGTACAAAAATGGATGGGGCTCGCTGTTGCGTTTCCATGACCAAATAACAGATAGGGACTGGCACGTCCCCCTGGAGCTGCGCAGCTCGGTCTTCAGCATTATGGCCGCCAACGCCCCCTGGTGCGTCGGGAGATTGATAACCTGGAGGCCAAGTGGCTGGCCACGGTACCCAAGACCCTGCGCGGCACCTTTCTCCAGCATCTTAACACAGTCCGGAATGTGGCCCTGAGGTATATTGAGTTTGAGAAGAGTAGCAATCCCTACGAGCCGGGCTCCGTTGGGACGACCCAGCCGAGCTTGATTTCAGAGTTGTTGGTCCTGCCGTCTTACATATACGAACCAGGGACTGGATTATCCACATAACATTGGGCGATGCTTGAGAAATCATCAAATATTACCCAAAGATGGTACGCCCGCGCATGCTGTAGCGAAAGACATCATGTGACTCTGTGACATTCTCATCGTGGGCTTCATAAATTAACAAACGATACCGTCATTGTCGCACCCATGTGTTGATAACCGGGGGATGATATACGTTTCGTGACGGGCCGTCAGGCTTTTCGGGCTTGGTCGCTTTGGAAACAGTCTCAGGTTAATTCCTGACAGCTAGTCAGGTTCCCACTACGGGGCCCACTGCCCTCTGGGTTTACCACTGGGTACCCTCAGACGGAACTCCTTTAGATCTGTCGATAGTCGAGGAACATGTCGAGGGCGTCGCGCGTCCGCTGAAGGATATACCTCGTGCCGTCGGTGTCGTCTCCCCATTTCACCCGCAGATCAATGTTGTTCAGTTCCTTCCTCACAACGTCGCCAGGAAGGTGCTGGAAAACCCAGGCTCCCATGAGGCAGTTGATGGCCATCATGTTGGGCTCGGCGGCGTTGATGACGGCGTTGCGCAGGAACTCCATCTTTGTCTCCCAGGGGAGCATCATCTCGGAATCCGGGGCCCCCACGAGCATGCCGCCGCGGGCCAGCCAGTACAGCCGTCTCTGCTGCTCGTCGGACCATGGGCCCGTAATGAGCGCCTCAGGGATCCGGGTCGTGGGGTTTATATCCTCCCCGTCCCACCGCATGGACTCGACCTGAATGGGACACCACTTCAGGGTCTTTTGAAAGTCATCCTCAAAGGACTTACGAGCTTCAAAGCGTGACTCTTGTTGTGCGGAGGCATGTTTGTCTGCCCAGGTCTGCTCCGCCTGCAGGATGAAGTCGATGGTGGCCCACGGCTGTTTCAGGACGGCCGCCTGGACGAGAGTCAGCGTCTAAGCAATGAATAATATGGAAGAGGAATTGGGTCAAACCTGGAGGGTGTAGTCGCCACGACTTTGAGTATGTGGTCCATCCTTGGCAGGACGCCCATGGAGGAAGGACTGGAGCCACCTCTCGTGGAACGCCCAGATGAAGAATCGAAGCAAGGTGGCTCTCTCTGAGAGCTTGAGCCCGATGAGCGGGGAGCAATTAGGAAGGGAGATATTTGTGCTGTAGAGGAGGATGGTCTCTAGAATCTCCGAGGGGAGGGTGTCGAGGTTTGGGCGGGCTCTCGAGGCACGTGTGGCCATGACGGTGGATATGGACCGTTTCGGCCTCTTGGTTGGATGCTGCTGCTCCTGTTCCTGCTGCTGGTGCTGTCGCAGGACCTCGGGAGGCTTGGTCGAGGGTGTCTTGCGTTTCCCCCGGATGCGCACTGGGGTGAGACAGGGACTCATAGTCCTGCGAGACCCTGATATGCGGATGCAAGGCTGTGTGGCTAAGTATCCGTAGTAGCACCAACAGTAAGGAGTACTCGTAGATTTCCAGGGCCAGGAGCGCAACGGCCGATGGGGCTGCCAAGGTCCAGTCACAGTGCAGCTCGGGTGTTGATGGAATGATGCGTTTCCAGAGTTGGTAATTCTGGGTTGATGGGAATGGGGCTCGTGTCGAGTCAAAATTCTTGCAACGGCCGGGCAAGTCGGAAGCGCTGTCTTGTTCAATCTTGAGTCCTTCTTGACTCTTGTCAGTCTCAGTGGCGTTGAAGCACCGAAAATGGTGGCGAAGGCCACTGCGGGCGGCGCCGGGCAGGAGCGACTATAGTAGCGACGACAGGCCCCAAGGGCGGCCTCCAGGGCGGCCTCCAGGGTGGTTTTCAGGGTCTTCAGGCCTCCAGGGCCGCCTAATTGGCCGGCGCGCTGGGCGGTGAGCTGGCCACAGTGCATCTGCCACACTCCGGCGCCCGACATTTTCTCCCGAGACCCTTTTATCTCGGTTTCCTGATGCATCCAGATTTGCTTCGAGTCGTGACTCGTCGCAGACTGCTCGCCCACGACGTCCTCCCAGCGCTGGCCCTCGCCAATTCCCCCAACCCGAGCCGCAGCCACCGCGATACGTACTCACCGCCGACCCAGTTTGCGCCCATGAGGTGACGACGCGTCCCCGGCAGCAGCGTCTTTCGAGATCTCCCGCATTTGTTGCTGCGAACGACACTCCGACCCCCCCCCGTCTGCCCGTCAAAGGGGCGCATTATGTCGTCAGCAGCGGCGGCTGCGTGTCGAGTATCCGTCCCGGTCCCTTCGCGCAGCTTGCTCCGCTTCTTGCGCCTCCAGAACGAGATTGCCCTTCTCAGCCATGGGCCCAGCCAGAACCATGCTACCTTCCCCTCGTCTGCCAACGTGGTAGGCGCCCAGAAGGCTGGTCGACGGACTTATGCTACGAGGTCATGGCCCCGGCGGAAGCTGTCGGCGTCATGCCCATACCAATGCGTCGGCTCCAAGCCATTGGATCAGGGGACGAGGCTGCTGCTCCCCGGATGCATGTCCAGGCAGCGTCAGACGCCAACCATCAGGAGCTTTGGAACTACTAGCTACACGGCAAAGGTCTCGGAACCAGACGCCACCAAGGCAGCCCATGCGACAAGTTGGCAGGAGAAGCTATGGGGAAGCACGGCCAAGAAGGGGAGCACGCCTCTCCACCCGGACGATCTCCCCTCACACGAGAATATCGAGCACGGGTCAATGTTCAACAGTCGGCGCACCTTGGCCGCCAAGGCCGCCCTCGAGCCGCGGTTGCGATGCACAGAGGTGGACGAGCATGGCAAGGTGATTCTGGTGGATGGAGAGTTTAAGAAGTCCGAACTCATCGCCAAGGTACGTTGTACACATGCTGTGGGCCATGCCCGTTAGCCGCAGAAGGCTCACACGACTGCTGTAGTATGGTTTGCTGCCCCGGGATTTGCGCAAGATTGACTCGTCCAATCTGCCTCATATCCTCGTTCGCCCGTCGGCCATCCTTCTCAACCTACTGCACCTCAAGGTGCTCATTAAGCACGACCGTGTGCTCCTCTTCGATGTCTACGGCTCCAAGACTTCCTACTCCCAGTCCGCTTTCATGTACGACCTGCAGGGCAAATTACAGCAGATGAGCTCGCCGCCAGCGGGCGGACTACCGTACGAGTTCCGGGCCCTCGAAACCGTCTTGACGTCTGTCACATCCGAGCTCGAAGCCGATTTCGAGGCCGTGCGCGCGCCCGTCATGCACATCCTGAGCGAGCTGGAAGACGACATCGACCGCCAGAAGCTGCGGATGCTTCTCATTCTTTCCAAGCGTGTGAGCACGTTCGAACAGAAGGCGAAGCTGGTGCGGGATGCTATCGAGGAGCTGCTCGAGGCCGACGACGATCTGGCCGCCATGTACCTCACAGAGAAGGCGCATGATATCCGGAGAGGGATGGATGACCACACCGAGGTGGAGATGCTGCTGGAGTCTTACCACAAGCTCACCGACGAGATTGTCCAGGAGGCGGGTAACCTCGTCTCCGGCATTCGAAACACGGAGGAGATGTGAGTTGCCGAGCCGAACCCTTGACAACTGTGCCAATGACTGACATGTACCGCAGCGTCCGCGCTATCCTCGATGCCAACCGCAACGCGCTCATGCTCCTGGACCTCAAGTTCAGTGTAGGGACTCTGGGACTTGCGATGGGCACGTTTATCGCCGGCCTGTATGGCATGAACCTCGAAAACTTCATCGAGGAGACCAACTGGGGCTTTGGAGGCGTCACAGGGGTGTCAGTGATCCTTTCGCTCGTGGTGTGCTGGTACGGCCTGGGCAAGCTGCGCAGGGTGCAGCGGATCAAGATGGGCAGCGACGAGCGGCCGCATCTGCCTCGGCGCCAGCATTTCCAGCACTTCGACGACGCGCTGGGCCTGCTGGACGCGCGGCACCGCGAGAGGTTGAGGAGGATGAACATCCAGAAGACGACGGCAGCGGCCAAGAAGAGGTGGTGGTCGCTGCGATTCCGATGATTTACCCCAAGATATGCATGGCGTTTGTGTGGCGGCGGAGTCTGTTCCGAAATGAGCCATCTCCCCTACGATTCTGTACGATACTGGTAATCATCTGTAAGTCCTATTGCGGCGGATATACCCATGGAAGCTATATTACACTCATGTACAATAAGTACCTAGACACCACACCCATCACTTGTCGCATCTGATTCTGATCTACACATCCGTACACCTAGCATTAGGAACAATCTGTATCCCCTCGACATACTCGTCATGATAACAAGATGCAGGCGTCATGATCTCCAGAGCATGCGCAGTTGGTCTGTCGCGGGGCGTGGCTGAGGTGCACATTGCCGCGGGGGTTGACGTCACTAAAGAAAAAGGGAGGATGCGAAAGCATCGAGAAGCTGGAGGCACGAAAAAAAGTAGACTCGACACGCCACCGGTAATAAGAACGAATCCTCGAATGGAAGCATTCGTCGGAATTTGGCAATGAGCTTCCGAAGGAGATGCCAAGCTCACCGACGTGTAGCCGCATACGTCAGCCATCACCCTGGTCAATGTCCCGAATCGCTCTGTGACGCCACGCATCTCAGATGCCACCCTCCTCTTTTCTGCGAAATGGAAAACAGGGAAGCCAACGCCTTAGCTTTGTTATCCCCAGCCCAGATGCCGGTGTGGCTGACGCCAGTGACCCCAGGCCAGGGAGCCAATTCACCCTCGCACCCAAAGCGGCTGCAGGCCCTTACATACCGTATTAAGAGCTGCTTGTACAGAGTACCACTAGTAGTAGTATTGCTTGCCAGGGGGGTCCACCCGGTGCATTCGCTCCGGGAATTGTGGACGCGCATCGGGATCGTGCGCCGGTGATTTGTTCCTGCCTGCCGTCGCCCATGCATGGGGCATATGTGGTTGACGTCAGGCCAGCGCCTGCTTCGTGGTCGTGTTCCTGGCTCTTCTCTCAAGTTCGTGCCTCTTGCCCGTTTGCGAGTGCATGGAGGGTGGAGGACGAGGAGGAGCGATGATGCCGTTGGGCAGGTGTGACTTGGAACTTGGGATCGTATAAGAACATGGCCTGAGCCGGTGCTGCGGTGCACCCCAAGTCTTCCTGCTACACCGTCTCTCCCCATATACCTGCAGAATATCACAAGAAGCAAACACCTATACAGACTACAGACATACGAATCTATATTTCAACATGGGTGCCGTCGTCAGCTGTGTAAGTTGTTCTCCCTGCCCCGCCCTCTCCAGATGTCTCCTCACTACGGACGAGTCCCTCTGTTGACCACAGCCCTAGAAGGCGCCAAGATGCTAACACTCCCCTCTACAGATCCAGAGCGTCTTCGGGGCCATCGGGGCCGCCATCATGGCCGTTATCGGCGCCATCGCCACGGCCGTTAAGGCAGTCGTCAACGCCATCGTCTCCCTCTTTGGCATCGTCATCTCCTGCCTGACCTGCGGCGCCGTTGGATCTAGGCGGAGGAGGACAGTTAGTCACGTCTAGTAGGACCCATCTACCGGACCGCCGCGGGTTTCGGGGACGACGTCGAACTGGAGAAGCCTGCGTGGTAGATGGGCTGCGAGGAGGTGGGTGTGGAGAGTGAAGCACCCGGATCTGGCAATCTGAGCCGAGGCAGAGAGAGCGGACGAGGTGACGACGGCGGGCTGTTTGGTTTTATTATGGTTGGGACCCTTGGTTTTTCTTCACACTTCTGGGACGCTTCGAGATACCCTGCTCATGCGACTACCTATTGACGAATCTTTAATACCCTTCTCCTAAGCATTGAGGGAGATATGAATCAACGATCAATCTTATGATACTTGAACTTTGCATCGAAGTCTATTATGTGATATCAGTGTCCAATGATATATTAGTCGTCTGTCTCGGCCATCACGTTCCTATTGAAGAAGCCATGGATCTGCTTTGCCGTGATCTTGCCTACCAGGGGGGTCAGTTCGTCCTGGGTCATGTTAACCACTTCCCGCATATTCTCCGCCTCGAAGATGATATTCTTCATATTCTGCGGCGTCACACCCGGAACCACCCTGAGCATCTCCTGCGGCTCCAGGTTGAAGGCCTGATCCTCGGCCCTCGCGTCCTTGTCCAGCCCCGCTCGCACTGCTGCCATCGGGTCCGGCTCCTGCTCCTGGGCCTTGAGCGACTCAAAGATCTCGGCAGTCTGGTACGGCGACGACGACCAGATGATGCGGAGCTTGGGAAATGCCAGCGTCAGCAGCACAATTTTGGACTGCAGGTCCGACGAGACGTTGCCGGGGGCCACGCTGCTCATGCTGCCCGACAGGTCGGCAAAGGGCTCGAGGGTGAAGGACTTGTTCTGGTCGAACTCGATGAGCAGCATCGGGTTCCTGTAGTACTGGAACATGGTCTCGGCCTGGTTGTACAGCCTGCCGTCCTTGAAGGACGATATGAGATCGCTGACTGACTTGCGCTCCACGCAGATATTGGGCGAGAGGATGTAGTCGCCCACCGTGAGCATGCAGGGGACGATGACCATGGACCGGCCGTGGAGCAGCGACGGAAGTGAAGACCGGAACTCCCGCACGTCGACAACCACGCGGGGGGGTTCGGCCGTGGCTGCTAACCGCCCACCTCCTGCGATTCTCGTGTTGACGGTCCGCAGGAACGCCTCCTGGGGGTCCTCGGCACCATGAGGGTCCACCGTCATGACCAGCGACATGCTTGCCCGCTCCTTGATGACTTTGGTGAAGGCATCCTTCTCCCGCCGGACCGATGATAGGTACCGCTGCTCCTCAACTGATCCTCCGTAGTACATGAAGTATACCCTCACATTCCGGTCGTTGTGGGACGATCGATATACCTCCACTCGGCGGATAAAGGAAGCGTCTGGCTCGTACATGATGATGTATCGGGGCTTGACCTCCTCCAGGACATGCTCGTCCTGGTCCCCATCGTAGGGATGGATGACGACCAGGTCTTGCATTTCATAGAGCTGGAAGAAGTCATCCATATCGTCCAGGGGATCGGAAATAATGTCTGGCTTCTGCTGTGCCTCCTCCTCTGTAATCTGCACCTCAGCCATGAGGTCTGCTACCTCACCGGGCTTCTCGAAATATTGCGCGATACTGCCATTGTCGCTGCGGCCCGTCACGGCGCCAATGTTACCTCCACCCCGAACACGCCTCCGCTTGTTCGCCGGGGCCTTGCCACCTCGGGATCCGCCTTGCCCGGGGCGGGAGTCGGTGGCACCGTTCAGCGCCTTTTGATTCTCGGCAAAGAGGGTCTGGGTGGCCTTCGCGAACCCCCTCTTCCATTTTAGATAGTTTCGAAGTTTCCTCCGCATCATGAAGGCTGCCGAGGGCTTATGCTCGTCTTCATCATCATCATCCCCCTCCTCCTCGCCTCTCGTCTCCTGCTTTTCCGTTTTAGGCTTGACATGCATGGTCTGCAGGTAGTCCCGGAGCTGCTGGCACGTTTCGGGGCTCGAGCACATGATGAGAATGGTCCCATTCGAGTCGTCCTTTGCTGGAGGCTCAAAGTACAGGTCTCTGTCAATCTCCTCCAATACTTCGGCCAGCAAAGCCCATTTAGGAAGCTCCTCGAGGACAGGACGGAGAGCGTCAATGTTCTCCTCCTGGCCCAGATTTTTTGGTTTGGCTGAGTAGACCCTTCTGCGAGCTGTGTCGAATATCGTCTGAGCTGCGTCGAGAAACAACCATGGAGGCTGTGTCTGTCGAGTAGATCCCGGAGGTGGAGAATGGGCGGCATGGATAGTATCCAGGTGTTTTAGAAATGAGACGGCGTCGTAGGTCAGAATGTAGTTGAGCAGACCTCGGAGCGCGGTCAAGTCGTTGACAATCTGGCGGGTTTTGGAGCTGACTCGGTGCCAGTTGGGGTCCAGCTGGCGCCTCACGATCACGTCAAAGTTCTTGAGGAGGGCGCTGTCCAGGTTCCAGTCGTCCATCTCGAGACCCGAGTTCCCCTTCTTCAGCTCATGGATGCTCACCTCGACGCATTCCATGATGGCGTTCTGTATCTCCTTCATGGCATCCGTGATGGGGACTTCAAGCTCAATGACCTCAGCCTTCTTCTTGCCTTCAAGAGAACTCGCCACGGTGACATGGAACCTCGGCCAGAGGGATGCCTTTTTGAGAAACAGGTTCCTCAGCATGGTAGCCAGAGGCGAGAACCCTGTGGTGAATGGATCGGGGTTGTCGGAAAAGGCCTTGAGAAAGCCGACCTTGTTCTTCTGCCTGTAGACTCTCAGGATAAATGCCTCTAGGGACGTGGCAATGACCCGATCCGCATGGAGGACGACCAGGCCAGTGATGGTCTCCGGACCCAATAGACCGGTGATGAGGTCAACAACCAGGATCCGCGAGGTGATGCTGAAGATTCCACCGCCGGCGTACATCTTTTCTCTGGCGCCGACGCTCTGGAAGTCGGTATTGACAACCGTGAGGCCACGGGCCTTGGGCGCGGCGCTGATGGCGGCATGCTCTGCTAGAGCCTCGCCGATCCAGGCGTTCTCGCGCTCGTCGGCGCCGACGACGACGATGAGGTTGTTGCCAGCCGCATCATAGGAATGGAGCAGGTTTGTGATGATGCGCATCAGGCCCAGGCCGCGGGCAATGACAACGAGCTCATCTTCGGCACGGAGCTCCTGGAACAGATCCTGCTGGTATTCCTAGATGAGGGTGAGCTAGGTCCGACCTTGGGGTGGATGCGCGGTGGGACTTGAGGAGGCCTACCAGAGGCAGTGAGAGCTTCACTGGTTGGGGCGCATCGCTCGTCGACATGCGGGGCATGCACCAGGGTTCTGGCGATCCATGGATGGTGGGAAGCTGGAGGTGAAGTTCAGGTTCACGGGTTGATAGTCATGATGCCCAGCCCCCAGCGTGAATTCGGACAGGAGCTAGTGGAGGGCCCGCTGAAGTGGGGCCGACCCAGGCGCGAAGGCGCTGGAGCGCGGGGGTTTACAGGGCCAAGGCTAAGGGCCGTGGGTACTACTACCATAGGAAGTAGGTACCCAAGTATTTGTACTCCGTACGCATGCGTCCCATCCTATCACTACGAGTAGCCTTCACATCTAAAGCACAAACATTAAAGCTGGCTTGAGCGGCAAGAATGGTTCATGGCAACGGTGAGATGCAACAGGGTGCCAAATTCCACTTCGGGGTCCTATACGGCCTTGGAACAGGCTACTTCCAAGTTTCCTCGTGTGCTCCCACCCATCCAACTCGTGCGCCACAGGCCGCGCAAAGTGCTGGCTGGTTACGTCTCCCAAGCAGACGTCATCCAGATCTAAGTAGTCATCAACCTTCAGCTCAGGTTACCCCGTAAGTGGTAGCGTCATGCCTACAAATAGCCGTCCTGTTCTCCGCTTTGGTCAAATTATCAATTCTCCTACCTTCATCTTAATTTCTACCTTCATCTTCACAAGCGGTCGATCAGCATAACTGATATTAAGTTCCCTCGCAACACAGCCGACACCAACATGCCTTCTGACCAGGACAAGAAGCCCGAGGTTAGTGCCTATTCCAAGGCACCACCCGCCAACATAATATGGTACCCGTTGCTGACCGGATACAGGGCGAGAAGCAGTTCTCCATCCAGCCCGTCCAGGAACCCATTGACCCCAAGTTCGCTCCCTTCAACGCTCACCCCGGCCCCGCCCAGCCCGCCAGCATGCCTTCGCAGGAGGGAACCAAGGAAGACCGCCAGGCCAAGAAGGAGGCTCTCAACAAGAAATAAACTGCCCTTGGAAGATTATAATCATCTCGGGGGTACTGTATGAAGTACGAGTTAATGAATAATTATGAAACGAATCAAATCTGAAAAGAACCGCTCGTGATGTGTCGACCTGTGGTCCTAAGTGATTTCCCCGCCATCCGCCAACTTGCAACCAACCCCACTTGCCGACTCACTGCCTGAGTGAGACATTGGCGGGAGTTACTTCTACTGATCTGTAGTGCTCGTATGAGAGGTCAACTGCGTGATGTCTAACATATTTTAGCAAACTTGGTGCTCGTTGACTCTGGCGTGATGAATCCTAACAGCAACTACATCGATTGGGAGGCCAGGGTGTGCGGAGCCGCCGATTTCTACCTGCTCGCTACCTATTACCCAAGTAGGTAGTATGAATACTCGTACTGAGAGATGACGACAGCCTGCCACGCATTCGCGGCAACTCGCAGACTGTGGCTGTGGCTATGGCTGTGGCGGTGGACGGATGGCGGCGGGTGAGCCACTGGGCGCTCCCCGGCGTGGCTAGTGCCAAGCTGTTCCAGAATGCCAGCGACTCAAACTGGCCCCAACCGCAACGGCTGCACCGCTCCGGGCGCTCCTGCCTCCACCGGGCTGGGAGGAACGTAATCTGAGCCAACTTCCCATCCTCTTCAACCACCCCCTCCTCTCCTTACGCCTACGCGCTGGTCGTCGTCATTCGTTAGCAGCCCATTGTAGATGAGTCCCCGCGGACAATCAGGCACCCGCTGTCCCCATTCTTCCCCGCCGGCATCTTTGCTACCTGACGAGCTTCGTTCGTGCCTGCCGCTAGAATTCGGCTGCCTCATGAGGCGCCGACTCTCCGCCCCCCGGTACTGAGATAATACGACTGAGCGACTGTCGCTGCACAACGCCCGCCCTCCGTAGATGCTTTCAGCGCATCTCACCACCCGACCCTTTTTGCTATCATCGCGGCGTTGATTCCGACGGCAAGCATCATTTGAGCCGGCCAGCTCCGCTCGCGACGCCACAATGCCCTCTATCCTTAACGATGACGATAAGGACACCGTCAAGCGTTTTGTGCCCAAGCAGTCCAACAAGATCCAGGCTGTTGCTGTCGCCAGACTCTATGTTGCCTACCCGAACCGGTCTAAATGGACATACACCGGACTGCAGGGCGCTGTCGTCCTGGCAGACGATCTCGTCGGCCATACATACTGGCTCAAGATGGTAGACATTTCGGTAGGTGCTCCCTTTAGTCGTGGCCGTGTCTCTTGCGAGCTGACTGCTGATAATCCCTAGCCTTCAAACCGCGGAGTCATTTGGGACCAGGAGATCTTCGATACGTGGGCCTACAACCAAGATCGGACGTTCTTTCACACGTTTGAGTTGGAAAATTGCTTGGCTGCGCTGAGCTTTGTCGACGAAAAGGAGGCAAAGCAGTTCAAGAAGAAGATGGACGACCGTGAGAAGAACGCCAGCAAGGCCACTCGATCAACGCCATTTGGCGGAGGCCACCATCACAAGGAGAAGCACAGCTTGCTTGGAGGTCTGTTCGGTCATCGACACTCCTCCGCTCCGACGCCTCCGGAGTCTCCGCGACAGAATCTACCTCCTCCGCCCCCCTCGATGCCCGCCACAAACTCTTCCACGAGTCTCAACGGTAGCAGGCCGTCCGAATTCCCTCTTCTCGATGCGTTTGATCCTCTCTGGCGAGAACATTTTGGTCAAGATCTGAAGGAGAAGGGGTTGAACGATGACTTCATCCGAGACAACCAGGAGTTCATTGTCGACTTCTTGCGGGAAGAGCAGCAGACGATGCAGGAACAGACCGCATCGCCACCGCCGCTCAATGGCAATGACTCTAGGAGCTCTCGACCTCCTCCTCCTCCCCCGCCCCCTGGTGGTCGACCCGAGGCGCCGTCGCCGCCTGCTGGGTCGAAAGCACCACCTCCCCCGGCGCCGAGAAGGTCTGGGAAAGTCGATGCTCCCGCGCAAGACTCCCCCGAGTCATCGCCCGCTCCGCCGCGGCCCAGGTTCAGAGCTCCTCCTCCCCTGGCCGATGCAGGCAAGTTTGCTCGCCAGGAACAGACAAAACCTGCTCCGCCACCCCGATCATCCAATGCGGCCCCCCCTCCCCCTCCGAGAGCACCCGCCTCTAGAGCCCCGGCTGAGAGCGACAACTCCAGCCACAAGTTTGCTGTCCCGCCTCCTTTCCCTAACAGACGCGAGGTTCCGCCTCCCACCCCGAACCGTGGGCCCGTTCCTCCACCTCCTCCCCCACGCTCGGGAGGCGATTCGCATACTACATCGGCACCTAGCCTTCCTCCTCTGCCCCCGAAAGTGCCAGCTGCTGGCCCACCTCCCCTACCTCCCTCGAGCACGCGACCTGTTCCCCCTCCGCCGGCAGCTAATAACCCACCACGTCCGCCTCCGGCAGCCAGCATGCCGCCGCCGCCGCCTCCGTTGCCTCCAAGCAACAATGCTTCGTCGCCGCCAGCACCTCCTCCGCTACCTCCAACATCAGGCGCGCCTCCGCCCCCGCCACTACCTCCCACGTCGGGGGCACCACCTCCTCCGCCTCTACCTCCAACATCAGGCGCACCGCCACCTCCGCCGCTACCTCCGACATCAAGCGCGGCACCCCCTCCTCCGCCCCCTATGCCGCCGACATCGTCAAGTGGAGGGGCGCCCCCGGCTCCGCCGCCTCCGCCTCCGCCGAACCGAGACTCTGGGTACTCGTCCAGCGCTCCTGCAGCGGCTTTGTCACAAGGAAATGCGGGGAGATCTGCCATGCTCGGAGATATCCAGAAGGCAGGCGGAATTGCTTCGCTCAAAAAGGTGGACAGAAGCCAGATCCGCGATCGAAGCGCAGCACAAGTTGCTGGGAACCCCGACTCGGGAGGCGGCTCGAGTGGCCCTCCTACCGGTGCTCCTGGCGGTGGCGGTGGCATGGCTGATGCTCTGGCTGCCGCATTGCAGAAGAGAAAGGAGAAGGTCAGCAGAAGTGGTGAGTTTCCCCCAAGTCCATGCCTATGTGTCTTGGCACTCCGCTAATGTAGTTGCTACAGATGATGAAGACGATGACGATGAGTGGTAACCGATTGAGACATGAAGCGAATAGATGTAGCGATGGTATGGAGCCTAGGTCCTGTGCACGGAGCCTGGTTTAGCAGAGTTCATATTCCCGATCGGCCTACCATCTGCGGACGGCATCGTTGATGGGAACAGTGGGTGGCCTTTTTACCTCTTGGAAGCGGGCGTCTCCGATTTACAAAAAGGCCTGGTAGCCTAAGCTACCAGGTACCTACCAAGTAGGCCCGTACGTGTGGCGTCTGGTGGCCTTATAGGCCCTCTGTATATTTTACATGGGACATGGAAATAAGACCAAGAAAAAATAGCCATGAGTGCTCAAAGAGCCTGGTGTATGAAAATGGAATCATTGTATTTCTTTGTCTATGAAAAGCATCCTAGCCCATGATTCGTAAATATGGTACCTCGTGCATTCGTTAACAAAGAAAAACCACAAAAAGGCGTAGGCAGACTTTTGGCAAGCCGTGACGTCCCTCCCATCACGGCTGCCCTCGACTCCACTCCGATCACTGTCGTGGGACCCGGAAGCGAAACAAAAGCAATGCTTGCTCAACGGGGTTGAGAGAGAAGACAGTATTTGGCAGCCCTCGAGGCATCCCGCCACCCCAGTAAAAAAGTGATTTAAAGGATGGCGTGCCCCGCAGGGACTGCGAGAGAAGTGCGCGCGCGCGGGGTACAAGATAGAAAAGGGAAAAAAAGGGTGCGCGGCGACTGGGATTTTGCCATGGCAGTTGGTTTAGATGTCGTCAATGTCGACCTCCTTCTTGCCGCCGGCGCCGCCGTCGTCGGACTCCTCCTCAGAGTCGGCCTCGCCGAACTCGAAGTAGGCCTCGCCGTCCTCGCCCTGGCCGAAACTATCGGTCTCGTTGATCTTGGCGTTCTCGGGCAGCTCGCCGTACGACTTGAGGGTGCGGGCCTCGTCGGCCGTGTACTTGAGGATGACATCGCCCTTGCCGTCCTGGAATTCGCGCAGCGAGAGGAGGATGATGTCGCCCTGGTTGATCCAGACCTTCTTGCGCATCTTGCCGCGGATCTGTTCGGCCCAAGTGGTTAGTGTCAGAATACACGATGTGGGCTCTCCTCCATGAGGAAGAAGAGCAGGTGGGTAAAGGGCAGGGGGCAACGTACGTTGGCTAGGCGCTTGCTGCCGTCAAAGCAGAGGGCCTCGAGGCGGCCGTTGCCGAGCATCTTGACGACCTGGGCGTACTCCTGGCCGTCCTCCTTGAAGGTGAGTTCACGACGCTGGTCGTCGTTCTCCTTGGTACCCCTTCTACGGTTCTTGCCACCCTGTTGTTTTTCTCATTGTCAGCCATGTTGTTCAGAGAGCGTCGCTGTGGCAAGACTTGGTCCCTCCTCGCGCAGTGCACGCGAATGGTGGGGGCGGGGTTGCACAGCGCAGCACCATGAGGGGGGCGAGTCCGGGAGGGCGGGTCGAACTGTACCTTTCCCTTGTTCTTAGGCATATTGGCGTTGCGTTCGGGAAGATTAGAATGTGGATAGGAAGAAGAGTCGTAGCGGGAGCGACAGGATGCAATGAGCTAGGTTGGCAGTGGGTGGTGATGGTATGGATGTGTGGGTTTAGGTGGTGGTGCAGGCCTTTTTATTCTCCTCATTAGAGTGGCGGCCACTGTTGGGCCCAGAAAGCCCAGCCCACAGCTCGGGCGCATGGCAGACACGGGTTGTTTCTTTGTTGACGAGATGACTCAATCCGAAAGAAAATAACACTAGTGCGATACTTTGTGGGCGGGTTGGAGTTCACCACACCATGAGGTTGCTCAGTAACAGCATAGCTAGCGCATTGAATGTGGCTTACATAACCACGCACAAACATTCGAGTCCAGCAGCTTGATGCAGCTTCCACCTACGAGACGGTGCCACATTGCACCAACTTTGTCACAGCGAGACGCACAGGACATCACTCGAGGCTTGCTCCTGACTTCCTCGAGTCCGGCGAAGATGGTCCACGGAAGTCCAGCACTCTCATTATCACAATGGCGGTAGCACGAGCTTCTCTACGCCAGAAGCTCTGCTCTGCGCCACTCGCTCCCATCTGCCTCGCGCCCACGACGAGCCCCAGGGCCTTCTTCTCCTCGACCGCGAACCGCCCGGCCGGCCCACCATCCATAAGACGGATGATACCCGAAGGGTGCAAGCCTTTTTTCCGCCCGGACGGGACACTCTCCACCACCCAGACCAACCTGAACTTTCTCCGGGACTACGATATCACCCATGACAACGGCGAGGTCTCCCGAACCCTGCCTCATGGCGCCGGCAAGGCTCCCTACGCCCAGTTTGCAAAGTTTGGAGTCATGGTAAACTTCACGCCCAAACACGTCATCTCCCCGTACCACGTGGCATTCCTCGACCCTCGGGGTCACCCCCTCGCCCCCCAGCACCGCGAGCGTTACGCGAACAAGGCCCTGACGCAGCCCATCTGGTTTATCACGACCAGCACCTCAAGTGCCAAGGCCGTGGTGCGCATCACTGCGCAGAGAAGGATCCGGGCGGCGGTGTACATGGCCCTGCAGGCCAAGGGGTACGATAGGTTTGGCAAAGGGCAGCACGGGGACATCAAGGGCACGGTGTGGATGCATGTCGTAGATCCTCTCCGGGCTGTGTCGAACCCGGACAAGGAGGCCTTTGGGAGGAGCGTGGTGGAGGTGATGGAGGCAGTTCAAAAACGCAAGACTGGGCGCGGCAAAGTCGACCAAAAGGACGGCCAATCCTCCGGGGACCGGCGGAGAGGAAATGCGTCCCTATCACAGTCCGGGAGGCAGACGCGGGACACGAGCCCTCGTGGCTTATCCCAAAGGAACCTTGAGAGTGAACCTCGGTATTCCGACACACGTGGCTCGTCCCAATCGGAGTTCGGTAGGAAGACTCAGGATTCCAACTCTGGTGGCCCAGACGTGGCTTGGCGGAAGCCAAGACCAGGGAAATGGTTATAGGATCTGTCATGATGCTATAACAGTTACGGGCTACCCAGAGAAGTCGCGGCCGCAACCCTGAGAAGGCTGAGACAAAGAGCAGAGTCCCGCCGAGAAGCCAGCAAAGGGATCACGGGGCGATCCTGTTTCATAAGCTCCCCCATATGGTTAACTTTATGGGGCAAGGCCGCAAGGGTCTATGGGTATAGTTCGGGGTCTAGACTCCCACGTATCCCGCATTCCGAGTACTAATTGTCATATTGTACGAGTATAACATGTAACATTACTGCTACTAGTACCTACTAGAGTGGACAGATAGAGATATGTGGGTTGTATATTATGGCGTTTCTGGCCATTCTCGACTAGCGGACGATATTATGGGGGCTACGGGTAAATTACCCATGTTTGATGTCAAACTCCCTCAGTGCTGGCTTGCTGGGGATTGACAAGCCACGACTCCGTTTCTAAACCGACGACTAATAGGGGTCTACACAAGAAAACTAGCGGAGGGCCAGAGCGTTGCAATATCGGGCGTGTGGCGCACATCACGGGCTCGCATTACTCCATTAGGCAACTCGTGGGATCCTTCTCAGGGGATGGGCCGATGGGAACGCACCTAGTAGAATTACTAGTACTAGTACTATGTATATGATCCCACTAGGCGCTGCTATACGGGCAAATGTTACCTTGCGGTCACTAGGTATTGTCTGGATTGGCGCCACATCTGTAACATCATTGTTGCCATTACATAGTATGATGATTCGCCCATCTCTCGGTGCACCAGCGAGGTTTACCATAGTAATAGAGTTAATACTTTAACGTGTATACTCCGTACATAAGAGCAGTAGACTCGGGGGAGATCTGTAACACCCACGGGGGAGCCGATCTTTGTGAAACAAGTTTACTCCCCCTCACATACTTCGGACTCGTACGACGAGCTGTGGAACGGGCCGCGAGAGCAGACCTAACCTGCCAGGCTGCCCCACGGTCACACTGGACATGGTAGGCAGGGGTCTCAGAGCGCAAGTGTGTAAATCACAGCCGCATGTTGGTTGCCGTAGGATGCAACGCCCAGCCTCGTATAGGTTTCGTCGGGAGATTCTAGTGGGCTCTTCAATGTACGGATTAGGGAGGTCGTTTTGGATCCTTCCTTTCGGCTCAGCCCGAGAGTCGACTGATATAAGTTAAGCGTGGCTGCCATAACATCGGTGGTAGGGTGGCTTCATCGTACATAGCACAGGTCATCAGATCGTCGACACCCTTCTATCCGTACCTTGCACCTGTTATACGCACGCTTCAGGCTTCATCCATCATGGTTGCCTTCAAGTCCCTGGTTGCTGCCTCCTTGGCCCTCTTCCCCGCGGCCTCGCTGGGCAAGCAGATCTTCTACAACTCGGGAAACCTCGAGGGCTGGAACAATGTGCGCCAGGAGCATAACGGCAGGGTCCAGGAGGTCACCAACATCGTCTACGGCGGCGACTCGGCACTCAAGATGAGCCAGAAGTACGACGAGGACTACGACGGCCGCTACCACTCCGAGGTGGACTTCAACGACGGCTACACGCGCGGCGACCACCGCTACTACGGCTTCGCCTTCCGCCTGCAGGGCGACTGGCAGTTTGAGCAGAACTACAACATTGCCCAGTTCATCGCCAAGAGGGCCGGCTCCCCCTGCGGCGACGAGTGGATGCCGTCGACCATGATCTCGATCCGCGGCGACCAGCTCTATACCCGCGTGGTCAGCGGCAACTACCGCGAGCCCGACTGCACCCGCAAAATCCAGGGTTTCAACTCGCTGACGACGGTCACGCCGGGCGTCTGGCACACCATCGTGCTCCAGAGCAACTGGGAGAGCGACACCTCGGGAGTGTTCAAGATGTGGTTCGACGGCAAGGTGGTGCTCGACAAGTCGGGCCTGGCCACGACGCTCAATGACGACGAGCACTTCCAGTTCCGCGTCGGGCTGTACGCCAACTCCTGGCACGACGACGGCACCATGGAGGGTGACCAGCCCTTCCGCCAGGTCTGGTACGATGAGATCGCCGTTGGCACCACCTACGCGGATGTCGTGCCTAAGAAGGGTTAAAGCTGGACGTTGCAGGACTGTAGGTCATGGTAGTGGTGGTGGTGGTGGTGGTGGTGAAGGAGGTGGTGGATGATTGCGTTCATAGGAGGCCCCTTTCATAATTAGCACACCCACATATCTTAATTCAACAGTTCTGCCGTCGATAAAATTGGTAAAATAGAGGGTGACAGGGTGAATGATTTAAGTTGAGAATTGGAAGTGAATGATGAAATGCTCAGCACCTACCTCATGGTACGTAGGTACCTTATCTGCGTGCACGTGATCGTCTCAGGTACGAGCTGTCGCAATTGGAAGTGAGCTCAGGCACTGCCAACAACCTGGAAGTCTCAAGTACCAGCACCCTTCAACCCCCTGTTATCGCAACAAAGTCGCACCAGCGCAACCAACTTTTCTTCACGAACGGACATCCGACTCTGAAACTGACGAATCCGCACTGAAAACTGTCCAAGATCAACCCCGACCCCCATAGAGGAGCTCCGTGAGCCCGCTACAATGCTCGTCTCCCTGACCGTCGGCAAGGTCGACGCTGGCGTCACCGTCCTCCTGACGCCAGACAAGCGCCTGGTATGTCGTCCTTTCTCCTCCCCCCCGGCTTGCCCGTGCTAACCGCTATGTCCAATCCAGATCGAATTTCCCTCCATCCTCCTGCCCCCCGACATCTCGTCCGGAAGCATCGTCGACATCACCGTCGGCCAGAACACCTCCAAGGAGGCCGTCGCCCAGCAAGAGTTTCGCGCGCTGCAAGACCAGATATACAGCTCCTTTGGCGCCCGCGAGCCTGCCGTCCCCGTCCTCCGCTGCCGCAATGCCACCCAGACGTCGGTCGTCCTCGAGTGGGACCCCATCGAGCTGGCCACGGCCGACCTGATATCCCTGAGCCTCTACCGCAACGGCCAGAAGGCCGGCAACATCCCCCGCCCCATGCAGATGCACAGCACCAAGATCAGCGGCCTGGCTGTCGACACAGAGTACACGTTCCACCTGGTCCTGCGCACCACCGCCGGCACCTTTGCCAGCGACAAGGTCGCCGTGCGCACCCACAAGATGACCGACCTGAGCGGCATCACCATCACGACAGGCATCCTGCCGGGCTCCACGAGGGAGAAGCTGACCGAGGCCGTGGGCAGGATTGGCGCCAAGATTGTCGACGGCGTGCGGATTGACACGACGCACTTTGTTACCACCGAGGGCCGTGGCCAGGCCTGGGAGAAGGCGGTCGAGACCAACATCCCCGTCGTGCGGCCTGAGTGGGTTGAGGCGTGTGAGAAGAACGGCCGCATCCTGGGCGTCACCAAGTTCTACCTGGACGCCATGCGCCCAGGCCCGCCCAGCGACGACCAATTGCCTGCGCCGCAGCCCGCCCCCGAGCCGCAGGCCCAACAGCCCGCGCCTAGCACAGCACAGAACGACAAGAGCGAGGAAGAGGAAGAGAAGAAGCCTGCGCCTCCGCCCAAGGGGGGCGACGACTCGGACGATGATTCAGAGACGGAAGACGACCAAGAGGAACCCGAGCAGAAAGCCAAGGCGGGTTCGGAGCCGAAATCGATAGCCACGCCAGACCAGGATGAGCAGAAAGTGAGGTTAGAGGACAAGGAGGAACATCCAGTAGCTCTAAGACCAGCCTCTAAGGAGCAAGAAACGGAGGACGACGAAGACGATGAAGAGGAAGAAGACAAGAGCGGGGACAAGGAGTCGGACGAGAAGGAGAGCGCAGACAAGGAGAAGGCCTCGACCCCGGATGGCTCCTCATTCCACAATGTCGCCCTATAGGGATTCCACCACGGTTCAACCAGACAGCCGGGGGAGTTCATAGGAGTCCAACAAGGGAGGGACTCCGGTCCCATTATACAGTCTTCGAATCATCAGCTACAGCAGAGACCTAGCCAGCAACTACTCGTACTATAATCAACATCCATCACTTCCAGCAATCCCCCCTTTCTTCCCAACCGCGCATTGACACACACCTTGCTTGATCTGGAGAGATTTCCACTCACGGAGGGACCTCCTCGTTCTTCCAGTCCCAGCACCTGCCCCTCTGGCTCACCTCCAGCCCGCTAATCACATCCACCATGCGCTCGGCCGCATACTCCGGGCTGAACAGCTTCCCCTCCTCGATGCTGCCCCAGTACTCCCTGCTCAGGCCCGTCCTCACCGTCCCCGGGTGGTACGCCACGGCCAGCGCCCTGTCCCCGCACCGCGCCCGCAGGTAGATGTCGAAGCTCCTGGCCACGCTGCTCACGGCGGCCTTGCTCGCGCGGTACGAGTACCACCCGCCGGCGCGGTTGTCGCCGGTGGAGCCCACGCGCGCCGACATGCTGAGCCAGGTGGCGTGGCTCGGCAGGCGGACGCGGTCCTCGCGCGGCGACGGGTCCAGCGCGGCGGCCTTGCGGGGCAGGAAGTCGGAGAAGTGCTTGACGAGGAGCAGCGGGCCGAGGGTGTTGACGCGGAGGGTCTGGAGGGTGTTGTGGGCGTCGATCTGGCGCGGGTTCTTCTCCGGGTGGAGCAGCACGCCTGGGATGGCGCAGGCCAGGCGCAGGTGGTGCGTCTGGGGCGGGAAGAGCTCTGCGGCGCGGGCGGCGGCGGTGGCGATGGAGGACTCGTCGGTGACGTCGCAGGTGACGATGGAGAGGCGCGGGGCGACGAGGTCGGGCGAGGGGAGGTCCTGGAGGAGGGAGGACTTGGTGGAGGAGGGGTCGCGGCGGGTGGTGGCCAGGATGGGGAGGGTGGTTGTCTGCAGGAGGTGCCTGGTCAGGGCGTGCCCAATGCCGCGGCTGGAGGGGCAGATGAAGATCCAAGGGGAGGACATGGCGAGCAGTGGTGATGTGGTGATGTGGTGATGTGGTGATGTGGTGATGTGATGGTGTGGTGGTGTGGTGGTGATGGTGATGGCCTAAGAATGCTTGATGGATGTTGCCATTGGCACGACGTGTGTGAAAGACCGAGTCAACTCGGGCACGCAGCTACTCCTGGAACTACTACACACCTATAGTATTAGTATGCAGTTTGTATAAAGTGAGGCACGTCGTAGAGCCAAGGTGTATGGTGCGCTCAAGAAAGGGGTCCATGATCCATACTCCATTCCTCAACACACGTCATGCCGACTCATGCAAGATCCAAGTGGGTCGACCCCAGATCTCAGATCCCGCCTCCCGCTATCTGTTTTGGGGATCGGGAACATTTCCATTCTCGATGGCATAGCCGCATCACCGCATCGCTGCATAGTGTTTCAAAAATCAACCTGGGTCATCAATTGATCCAAGCGTCTGCTCTCCCTCGCGTCCCCGACTCCCCATCCCCCCGCGATATCTATCTACCCTTGCTATTCGTACAAGACCACCCTTCCCTGCTGAATGATGATGATGCGGCATGAATTCAACCAACGCTCGCTGTGAATAACACCGCCTAAGCACAAGAAAGGAAATGTCTGTCTGGACGTGCCCTGGCTATCTATCTCGACTATACCATTCGCGCCTGGCAATGAGGATGAAGCAGTCCTCCCTGTCTCATCTGCCGCAGTCGGGCCGCACCCGCCAGCTCTCTCATCAACGGCTCAATCGTCTCCAGGCCCGTTACATCGTCACTGCCTGCGCTGCCGCAGCATCCCTCCCCGTAAATCTGTCCCAACGTGTCATTGTGCATCTTCGGTTCCCCATTTCGTGACACATGGTGCGAGCTACAGGCTCGTCGAAGAGGCGCTGATGCAAATTCTCGATTCCTCCTCCCCCCCGCTGCTTCATCGTCTGACATGTATGCCCTCTCGTGGATATTCTCCCGAGACGAGGATTCCGCATTGCGATGGAGGTTGTCTAGAACGGGGACGAGGGCCCGCAACCACACATCACCGTTTCGCTCCAACCGGTCCACTCGACGCTCCATGTCGCGAAAACGATGCTCCCTGTAGGCCTCGTACAGGCGCAGAATTTCCTTGTCAAGCGCCTGCGTGTTGTCACGCAGCTCCTCAGGGACTCTGGTGGCGAACTCCTTAGCCCTCGCCTGGACAGCCACTCTCATCTCTCTTGGTGTGCGCCCTTGTTCCCGGAAGGCTTTCCACTCCCGACGGCGCGCTAGAGAAGTACGGTCGAGCGAGCTCTGCCTGATGACAGGGGAGCAACGAGGTGACAGGGACGCCATAGGCCGGGCGCTATCGCGAACATCGGGGGGCATTCCGGTGATAGCTTGATCCTCCGGCTCCGATGGCTCCGATTCTAGTGGAGCTGATGAGTATGTCAGCGCAGGCGTCGGCGGTACATCCTCCGGCGTTGGACAGGGCTCAACGTTGATGACAACTTGGATAGGGCTGAAGGTCGGTTGACTCTTTGCCACGACATCCTCCTCGCTGTTCTCCTGCTGTCGCTTGTTCCGTAGAGCTTCCATATCTCTTTGTTTACGCTCTCGTACACGATCTCGGCGGCTATGCGCCGACACAGGTCTTGCTGGGCTAGAATCGTCTTGGCACGGTCGGAGGCGATCACCCCCCAGAATGCTGTCGCCGGGTCCTTGGGTGGTGTCCACGACCTCCTTTGCTGGCACGCCCTTTCCCATCATTGCAGTAGGGCTGGATTTGACTCGGACCAGCTTCTTGTCCCTCAATGGCCAATCGTCTTCTCCCATGGCCGTGCTCCCATAATTGATTCGGGGTTGCCTCTCACTTCGAGACCTAGCCAGATTCATTCTTGGACTCCCGGGTTGCGAAAGTATCCCATCAATGGACATGTGTTGAGCCAGAGTCCGGTTCGCCATGGAGGACCCTCGTGCGGGGAATGTCGACGCCGTCCCTTGGCTGTCTGGGCGTACCATGGGCGTTCCCTGGGTTGTACCATCGCCCCGTTGGTATAGAGAAACTGAATCCCGACTCAGCGGTGGAGGAGGCGGGAAGAAACCCAGGATGCCGGCCCGGCCACCTCGAGACGGGGTCCGAGGTAGAGGCCCAGACTGCGTGTATGGCCGGGACAGGAAATGCGAGGTGGATGATGGTGCTTCGCGACCCTCGTTGACCGTCTTCAATACGGTCACCACGCCCTTGTCGTTTACCACAGTCCGTATCGAGTTCACATTACCGCCATAGGCCCTTGGTTCCTCCTGGGTGTAAATGGGATACTGCGACCGCGGTCGGTTGCCCATCGGAGACGCCTCTAGCGGAATCGTGATGGCAATGTGCCTATGTCCCCCAATGGTAGTCCCCGAGACGGCTGTGTCTGGCAACCGGATCGAAGGGGGCTTGCGGGCGGCAGACTTGCTGCGCTTGGGAATCTTGGCCCACCTCAGCCACCTCCCCCGCTCATCGTCTGTTCCATCCTCGGGGATGGACATGAAGTTGTCTCGTGGCGGCTCGTGGTTCCTCAAGAAGTCGACTAGGTCAGTGACCCCATCCTGTCCAAGAGTCTTGCGGCGTGAGGAAGGGGGCTCTAGAGAGTCGTGGAGGCGGCGGTGGAAGTCCTCGAGGCTGTCGAGGATGTTGGATGCTGATTTGGCACGGTGTGGCCTGTTTGTCCGCTTGGCGTTGCCGACAGACGTACGAGGTCGAGGTCGAGGTCGAGAGGACAAGAGAGCTGGATCGAGAAAATATGAGGAGCCACCATCCTCCCCAGCGGCCGGGAAGCCGGGGGCGACGGCCATTATAGCGTTGTGAGGTGTCGTTATATCCGAGACACGGCGTCCATGTAGGTCGTATGCGGCTCGGCTATTTACAGCGATCATCAATGAACCGCATTCGTCCTTGTGACACCTGACTCGGTCAGTTTCTTGTGATGGCATTTTACCATGTGTTGGTGTAAGCACCAACCTTGCCTGACCAACTTATTCTGATTCTCTTATTCTGCTTCTCTCCGCCAGAACCAGCACGCACCCGCTATCGGTGCCAACCCGACTGCTTGTCTTAAAATCGACAGCCCCTTGTCTATTCGTGTGGACGGTCACATCAGCGCTGGCTGCTGGCCGGCTGTAGACGGTGGTTACACCCAGCGATAGTAGCTGAAAGCCTGAAACCTCGGTCCCCCCACGAGCACGATGATGATGACGCTAGGCAGCCGAGTCGTAATTAGACATACCGCCCTACCTCAAGACAATGTCGTGGACAGACGCACGTCACTCGAGTGGGAATAGGTACTAGAGGAGAAAAGAGGCGAAAGAAGTTTGGAAGGAAAAGAAAGGAAGCCACCCAAGATCGGCGGGTAGGGGGAGATTATCACAGGTTTTGCTCAACTTCAACGCAAAGACGACCCATCCTCACGGGCCTGGGCCACGGCTTTGCCACGCTAAACAAAAGCAATGGCGAGGACGGCGTCCAATTGACTTCGCCGACAACCCTGGACGCCGTTCGCCACGTCTTGCGGCCGCGGACAGCGTACAGGTATTAAACCTGGCAGTGCGAGATTGTCTAATGTAGGGCTGTCCGGGTCCCATCACTATCACACCAATGCGTAGTCGTCCCCAACTACCGGGCCAAGACCTACATATATTGCATCGTGGAAGAGCTCGCGTTTGGAGGAACTGCTCGTCCCCTAAGCCCAGTACAGAATCCTACTCGTGATGGACTGTACACCGCGAAGGAACACGTGTACGAGTAACCTCCGGACTGCGAATCCTGCTGTATTATTCAACGAGAGCCAAGAGAGCTTCCTTTCCTTTTTTTCTGGCCCCTCCCCTTCTGACTGGGAGCCTGACAAGGAACAGAGCCAACCATGGTCGAGCTCGGTCGTCGTTAGCGGAGACCATCCCTGCAGGGGACCGGGGGCTGATCACCGGTGCGTTGACTGGCCCACGAGTGACGCATTGGCCCCTTGCCAGCCCGTCAGTCTCTCTGTCTCTCTGTCCCTCCATCAGACGGCCAGTCTCTCTCTGTTGGTCAGTCGTCTCTCTGGTGTCTCTCTGCCCCAGTTGCTTGGACCACCCACCGCGTGCGCCGTTTAGCGGGCGGACCCCTTTTGCGAATGCGGGATGACACCAGAGACAGTCCACCCAGTCCACCCACCCAGTCCACCGCGGACCTCGGGGGACCCTCGGGCTATTCGCAAATCGCAACCGTTTTGCTGCCCATTGCTGATCAAGCGGCAGGTGATGGCGTGCCCCTTGCGCTGAGAATCAGGACTCAAGGCAGTCTTACCTGACGTTGGCGTTGCATGTCAAGCCAAGTCAAATCAAACAGGCATGGAGCTCGAAAGAGATGAAGGCCAGAAAATCATAACCCCCCTCCCGGGTCCCGGCAAGTACGAAAGTATGAGTACTACTAAGTAGGCACTTGCCTCATATCATTTGACAATTGCAGCAATTCCTGGAGGCTCCTGCCGGTACTTGCGTCTCTCTTTCCGATTTGCAACAATATGTAAATTGGAGTTCACCTCCCTGCTGCCTTCCGTGACGTGCCGAGGAAGGTAATATCACCAAGGCACGGAGTAGATTCTCAGCATCGCGACTGCCCCGTCGCCATCGACGTCGCCCACACACATCGGCCTCCCAGCCCTCAAACTCAACGCGGGGCAACCGTGGCAGTCTAACTGATGACTTGCAGCTTATCCCCTGGCGCCAACTGAACACGCGTTGGCTTGTGACCTTGTCATCACCATTTGGAAGCACTGTCCCGAGAAGTCGGGTCCATCCTAGTGCCAACGGTGGGAAAGCCTCGGGGCCAGTCAAAACACATGACACTGTTCCTTGCGGATATTATAGGCGCGATAATTTACCAGGACCAATGCACTCGTAGGCACGACGTATGGATCTGGCCTGCGCAGATCAAGCATCTGGATGGAGACCAGACCAAGGAGCCAGGCGCAGACCCCCAGTCGAACCGAGTCTTGGGCGCTGGCGCGATAGAGACGCCACTGCCAACAAGAATTCCGTCTATCCCATCATCCACCAGTGCTCTTCTCTCCTCATCTAACTACCTGAGGGGTTTCAATCGTAGTCCCAATGGCTGTAATGTCTCCCAACCCAGATGTAGACTCGTGTGAATGCACAAGAATGCGCCGCTCTAACAACCCACCATAGTATCCCCTCCCTGATGCAAATGCCGCTCATGCTCCCTCGTAAGACACGGGAACGGAGCGAAGCCTGTAACGCCGGTATATGCCTTGCCCTAAATCCACTATGCTGCAGAATTTTGATGCATGAAACTACTACGAAAGATCCTAATTTCCTCCCAATGGCTACTTCTTCCTGGGGACAAAAAGACTTGGTTTTGGCTTCGGTCTCCGAGGTCCAGGAGGAGCGTTCCGAGGAGCATTCCCCTGTGTCGGCATCTGAGTTTGGGTGGCAGGTCAGCATTGTTATCAAACCAACCCGTAGAGATGTAGCTGCTTACTGGAGGTCCCCGATTACGCGTTTGCTGGTCAGAGGATGCCTGTCCTTGCGGCTGGGCTGTATGATTCATCTTCGGAACTGCTGAGGAAGTGGTAGTAGGTGGGGGCCGCTCTGGCGGCGTCATCCCCAAGACTGACATCGCCGATGGATCCATAGGTGGCTTGGGAGGCTTTGGCGGTGCCTTCGATGGTGCCTTTGGTGCCTTGCTTGGCTTCTGTCCAAACTTGCCCGCCAGTGTGGATCGGTGTCCATCGCTGGCAACCTGTCTGGTTGTTAGAGCATTGCGGTTGATCAGGAATCTGTCTCGTTGGTGTCGGACATACCCTCTTGGCGCCAGGCTGGCCGGCTTCAGAGCCGTCCAACGGCCGCTTCTTCGTCTCTGGAGCCTGTGGCTTGTCTGCGGATGTATGGATTATGGGCGGGCCGTCTAACCGGGGAGGTACGGGCACCAGATTGCCGGCCCCGAGGCCTGGGACGCTTCCTTCACTAGGTCGTAGTGATTCGGTCCCGCCAGATGATGCCCGCTGTTGAGGCGGTGCGTCGTGCATCGCAACATCTTTGTTAGTTTGGGCTGGCGTGGAACCCCCGTTCGCCATTTCTGACGCGTTGGGGCTCTGCTCCAAAGGCTTCCGGAACTTGGAGAGGATATCGCCGGAGGTGTAGCAATCGCGGGCTCGGGCATCTTCGATGAGCTTCTTCCAGAATTCACCCTGAACAAGAGCTCGCGAGTCACCCAGGATCCAGAGGGATGATTTGGCACGTGTCAACCCAACGTTCATACGCCGAATGTCTGTCATGAAACCAATGCCACCTGTTGAGCTAGCTCGCACACAGGAGAAGATGATGATCTCGCACTCGCGACCTTGGAAAGCGTCTGTTGTGTTGAACTCGATGATATCCGTGATACCTTCGCCATACCGGGCCCTGAAACGGTTCCGTAGCTCATACAGCTGGGCTTTGTACGGCGTGATGATACCAATCTTTTGCTTCAGATCACACTCCCGATAGTCTTTGCTGAACCGCTCGTACATTTGCAAAGCAACGTCGAGTTCTCGAGTGTTGACCAGCGATTGGCCCTTGTGGCCGCGCTGTTGGACACCTTGGACATCAAAGAAGCGGTATGGGCCGAGAAGAGTGCTCTTGTGCCACGGCTGTTGACGGAGATGCAGCATGTCTTGCCCGTCCTTCAACTGCCCCTCGTAAAACTCTTTGCTTGGGAAAGCACTGATCTGAGGGTGCATGCGGTACTGCATCTCCAGCAAATGCACAGATTTCGGATGGTTCTGTTGCATCCGCACGAACAAGCTCTGGTCGTAGCCGAAACGAGCAGCGGACTGAGAAAGGACCGTTGGGGGAAGCTGTTTCGGGTCACCGACGAGGATACACTTGCAGCATCCGTACTTGAGTGGAATCAGAGCACTCAGCTCCACGCACTGGGCAGCCTCGTCGATAATCACCGTCTCGAACTCGACGTCCAGGTTGCGGAACATCTCATGACCACTGCCACTCAGTGTCGCACAGAGCACATGTGCCGAGTTTAGGACCTCCTGCTGAATCTGGCGACGGCGCAATTCCATCTCGCGTGCAATCGAGTTGCCACTGTCCTTATTAGCATCGATCTGCTTGCCGATCTGCATCTGTTGGCGCTTCAGCTCGTCAAACCGCCGAGATAGGTTGTCATATGTAGCCCGGTCCTGACCCCTGGCTGCTTCTAGCATTGGCCGTAATTCGGCTAGCTCCTCCTTGACCTTGGCGGCATCGTCGTGAAGCTTGTCTCGGTCCGCCTTTGCCTTGTCTCTGGTACCATCACCCTCAAGACGACTTCTCACCAGCTCATCAAGAGTGACATCCTTGACGGCTGCGTTGATAGCGTCGCTTCGCCCAAGGCGTAGCACATTGATGTTCGACTGCTTTCCGCTGATGCTTTTGATGCCATTTTTTAGTCGGAGGACCAACTCATCGACGGCGGCGTTACTTGGGGCGCAAACAAGAAGTTTCTTCGGTCGAGCTTGATTATTTGCTTGGACAGTAGCTCCAGGCCGCATTGGGACTCCCACATGGGTACCAGTCATTTGCGGCCCGAGTTGTTCGGATAGGAGGGCTCCAACCATGGCCACAATGGTTTTCGTCTTTCCAGTTCCTGGAGGGCCTTGAATCAGCGTGAAACCGTCGTTCTCCTGCGCTCCTAAGACGGCCAGTGCTTGGCCACGATTAAGTCCCCAGTTATTCTGCCATTTGTCCACTTTCTCGTCCCCGTATCGGAGAATGGGGGACGGTTCGGCTTTTAGGATCTCATCCATGAGGTCGTAGTACTGCAAACTCTCCAGCGCCGCGTACTCTCGCTCGATTGTCGTCATATTCGTAATCTTGAGTCCGTATACACTGATACCTGGGTTGAGAATAGGTGAGAGCTGGTTGTTGCGGGAGGCAACACGGTACGTGACCTCGACAAGGTCCTTCTTGTACACGATTCTGTGGACTCTTGCCAGACAGTGCTTGGCAGTGGGTTCGAACAATGGACTCTCGGCCTCGGACACAAGTAAGATGTCGCCTTCAGAGACACCTCGTTCTTTGTTCTGGAGAACCTGCATCGTGAATGTTACCTCTAAGAAGCTATCAACGCTGGCGCGGCTGGCAATCTTCATGCCAAAAGGCCGAGACGTGGCCTCATCTTTGGCCGTGACGAAAGAGCGCCACGCCTCTGATGCAAGAAGCGGGAAAAATGTCTCTTGGTAAGACTTGGGGTTGGAATATACTGTCGCCACCCGGCTGCCTGAAGGCCCACTCGGGGGATCGTTGCCTTCGTGGAAAATATCCCAAGCCAAGATAGTATTGTGCAGCTTTTCCATAGGTGGGATGAGACGTGCTCTCATCTCCTTCACAGAACGCTGCTGCTTGACCTTTTTGACGGGCCTCCGCATCTTGTCGCGGAGTGCCTGGCGGTTTCGCCTCTCAGCTTCATCCAGGGTCTTCTTGCCACCTGTGCTAAGGGCCGCAAGCTGGTTGTCGTTGTCGGAGTCGGATTCATCCTCAGACTCCTCGTCCGAACTATTAACCATGATTTCGCTTCGAGAGTGGTCTTTGGCCGTTACACTGAGGCCTGCCAGGCCAGAACCTTCGCCGGCAACCGTCTCTCCCCTCAGCTTCCTCGCCCGTGCAATGGCGTCAGCATCGCGTCTAGCCTTTTCTTCCTTCTCACGCTGCCGGCTTGCCTTTAGAGCAGAAATTGCATTCTGATCCAGGACCTTGGTCTTTGCTTTGGCTTTGGCTTTGGCTTCGGCCGCTTTTCGAGCTTCCAGCTGTTTCAGGATAGGGCTATCGATAGACTTGCTGAGTTCGCGAACATCGTCTCGATTCGATTTGGTGGTGATTGAGGTTGGGTATGAAGAGCTACCCGATTTGGACCAGGCATCAAGCTTGCTCTGCTTCTTGGCGATATCCTTTGACTTTTCGAGGGGACGGCTGGGGATAGCAGTGCTCTGCTGGGTTTGAACTTCCTCCTCAACGTGGCCCAAAGCCTGGAGGAGTTCCGCCCTCTGCTGGTCGGTCAAGTTTGTTGGTCGACGGTATCGTCCTGGCACCTCAGCTGGCACACAGGCATCGATGATCAGCCGGCGAGAGTTGTCGGCGATCTCTAAGTTGTTTTCGCGAAGTCGCTTGAGGATCTTGCAAAGTACTCTGACAGTAACATCGACAAGCCACCTATCCTTCAGTCGAATCATGTTCTCCATGCCTCTGAAGTTGTCTTTGGCAGGCTGGAGAATCCTTTCCATCATATGCGTGTCGTCCTTACCTGTGGCCTTAGCAATGACCGAAGTGAGCAAGCCATCCTCAGCAATGAGAGCTTCCGCGAGCTCCATGATCTCGCGACAGAAGTCCTGCATGATGCTGTTGGAAATATATAGCGACCAAGGCTCGATATTGCGACATGCCAATGACACGAAATGCCATTGCTCCTGCCACCACCGGAGGAGCATCGCCACGGATTTTGGTTCCAAACTCCTAACGCGCAGAACTCCAGTGGTCATATCGCATAAGCCTCGCAGGATATCTCGGCTCATGTGCTGCATGGGTCTGATAGGGTCCCAGGGACATAACTGCTTCGTAAAGTTTGCGGGAGGCTTCAGCACTTTGTCAAGAACGAACAAAGATGCCCCCAGCGTTTGATCTGGATGGAGCTGTGCCATCTGCTCAAAGGCTTGACTTCGCGCGAGTTCGCCAGTCCAGCTCTTGAGCAGCTCTGCCGATGCCTCTCCAACATCAGATTCACCCTGCATGGCCACCCCAACGGCGACCTGAAATGCCCGTTGGCTGGTGAAGAGGCTACTCAGATCTGTTGTGTCTAGTTCGGAGATTCTGCTGAATATCCTGGCAAGGACGTCCGTAGTACTGCTCAGCGTTTGATTGAACAGCCTGCTGGACTCTTCCAGGCGGTTTTCCTTCTTCTTGGGCCGTATCTGCTCCAATCTTACTAGGGGTTCGAGCGCTAGCAAGAAATCTTCAGCCAGGTCTGCTTGTTGAGAAGAGGCATCGAACATCTCCACCACACCCTCCCAAAAATCTTTGGACTGTCTCTGGATGGCAGACTGGATCTGTCCACCCCCGTGCAGGGTGTGGTACTCTACTGAGAAGAGCTTCATATCTAATCTCATGGCGGAAACCATGACTTTGCGAGCGGCTGCAGAAACATGGAAAGACCTCCAGCCGACATGCTCTTCTTTCGGCGTTTGCAACTGGTTTAAGAGTAATGTCTTGTGCTTCATCACCAGGTTGAAAGCACAGTTGGCGTAAAGATGGGTCGTCCCGGACCCCGTTGCCTCCTGGTCAAGAAATGTTTCCATGGTAAAGTTGAGAGCATCAAACCCCGCGCGGATACAAGCAGCCTGCCCGGGCTCCCCAATGCCTCGGTCTTTTGCCAATGTCTCGAAAAGAGTATGGAGAAGGACTTCGCACGCGTCATAACGCCTGTCCCGCCCTAACGACTGGAGCCAAGGGCCAATCCATGACGTCGGGAACGGAACGCCCTCAGGACCGGATTCAAACCCGCTCCAGCAGTCCTCAAGAGATTGGCGGAGAAGGGTCGGATAGAGAGGACTGCCAAAAATTAGATCCGCAATGACATTTGGCCGTGCGTCACCAACAACATCCCAGAAGGCTTTAGGTGACTTCTTGATGAGGCTCGTAAGTACCCGAAGGCAAACAACCAAAACCCCCTCACACTTGCAGAACTGGATGTGGCGGAACAGCAAATCATAAATATGTGGACAACCAGGCTTCACTTCCAGGCTGCGAAGACGGACAAGGATCAGCTGGTCGTTGAGAGCTTTCAAAATCTTCTCAAACCCCAGCCAAAAGCGCTCAATCTCAGGGTACATCTCCGGCTGAGTGACGTCTTTCCGGCTGATATCGTCAATGGCAACGATGAGGCCACCGCTGACAGCCCAGTCAAACTGCTCCTCCGTCATTGACTCTGAGTCGATGTTCTTCCAATTTTCGTGGGCCCAATTCCGTCGATCGTCGTTCTTCTGATCGAAAAGAAAATACGTCATCCCGGGGAGAGGGTCTTTGGTTCCGAGCTTCAAATACGTTTTGCCCTGCAGTCGCATGAAGACATACTGGAACGTCGTGCGTTGCTCAGGGTTTGCCATGTAGGCAACGCAGCAGAGCGCCTCGTAGACTGCGATATGCACCTCCGGAAGATGGCTCCCGAAGGCAGATTTCTTGAAGACTGTCCCTGTCGACTCGATTTTCTCGATGAATTGCTTGGCCCAAGTTAGGTTATGATCAATCCGGCCGATGTCGAGGCGGTCGAGCAAGTCTCGTATCTGGAAAACAGCATCTTCGTTCCAGCGCCTATATCCGTCAGCACTAGACAATTCCAACCCAGGTTACGAAGGTGGTCATACTCGGCGAATTTGTTGAGGTGGGCTCGGCGCTTCATATGCCAGTTGAGGACACAGTCCGAGCAATACTTAAGACACCCATCTAACCGGTTGGTGAAGTCTTCGAGCCACTTGCCAGCATCGCGCTTGTCAAAGCCAAAAATCAGGCTATTCCAGTATGTAATCTCTATCCGTCTCTCTCCATCCTCAATACGCTTCTTTTTTTCGTCGATCGAGATCTCGGAAGCCGGGTCATCTAGAGCTCGGTAGTTCTCGGCATCTTCGTCTGAAATCTTGGGACACAGCAGGTGGTGCTCGCTGGGGATCTCCTGGAGCTTCTCGAACCATTTCGCCAACTCCTCATTAAGGTCCGTCATCGTATCTATCCGTCCTAGAGAAGAACATTTCGAGGTGATGCCAAGCACGGAGGGACGCCGGGGGCGTTAGATCGAAGCGCGAGGCGAATGCGAAAGAAGAACCAGCGCCTAATGGCTCAGAGGTTAGGTACTAGGTTAGGTACTACTAGTGCTGTTTGAGACTTCTTGAGATGTATTAGAGTCCACTGTTACATGTAAGAGACAGGGAAGGGAAAGAGCGGGTAGCCAGGCGATGCTAAAGCAGGCACCTAGATGGAAGGCAGGCAGAGGCAGGCAAAACAGGAAACCCGCAAGCGCAAAAGACACCCGGATACCGAACCGACAAGGAATAGAACGGAGTGCCCATCGCGTCACTGGCAACAGACTTACCTGTAGGGAAGAGGTACAGTCCAAGGCCTTTGAGTCCCCCGCCGTCGATGCTATGCGGTGGTGGGTTAGGCGATGAAGAATGAGCGAGATTGAGTTGCTCCGACGCCCAAAAGCACAAACGCGCTTCGGGGACACACACTCGCGCCAAATTTGGAGCTCCGGTGCAGGGTGTTTAATGGGGACGGAAAAAGTGGGGGCATTTTAAAGGTTGGGCCTCCATCAACGCTTTAACCCTCCGAATCCCCCGACTTCACCCCGTCCAAATAGTGGTACTCGGGCCATGCTACTCCTTAGCACCTACTATGCATCTCTTCGGCTCAAGATAGGACGATAGACTCCAGAGGATCCGCGAGAAGGCGCCTCGGTAGCACCTAGAGCGACCGACCGCTGTTGTACGACAGTCGCTCTCACTCAGACCAACACACCTGTGCATGCGGTCCTCGAGCACCAGAAGAATGCAAAGCAATCATGGAACCGTGGCGTTCGCTATTACGCTCTCCGTATACAGCGATAGAGGTATACGCATTTCTTGGGTGCCGTTTCCACCCAGATGCCGGCCCGATATCACTTCCACTCATCATCTGCGAATGCTTCAACACTCCACCATCGTAGATGCCAAACTCTAGCTTCGTCTCATAAAACACCATCAGATACCACGAAACGACCGGGCCTTGGCTCTTTTATGTGACCAGAATTAACTGGGGCTTTTTTTTTTTTTTTTTTTTTTTTTTTTTTTTTTTTTTTTTTAATTTGTGCATGTTGCAGAATGCCTCGTTCTGCATTCATACGTCACTAGAAATGCGCGATGAGCGATGATGAGGTGAATGCATCCTCAGAAGAAGTTGACATCTCCATAAGTCAAAGCTCAGACCACCATCGATGGCGGACATCGTCTCAAATTCACTCCAAGTTTTTACTCTCTTATCAACTTATATTTCTTCTGCATGAGTATCTTACTGATCCTTTCCATCTTCCCTCTCTTACTTTCCCACATCCTCCACCGCACATGAATCTGCCGCCGAGCGCTTTGAAGCGCAAACACATCGCGATTATTTTCGCCCTCCAGCCCACTTCACTCGGAGATTTCAAGGCGAATATCAAAACTAACACGTTGAAGGTTTGCAATTTTCAATGCCACTCTCTCTTCTTGCCTCCATAATTGCCCTGGGACCGGCGTTCGCAATTTCAGTCACTAACACTGGAACAGGTCCTCTCGCAGAACTTTCTGCCCACAACTCATTGGCCCCGATGATTGCTACGAGCTTAAAATAATTTTCACAGTACCTGATTTGCTTCAAAATGCTGAGACGTATCTCGACGGCGTTCCCCTCCCATCCTCAAGCCGATCCGGAGATCGAACTCATCACCGAGCGTCCAAGAACCAACCGCAATCATAGATCGAGGTCTTCTTCAACGTGTACACTTGGGAGATACGATGAAAGATCCTTCCAAGAGATTACCCCGGACGAAGTGGTTGACCTAACAATCGACGACTCTTCCACCTCCCACCAAACACTTCGCGGAGGAGAATCCGCTCTAGCCAGCTGGCGAGCAAGTCACGACATCATCCGTCCTGAAGACTGCATTGAAGTGAAGAACATCACCCTTGGGATCTACAACATTCATTTTGTTGTCGTCAAAATAATCGCTCGGGCATACACTGGTGCCATCACGCTGCGAGGCATCCCCCTGACGAGGACCCGTGGACTTGCGGGCAAACTACCGAAGAAACCAAACGAAGTTTGTCGCATCCTCCACCTTGATAACGGTGACAGTGATCAAGTACCTGCACTTGTGGAAGTTGCCACAAATTCAGTCATCAAGAAGCGCACTCTCATCATCACAAACGCACTCTACCCAGAATACTGTTGCCAGGACTTCCGGTCCATACGGGACGACTCAGAGCGCAGCCAGGCCAAGGAATCGCACGGCACTCTTGTCTGCAGATGGAGCTTCAAAATCTTCTCAGTGAAGCAAGGGACCAAGTCGAAGCCAGTTGAAGAGGTCCTGGAGAGGATTCATGCGAGCGAGGTCCACCAGGCCCAATACCGCAAAAGCGACGAAAGTCTCTCCTACCAGTGGCGGGGTGGACGAATTCCAGGGGGTTCTTGGTCAGAAAAGCATCCCAGTCGCCCTCCAACTATTGACCTGGAGTCGAATGAGCCACAGCTCCAGTTCAGGTCACGATTTCGGCAACAGGGTCAGAAATATACCCTCTTCGACTCCTTTTCTGGCGCCGGGGGCGCATCCCGCGGTGCACAGATGGCCAACTTCAAGGTCACGCACGCCGTTGACAAGGCCGAGGAAGTCTGGCCGACCTACAGAGCCAACTTTCCCAGCACAAAGCTATTCAAAGGCTCCGTCGACGAGTTCATTAAGAACCACAAACATCACATCAGGTCCGACATCCTGCATCTGTCGCCACCATGCCAATACTTCTCCCCTGCGCACACCCACCAGGGCGTCAACGATGATGAAAATATCTTTGCTTTATTTTCATGCAACTCTCTGATCAATAAGGTCCGACCAAGGATTATCACGGTTGAACAGACGTTTGGAATCACCCATGAGAGGCACCAGGAGTATCTGCGCATCCTAATCAATGACTTTGCCCAGTTCGGATACTCTGTCCGGTGGAAAGTTGTGAGACTCTGCACCTGGGGCTCGGCTCAGGATCGCAAACGCCTCATCATGATCGCAGCAGCACCCGGCGAAAATCTCCCTCCTTTCCCCCGTCCAACTCATTCTGAGGGTGGTGTCGGCGGTCTGAAGCCGTACACTACTATTCACTGCGCCTTGAGTGGTATTCGTCCCGGTGACGACCTTCACGATCTTGCTGCCGTCAAGGAATACCAGCCAAGAAAAGCCTCTTACAATCCTAACCGCCTAGCCGGGACACTGACTACAGGAGGTGCCGACTTTGCACACCCGGACGGTTCCAGAGACTTTACCTTGAGAGAATATGCCAACCTTCAAGGATTTCCGCGGTATCACAAGTTCCAAGGTACCAAGACGTCTATCAAACGGCAAATTGGCAATGCATTCCCGCCAAACACGGTCAGAGTACTATACCAGCATTTGGAGAGATGGCTTCTCAATCAGGATGGGATGCTCCCATACCAGCAACCTGTAGTTGACGCAATCATGGTAGACATTCAGGACGATGCCATCGTTGTCGACTCGGACAAATCTTCGGTCTGCCATAGGAGCAGTTCGAGTGAGGGGCGACATGAGTCACCTGCCATGGACGATGTCGTGGAAATCCTCAACCCCATGGATATTGACGGTGACCAACGCTACCACCAATGCGGGAACAACTCATGTGACGAAATAATGATTGACCTGACTTGTTGAATATCTTGTGTGTGTTTTTATTTCTCATTTTTGCTTCGTGGATGATGAATTGAGCGAGAAATCATGGCTTGGGATTGGAGGAGGGGAGACTCAAGAGCTTGGAGCTGTTTGGAACTCCAGATTTGAGGTCGAAAGAGATATTGAGAAGTATGAGTCTGAATTTTCACATCTAAGATTCGCTAGAGATTTGCTCTTGCCTATGTTCATACATCTAGGGTAGACGTACATAGCGGAAATGGACTACATGAGAGGTGATGATATTTCAACCCCTGAAAATGAGAGTCACCGTGTCACCATTCCTGCATACAATCTCTATCCTTATTAATAAATTACCCAGGCACTACCTGACTATACCTCCCCAATAGCATATAAATTGGTTGTGTGTAAAATACATACTCACTTAGTAGTCAATTCTAGCCCATAGGCTGGAAATCACGATAACCCGGAAACAGGTAGAACAAAGCTCCTTAGACTATATTGAATCATATTTAGGCCATAAACCACATAGAATGTGGTGCTTATTATGACTATATGTATATATCTATTATATCGATATTGACAGACGAATGACAATGATTTTAGAATGCTTATAATGGCCCTATTAATTTCCCTGTTATGACGATATTAGGGAAATATTAGTAACTAAGTGGTAGGTGAAGGATACAGCCCTAGTCTCTGGAAATTTGGTATAGCCTGAGTACTACTAGTAGTTTTTCTTAACAGCTAACTTCCAGGTTTATAAAAACACGAGATACCTAGTACTTACTACTAGGTACCTTAGTACTCAACCCGCGGTACCTTCCGGGTCATTAAAATACTACTAACTAACCTACTACTACTAGTAGTACGATGGTACCCTAGTAGTACTACTAAGTAAGCATCTCGGTAGGTATACTAGTACTTAGTAGGTAGAAGGCAGATACGCCGCAGCTGCCTTCTTACTTGGTCAGATAGAAAGAGCAGGAGCTCTACCCGGGCCTCGGGTTCTTTCCTACCTACTATCTTAAATATTAAGGCAGGTAGGTGCTTGTCCAATACCATGTGGGCTTTTCCCACATTCACCAGGCATTGCCTGTGGAGGCTGTGGTCCTCCTCCAGCCCTCACATTTTTCCAACTGCCCTCTCACTGTCCTTTCACCTCCACTCCCCAACCTATGTGTCCTTCGCTTCACTTTCCCCCATTCTACATGTCTGATAACCTTTGGGATTTGCCTTTGACTCTTGTGTCGTAGGCAATTCAAAGATGGAACGTCTCGATACCAGCACACAGGCAGTGCCTAGCGATGTTTGTTCAACCACCCCCCCCCCCCCCCCCCCCAAGTAATCATAGGCAACGAGCAAACTAACCTTTTCAGGTATCCTTCACGCTCCATACGTTTCCTTGTCAAGACATCTTCGTCTCGCGCCACGAGCAAGGCACCATCATTGAGATGGATAATGAGGAGTCGCTCTTGAAGCGATTTAACGACAAGAGACTTCCCTTCCAAACTTGGCCCATTGCCCCCATTCCGGGGTGCACGACCTCATTCACCAAGTCGTGGCTCCTTCTAGTTAGAATTCCACCGCTCACAGACGACATGGAGTTTCCTTCCCTGAGCGATCACTTCATTATTGACATGGAGACCACCGTGGAGCGGGAGGATGGGACTTTTTCACTGGTACATCTGCTCAGCACCAGAATCCCCAATCCGTACGAGCAACTGGAAACGGTGGATAGCCAGGTGCGAAAATGCGCCGCTTTTAAGGTCGACGTACCTCGTTCCTGGAAGAATCACAATGGTATAACCCTCGAGTTGGATCTCATGACAAATCTTCAGGTTGCTTCCGCCATCGACGACATCCAGAACATTACTCTCAGCGGCAAGTCACAAAACGTCATCATCCAATGGGACACAACCTCGGTGACTTCAGATGCGGAGCTTGCTGCTCTACGTTATCTCCTTGAGGACAAGAGAGTCAGGGATCGTCTCCCCTCACCGAAGTCCATCACGGCGTTCAAGACAATACAAGACTTCCACGGAACAAACAAGACCTACTTCAATCTCCATGAAGAGTTTCCTCAACTGAGAAATCCCATCGATCCCTTCTTTCGAATCCCTTCACTCATACAGGAAAAGTTCAGAGCTTTCAATGAAGACCATCGAAAGGCTTATAATGGTCTCACCCAGATTCCCAACGGACTGTACTTTGTCAACGGCTGCCCTGGGGCAGGAAAGACAGAATGGAACATGGTTCTTGCGGCACTCATACAGTCAAGAAAGCGCCGAAAGTCAAAACGCAAGCACAGCCCGATTCTCTTCTTGGTGGACATCAATAAGACCGTTGATGATGCGGCAGACCGCTACTTCAACCTCTGCAAAGAAGCCGGGCTGAAGCTCCGCATCTTAAGAATGCATGGTTGGCCTTATGAGATTAGAAATAGCAACAAGATTCACCAGTCTGGAAGCAAATCGGGGGCAGAGTCTGCAGATATCGCAGACTTTACAAAGAGATTCCTTACTACTGCGAGTTTAGTGCGACATACAACGCTCCTTCGGGACTTCAACAAAGCCCCGACGCTTGACGAAGCTTCCTGGGAATACTTCGAGCTCCACAAGGACGAAAAGTGCTTTTCCTCGCTTAGGAGGATTCTCGCAAGAATGGAGTCTGGCGAAACCTTGGACGGGGATGACTGGAAGGGTCTCCGAAGCTCCGTGGGACTACTTTATCGAGCAGTACTTGCACAAGCCGACTTCATCGCAACAACACCAGTTGCAACGTACGGAGCATTTTCAACACTTTTTCGGCCGGAAGTCATATTCATTGATGAAGCGCCCCACGCCAGGGAACTGACCACCCTGATTCCAATTGCCTACTTCGACCCATTTGTCTGGATATTTACAGGGGATGTTAACCAAACTCAGCCTTTTGTCAAAGGAGGAAACATGAGACAAATGGAACGGCAGGGCCTCAAGTTCAACCCGTTTGCAAATCAGTTGCGTTTCAGCACCATGGCGCGAGCGGCAGCCGTGGGTGCCCTGAACAGCCAGCTGCTGGTCAACAAACGAGCATACGGAAATCTTCACCGCCTGCCTTCAGCGATATTTTACCAGGGACAGATGAGATCAGGATATGATACATTCAAGTCCATGTACCCTCCAAGTACGGCCTATCTCAGAAGCTACCTCCAACGTTTGGGGGGATGCCAGAACCCCCTGAAAGAGAACCGAGTTATTGTTCAGCTTGATTCAAGTGCCGAGCAGACGCAGCGCTCTAGTTTCTGGAACCCGGTGCACCACAAGTGGGTGATGGAGCAGACTGAGAAATTGCTCAAAGATGACAAGTTCCAGAGTGTGACGCGCACAGGCTCTCCGGGAACTATCATAATTGAGAGTCCTTACAGCATTGCTGTGCGTCAGTACGATGCCGAAGTGAAGCAGTTGCCTGAAGAGTGGCAGAATCGCGTTCAAGTCCTGACCGTGGACAAGGCGCAAGGAAACCAGGCAGATGTTGTGATACTTGACATGGTCCGAACCACAAAGGTTGGTTTCATGGATAATCCTCTGCGCCTGAACGTCGCAATCACGCGCGCGCGACAAGCTGAAATCATTGTAATGCACCACATGATGACGCTGCGAACATTCAGGGACAAAGCCATAAGAACCAGCTACACATCCCAACTCTGGGATGACTCGCTAACGGACGGACGAGTGTTCAACCTTCAAGCGCCGTAGGGAAAAGAATGTTGGTGAGGGTTGAATCCGAGAGGGTATAAAATCAAAGATGATGTGGTGGACTATTGTTTGGAGTAGTTGCGATATGTTAATGGAGAGTGTATGATATCAGAGACGATGCTGGGTTGACATTGAGGCTTGTGATAGTTTACGGAGTAATAATGAGTGAAAACAACAAGAAAGCAGAATGTTTTGATCGAGAGTTGTGAGCTTTGTACAAGCATATCAATATCACGATGGGATTTTAACACCAATTCACGTATAAAGTACAGGGGCGCCTAACGGTTGGGTTGATTTAAGTATAAATTTAGGGTTATCCTGGTGGCAGCCTTAATACCAGCCTCTTCACACCTTGGTACGTTGTACGTTGTAGGAGTATCATTACCTTCCTCTAGGTCGAGGAAGTGTATGATCTAGGACAACCTTGAGCTTGTAGGGCCCAAAAGAGTCCCACGCCCACTTGCTAACAGAAAATTTTCAGCGTTAAGATGAAATTCGATCAGGCTAAAAGGCAAGACGCATATCACCCTTGCCCACCTATTGGTCTTTGTCAACGCAAATGGCACTAAAGAAAGGAGAAGGCTGACGCGGCCTCACGGCAGCTGTTACAGTCAAACTGGCTACCACGGCAGGCAACACACGGCTGCCCCCAAACGGTAGGTCAAGGCCAGGGTCATATCAGGCCAAAACAGCCATAGCGGTCTACGGGGCCTAGGGTGTTGAAGGAGCCCAAAGGACTCATCCCCTGCCTCAAGAAGCTATTAGGATTAGCAGACTTCACTACCAGGTAGCTGAGGAGAACGACACGTACGGATGCTAGGCTCCCGGCATCTAGGTAGCAAGAAGCCTCTGCCACAGGGATGACAATTTTTCCAGCCGATAATTCTCATGTCATAAGCAGACTCCAAGAGATCCCTCCAGACTGAGAGGTATTGTGAGTATTACTATTACGAGTAATACTGGCGGGAGACTTAGGTATCAGTATCCGTACTACTAGTAGCATTAGCATGACGACTGCCCCCCCGGCCGAACAGGGATGGATGGGTCGCGGGGAATTCAAGAAGGGGGCAATTGGAATTAGAGAGCTCCTGGTAGGCTGGAGCTAACTCTTATGTATGGATACAATCCGTAGTACAGGTTGTCTGGACACAATTACCACCCTGGGCAAGGCAAGTACCGCAGCGCAACCAGGACGCCGCAGCAGGTTATTATTATGGCGGTTGTGAGCAAACTTCATAACACATTACGAGGTGTTCACTGCGGATACTACCCAGGTAGGTATATAGAAGTTCCACAGGGAGCCGTGATCCCGTTAAGCAAAGACGCAGAGCCGCTTGGGGGACGTCGTCGTCGCTCCACAGCCAAGACACCAGGAGCAGTGAGAGACAATTGGCGCACACTAGCAATGGTACTTCCCCCGTTGCACTGGTAAGGCAGTTTGGTCGTTTGGGGTGTTGGACAACACAAGTCGATTGTGCTGAGGCTAGTGACGGCTCTGGCAGGAGGGTGGCGAAGGTGCAATGAGCAGCGGCCGCAGGCAACGTCAGTGTGTGCGCCCCTCACTCCATCTTGGGCCCAGTTCGAGGCAATTGATAATTGACATCGGGGCCAGCGTCATTTTCGTGTGCAAGCGCGCCTGGCAGCCCAGGTATTGCACGCAGCGACTGCTGTGGAAGGCCCAGGCGAGGGCTGGAGAGGAATAATACGTAAGGAGTGGAAGATTGAAGTGGGAGGGCGAGCGGGCGCCCCCACAGCCAGTCGCTGTACGAGGACGGATACACTGACCAACTTGGCACCTGCCCACCTGTCCACCCATCCGCCTGTCCGCCTGTCCTCCTGTCTACCTGTCTACTTGCCTACGAGTCCGGGTACCTACTGTACCTCGTGTATCTGTGCTTGCAGGTTCGTACTAGGTAGCCGAGCTCGTGCCTCGTGCACCACTGCACACAACGATGGATCAGACTTGGGGCCTCAGCCGCCTGCAGTAGTCCAGTCCCGGGCTCTTCCAGTTCCCTTCCAGGTTCCTCGTCTGACAGCACGAGCCCTCTCCTTTCCCTCTCTCATTCATTAATATAATAAGCACCTAAGGCATCCTCGTCCAAGATGCTCTAACACGGGGTGTTGAGTGCTGAGGAGTGAGCGTTTTCTTCCACCTCCAGCGCGTTCCTTCGCAGTCGCGCGCCCCTGCCGGCCCTCGCTGGAGTCGCTCCCGGTCCGTTGCAGCTTGGGCCCCTGTCGCCATAGAGGCCTCCAAGCCTCCCCTCCTCTGCTTCACGTCATGGCCCAGGCTAACGTCGCCCGCCACGCCGCCAAATTCGACACCTCTGTCCTCGCTTTCAAAAGTGAGGCCGGTCGTGATACCTCGAGCGACAGCGCCCCGCCGTCCGCTCCCTCGTCCAATATTTTCCCCCCCTCTTCATCCCCAACCGGCAATCTGGACGAGGAGGCACTGCTGCCGTGGGAGCTTCGAGACCATGTCCCCATGGACCGTCTCGTCGCGCGGGGCGCTGCCAATGGCCCAATGACGCGCAAAAAGATGGACGAGGAGGCCATCGCTGGCACTGTCGTCGGTGTTGTGCTGGGTGTTGCCCTCCTCATCTGCTGTCTCTACCCCGTCGTGGTTCACCGCTTGAAGATGAGGCACAAGCGCGCCAACCGCTTTTCCTTTGATTGCGAAGGCGGCAACTTTCGCGGCGAGCCTCCCATCTCGGCCCGTCGCCTCTCATCCAGCGACTCCTTCAAGCGCAACGAGTCATCTCGCAACAACCCTGGCGCGGCGCACAGCTATAGCCCTCACGATGCATACGGCGATATCGTGTCCAGTCCTCAGGGGCAGGGACGTCAACCCTCGACGCCGGGCTACGTCAATGCCTCGATGGACCAGGACCTCACCATCGAGCCTGTCGGCTCCACCACCGATGGCAATGGCAACTACTATGCCAACTCGTTCCCCTTCTGCCATGGAGACACCTTTCCTGCTGGAGCCCCCCAATCCCATCAAGTTGTTCTCAAGGGAACCAGCGAAGACTACTACAGCCCTTACATCCCCTCTGAGGCATTCGGCATGTACCCAACTCCCGAAACGAATCCGGCTATCTCCAAGCCCAAGCGCACAGTTTCTAGGGTCAATTCTTTAGGATACAACGTCAAGCAACTCTTCCGCCGCCAGGGCACGCGCGAGCGGACCATGAGCTCGCATGCGTCGGTGTCGCGAAGTTACGACGAAGTGGCCGACATGCCATCCCATCTCCGGGAGAGAACCCCTATGCAGCAATTCTTCCCTGACCAGGGACCGACTGGGTCGCCTATTGAGATGACCGATGCTTCGGAACTTCCCTTCTCTACCCGCGCTTTCGGATCGCAGGACGGCATGGCCTTTGGGCCAAGCAGGGGAGACTCCGGTGCTAGCCCCCCGCAGTCTCCCTACTCGGAAATGTTGTTCTCCCACCCGAGCCAGCCTGCGCCTGGTACGGTGAACCCAATGGATATAATGCCAGCATCGACAGAATCAGAGATGTGGCATCGCACCGACTATCAACTCTACGCCACATCGCACGAGTCCCCCCCTTGTATAGATCCGGCTCCGCTGCCGACTCAACCGTCGAATGCTGTCCATCAGTCAGATCTTTCTACTCCAGCACCAGGGACCGCATCAATAACTACGCACAGCACGCCATCTACCCAGGTTGATAGCCCCTCCCCCGAATCACTGCACAGCTCCGACTACCGCCAGAGTGCTTCACCGCATGCCCTGGGTGTTCCATCCCCCCGAGGTGGTGTCTACTACTGTGACGAGCCTGGGTGTACCCAAGTGTTTGACCAGCCGCACAAGCTCAAGTAAGTATTTCGGTTCATCGATCGTGGCACTTGCCCCCTGGTCGCTAACCACGTATGGCACAGGCACCATCAGCGATATCACAGCAAGGCTCACAAATGCCCGTATCCATCATGCGGCAAAGGGTTCGGTACGAAGACGCATTTGCAACGACATATCAACGACCGTCATGAGAAGAAGAAAAAGTTTCACTGCTCAATTTCGGGGTGCGATTATTCGAGGGCTGGCGGTAAAGCTTTCCCTAGAAAGGACAACTGGAAGAGACACATGACCAAAATCCACCATATGGATCACAGCCAACTTCCGGAGCCGGTAGAAATTGACCAAGAGATGACGGGTGTGTAAAGCCTGGCCTCTTGGAAACGAGACAGCCTCTCTATGCTCCATGGGGCGGCACCAGCAGCGCCACATTTCATCGACGAGGAGAACGCCAGCGCTATGTATCGTCAAGAACCACACGATCACGGCCAATTTCTTAGTGAAGATATTCACAGGCGGTTCGATGAATCGAGAGTCTCCATGATTCTGATGCATCGATATGGTAGGAGCTGGTGGCGTATATTTTCTCCCGGGAGGCATGGCTCAGGGGCTGGCTACTGTGGTTTAAAATCGAGGGTGTTTCGACTCTCAGGTGGCACTACATGACCTTTTTTTTTTCCTGCGAGCAGACAGCGTCCATTGATGCATTGCATGACACAATGTCATGCGTTGGAGCGGTTCCATCTCACTTTCATTTTTCCTTCGCCTCTATGTGCCGCCATGGAGCGATGGTTAGTATCAAAAAGGGCGACTTTATGGTACAGCAGTTGGGGGGCGTAGAACAGGGGTTGAATAGGCGTTTGGTCTTGTATTTTCCAAGAAGGGGGGTTCTTGGCTGCCGGAGGTGAAGGCCCAGGTGGACATTCGGGCCGGTGAACCAGGCGTTTCCGGAGTTTTGTAAATGGTACCAAACTGCCGTCTTGGATAAGGGGTTCAGCGGCATTGATGATACTTCCATTGAAGAAGCAAAGAAATGACTTCAACTCATGTCCTTGATTAGCTTTCTGACTAGCTTTTTCTGCTCCTCGATGCCCAATCCCTGGCTGTCCGTCTCCTGGACAGCCCGCCCAACCACAATGACCGTCTTTGGGCTCTCACTGTCCACCCAGAACCTCCCATTCCTTCCCGTAGCCGTCTCGAACTGCAACCCCGCGGCCGCCAGCTCATCGAGCACCACAACCTTGGCGTCCTGCGTGCTCCGGGGCATCATGAGCCGCCGAGCCATGCCAAGCGACACGGCATAGAGCATCCCGCCTGTGAGCGGCCCCAGGCCCTCGGACTTGCCCGTCGACGGGTGGACGCACTCGAGCTCGGCGTCCATGTGCTTGTCGGCAAGGCAGACGCGCGCGTACACCAGGGCGCCCGAGCTGAGCTGGGGCCGCGTCTTCTTGGTGGCGCCCTCGAAGGCGAGCTGCGGGAGCAGGGCCGGGGCCGTGTAGTCGGACAGGGCCACGAAGTACGACTCGGCCGCGCTTCGCTGGACGGTGCCGATGACGAGCTCGCCGACACGGGGGACGTACTGTTGCGGCTCCGTTAGTTTGCGCTATCGGGGGGAGAGGCTGAGATAGCTGGCATTGGGGGGCATGCTGGGCCAGAGACTAACCCGTCCTGTCGATGTTTCTACACGGATGGCATTCTTCTGATGGTCTGAGATGAGCTGCCCTGCGAGCGTGGGGATGATGTCGTTGGGTGGTGCATGGCGGAGGCCAGGTCCCAGGCGGAGCGGCTTCTTGGGGTGTGAGGGGATGAGGGAGTCGTCGATGTGGTCGCCGGGGAGGACGAAGACGGAACTCGAAGCCATTGCGCCGGCGCAATGGGCAGTGTCGAGATGTCGGATGGGCAATGGCAGAGCTTGAATTGGGGGGTGTAAGTTGTGGCGGGTTGCCTCTTTCTCAGCCTCGTCGAAATTCCCACCAAAGGTGGGGCCGTGGTACGTACCGATAGGTATCTTATCGGGCAGCCTGGCATGGCACGAAGTTGACACAAAAGGCGAGACACCAAAATTTTGGTATGACCATAATATTTGCGTGTGTATGTATGTATCTGTGTGTATATTGATGTTTGGGGTCGCTCGCATTTGTATATATATTCTTAAATTTAATCTGATATATTCAAATACATATCTGCGTATATATTCCTTTGTGTAGAAGGTATATGCTTTACATATTTTGGTTGGAGATTACTTTGGTGTCTGAATATTTTGGCCTTGCGCTAGCACGGGTCGAATTTTCTGGCTCCCCGGACACCAGCAAAGAAACCCCACCAAAGCCGCCTTCTTGCCCGCTGGCGGTCCCAAGAAAATAAAATCTTTGAACCAGACCCCAACATCCGCGACCGTGAACAGGACATTACTAGTTGCCCCCAGCTGTCGATAATTGAGCACCACCTCGACACGAAAACGAACCGATGGCTGAGACCAACAACAAGGCCGGCCCCGAGCCGAGCGACCGGGTGGTGATTGGCATCACCTTCGGCAACTCCAACAGCTCCATTGCGTACACTGTCGACGACAAGGCTGAGGTCATTGCCAACGAGGACGGCGGTGAGTTTCATTCCCCGGAGCGGCTTTTATTTGGACCAGTTCTAACAACATCGGCGAAACAGATCGTCAGATCCCTACCGCCCTCTCGTACGCCGATGGCGACGAGTACTACGGCACCCAGGCCAAGGCTTTCCTCGTTCGCAACCCGAACAACACCATCGTACACTTCCGGGACTTCCTGGGTCAAGAGTATGAGATCCGTTTATCCCCTGCAGACGGTACTGTAGTCTCTGACATGATGGCAGCTTCAAGTCCATCGACCCTACCCACTGCCATGCCGCCGCCCACCCCCAGGACAATGCTGGCACCGTCTCCTTCGTCGTCAAGGACAAGGGCAGCGAGGAAGAGGCCTCTACCGTTTCTGTCGCCGAGGCGTCGACCCGCTACCTGCGCCGCCTGGTGACCGCTGCCTCGGAATACCTGGGCAAGACGGTCACCTCTGCCGTCATCACCGTCCCCACCAACTTCTCCGACAAGCAGCGCGAGGCGCTCATCAAGGCCGCCAACGAGGCTGGCCTCGAGATCCTACAGCTCATCTCCGACCCCATCGCTGCGGTCCTGGCGTATGACGCCCGTCCCGAGGCTGAGGTTGAGGACAAGGTCGTCGTGGTTGCTGACCTCGGCGGCACTCGCTCTGACGTTACCGTTGTCGCGTCGAGGGGCGGCATGTACACAATCCTTGCCACCGCTCACGACTACGACTTTGCCGGCGTGCACCTCGACAACGCCCTGATGGAGTACTTCGCCAAGGAGTTCATCAAGAAGCACAGCACCGACCCCCGCTCGAACCCCAGGAGCCTGGCCAAGCTGCGCCTCGAGGCCGAGGCCACCAAGAAGGCCCTCAGCCTGGGCACCAACGCCCAGTTCAGCGTTGAGAGCTTGGCGGACGGCTACGACTTCTCCATGACCATCAACAGGATACGGTACGAGACGGTTGCCCGTAAGGTGCTCGAGGGCTTCAACCGCCTCGTCGAGGGCGCCGTCAAGAAGGCCGGCCTCGACGTGCTCGACATTGACGAGGTCCTCATGTGCGGCGGCACCTCGCACACCCCGCGCATAGCCAACAACTTCCGCGGCATCTTCCCCGAGACGACGGCCATCGTCGCCCCCGCCACCAGCACCACCGCCATCAACCCCTCCGAGCTGCAGGCCCGTGGCGCCGCCCTCCAGGCCTCGCTGATCCAGGAGTACGAGGCCGCCGACATTGAGCAGTCGACGCACCCCGCCGTCACCACCGTCAAGCACATCTCCAACGCCATCGGTGTCGTCACCCGCAGCGCCGACGGCGAGGATGTCTTCACCCCCGTCATGCCCGCCGAGACCGCCGTCCCCGCCCGCCGCACCGTGCACATCCCCGCCCCCGCCGAGGGTGGCGACGTCCTCGTCAAGGTTGTCGAGGGTGGCACCCACATCAAGGTCACCAAGCCCGAGCCCAAGGCCAAGGAGGAGGCCAAGGATGATGAGGATGAGGACTCCGACTTTGACTCGGATGAGGAGGAGGAGGAGAAGCGCGAGAAGGTGTGGAAGATTGGTGGCGAGCTCGCCGAGGCCGCCATCCGGGGCGTCAAGAAGGGCAGCAAGGTCGAGGTCACCATCAACGTCCAGGCTGACCTGAGCGTCACGGTTACGACGCGGGAGGTTGGCTCCAAGACCGGCGTCCGGGGTACGTTGAAGGGGCAGTAAAGTGGTGAGGGGGCAGGTATATGATAACGAGAATCTGGAAGGAATTAGTGGCTGCGGTGGCTTTTTTTAACATAGATGGGATGGTTCTTCTAGAGAGATAGAGCAGCGGAGTCACAAAAGTATCCGGGACAAGTTAGCCCATGATCTCATTTCTGAAATGGTTTATTCAAGTGAAACTCGCATCGCCACTTTGTCTCGACCAAAATGCCGGTAGCCTTAACTCTATCCTTAGTCCATGGCGACAAGATTTGTTCATCAGGAAGGTCTCCTGATTTCCTGGTATAGAAAGATTTCGGCTTTGAAAGCCATATATATATATATATATATGTATATATATAACCCAACGTGGGCGTCTAACATCGCAGAAGCAAGGTCACTAAGGTAGTCAATGGAAGGAGCCAGGGCTCAGAGGCAAGTTTTGAATAGAGTATCAGGCTGTAGGCTGCAGCGATGTTGTTTTACCCCATAAGTAGTCACGTAGGCACCTCAACGCTGTCCGGGATACATTCCTGACACTGGCGCTGACACTGGTGCTCGCAAAAGCTAGGTTAATATTCACCAAGACGCTGTTAAAAGCCTGCAAGACTTGCATAGCGTATATCTCTGTGTAAATCCTTACAATTTCCGCTTCTCACCCATGAATATACCCTATAGAAAGAATAACCGAACCCAGTAAGCACAAAGGGACAAATACCAACGCCTAGCTCATCTCGCTCACAACGTCGTGCGTACAAGTTGATGGTGCCCAGAAAAGTTTAATCATCTTACCCTCCTACGACGGTAGCCTCCATGCAATCAGATCGTCCCGGGCCTCGGTCTCCTTCACCTCCTTGGAGACGCGCAAGGCGCCCTCTCTCCTCGCATGGTCGCTCCCCATGGTTCCAGCAGTGTTGAGGCTCGTCAGGCTGGGGCGGTGGCTCAGACCTGTATCGGGCGCCTTGATATCGCCGCGCCCGAGCCCGAGCCGGGCGCTCCTGGCTGCAATGGCGCTGGCACGCGCTGTTGTTGTGACGGTCGCGGTGCTCTTGTCACTCGCGCCACTGTTGGAGCGCCGGTGGCCGTGGGCATAGGGGCGGCTGGAAAGGTTGTGATGTCCCATGCGGCGGATGTCACTGGGGCGGAGGGTGCCCATTCCAGCTTCTTCTTCCTCATCGTCATTGTCGGTGTCGGTGCTGCTCTCCTCCGGCTGAGTCCCCCAGCCGTTGCCGCCGGAGAAGATGTCCTCGATGCACTCGTCAGCGGGGAGTTCGACGGGCATGCGACACCAAGACGCCACGAGTGTGCGGCGGTACAGATCCTGGACTTCGGTTGTATCCCGTGGATACTTGGATATGTTTGGAGTGGCTAGCAAACTCGGTCAGTATGGTCGGGCCAAAAGTAAGAGGGTTCCTTCTGGGATATTCTCACGTCCGGTATCATCCTCAACCTGCGTCGGCTCATTGGCCACGATTCCTGCAATGCCACCAAATGTCGTGGCTGTCTTCAGGGGAGGGGCAACAAAGTTGCGGTCTCCATCCACCTGGACAACCAGGATGCTCATTTTAAGAGTGCTGTTGATCTTGCTATCTTGCATGAGATAGCGCCGTACGACACCCTCCGGAACCTCATGCTTCTCGCCACCAGACAGAGGGTGAGGTACGCCAGTAGTGGGACTCACTCCGCTGCTGTTGGCTCGCTTCCTCCCGCGCGACGAATGATCCCTGATCAGAGCCTCGCTCTCCTCGACATACTCACTCAGGTTGATTCTGACGACACCTAAGGTGATTTTCTCCGTTACGGAAAATTCCTGGATAATCTCAAACTCAATGGGACACTCGGCAAGGCTACCGTGTCTATCTACCGAGATCCGGACGTGCTGAATATGTTTGCTGAAGCCGTATTCGACACGATGGTTGGCGACGGGGTGTCTGAGAGTACGGCCGCGGTGCTCGGCATGCATAGAATGGGCAAGATGCCATTTTATAAAGGAGTTGCCGGAAACCAGGGGAACATTGTTGAGATCGTAGATCTGTCGGACAGGAGAGCAGGTGTGAGTAAGATGGCAGTACGCCAGATATGACTGTGGCCTTCTCACCTTGAAGTGTACATCAAACTTGGGCTAGTGAGGAAGAAGTCAGTGTAAGCCCCTCAAACGGGGGGGGGGCCAAGTTATGGAGTTATACCTTGCGGCCTTTGCCCACTGGGTTAAAACGATGCATATTAGCACTCTAATCTCCCTCGGTGATGAATGACGAGGAGCAAGATGAGAACGAGATGAGGGCTTTAGAGGTTGCGTGCTCGCTTGGGGCAGATGTTGGAGGACGCGAGGGGCGACACTGACGCCTCGAAGGGCCGGATCAAGGACCAGGGCACAACATGGCTGACCCGGTTCAATGTTCACTCAAAGGGTGTCTGTCGCCTTGGATGAGAAGCAGGGCATGAGTTGGATGAGTTGAAGGGAGCAGTGGTGAGACAAAGGACACACGCCGGACCTACTTAGAGAATCCATGCCCCTCTAGAGTGTGGCAGCACCGTCTGGGGCCATGTGGCCAATCCCAAGGGGGGGTCGCTCCGGATGAAGCGGCTCAGCTGTCGCCAAACGCCCGACACGTGAAGGCGGCGGGGATGTCGGCGATAAACACGAAACCGATGTAGCCCAATTGCCTAGCCCAGTTGGAGAACTAGATCTGTGCCGACTTGAGGCCTCGACCGTTGCAGGCGGCAACTTGTGATGGTTGAGAAGAGACGAGAGGACCAAGGAACAAGGATGGACAAGGCTGAACAAGGCTCTACTTCGATTATTCGGATACGCAGCGTCGACGAGGTGCTCAAGACAGGGTCGTAGGAATGCTCGAGGGGCCTAGGTTGAAATTCAATGCTAAGGGGTCCAAGGCCAATCGACGGGGGAATGATCGTCATAACCAGGTAGTACGAGTAGTAGGTACCTACTTAGTGGGGCAACCGAAGTCCCTGTGCTTGCTGGGGGCTCTCATCTCAGTTTGGATGATTTGATCTGGAGGGCCTGGAGGGCCTGGAGGGGCGCCCACTGCGCTGCCCTGCAACGCCTTATCGATAAAGCTTTCGGTAGGCGAATTTCTCGACCGCGTCCCTCTAGCGAGTTCGTCGCCGTGATTCACCCAGGATATACTCCGTACATACATCGCCATTGAAGTCCCAATTCTTCCCGGGGCTCCACAAACCATGGCTCCCAAGTCTGGGGCGGACGGCTCCAGCAAGCGCAAGGCAGATCAGCAGACACTCTCGAGCCGAAGCGACAAGTTCCAGCAGAAACGCGCCCAGGTCCACGCCGCCCGCTCCATCCCCGCCCAGCCCGCCGAAGCCGCCCTCAAAGATGGCGAGCTGGATCTCCAGGCCTTCCTGGCCGCTCACGAGTTCGAGATCCGCTCGCTCGAGCAGAGCATGGCCACCTCCAAGTCTGCCAACTCCAGCAGGGCCTTCCAGCAGGTGCCCCGGGGCCTGCGCCGGCGCACCGCCAGCCACAACCCCAAGCGCGTTCCGAAGCGGCTGAGGGCGAGGGCCATGAGGGAGATGGCCGAGGACAACACCCCGACGGTGGAATCCCGCAGGCGAAAGCCGCGGACGACGAGAGCGAGGATACGCGCCGAGACGGCAAGGAAGCTGAGGATACTCGCAGAGCGCAAGAGGAAGAAGAGGCTAAAGCGGGCCGAGGCTGCTGGTGTCGATCCCGAAACAATCAAGGATGACGGTGTCGTCGGGCGCAAACCGAGGCCAAAGATTCGACGGAACGTTCCCAACGATCCCCCGACCCCGCCAGCCAAGTTCAGGAAGCGGCAGCTCAACAAGACATGGCTCCCGACCCATCCCTGGCACGCCAAGCGGGCGCGCATGACAGACCCCAAGGAGCCCCTCTGGCGATTTTCGATACCATTGACTCCCAATGAGAAGATATATCGGCCCACTCACAGAACCCAGGGTGACAGAGGTGCCGTTGTGTGGGACATGAGCTATATGAGCACCATCGGCCTGTATGGGAACCCAGCCGGTATGGAGCGGGTGCTCAGACGAGTCGGCATCTCTCAGGAGAGCTGCTGGAACGATCGGGGGCGTAAATGGCGCCTGGGTTGCCGATCCTGGTCCGGTATGCTCACCAGGGAGATGAAGGACGGCAGACAGCAGATGTGCCCCTCGACGGTTTTCTGGAACCCCATCTCTCCCGACCACAAGCCATCTGATGATCCCAAAAAGGACAAGCGGGATGTTTTCTTGAGGATACATCCTTCTGCATTTCTGGACGTCTTCAATGAACTACTGCGACTCGCCAAGATGGAGACTCCTCAGCTATACATTGAGGACCTCCGTTACGAGATCGGAAGCATCGATCTAACGGGTCCGGCTTCTACCGAGATTCTCATATCAGTGTTGACTCCCTACACAGCTAAGGAGAAGCCGAAACCGAAGCATGCCGAACTTTTCCAATCACTGCATGGACTAACCAACCCATCCGCCCTCCCGGCAAACGCCATGCTGGGCTTCCCTGTCCAGGACCCGCGGCTAAGATACCCGCCAAGGAGGCTAAATGTCCCAGAGGGCGAAGATCAAGAGATGGAACTCCTACAAACAATGGCAGACTGGCCAGCTGAGGCGGAGCTGGGGCCCTACGGCCTTTTTGACCGGGATGCCCGGCATTCAGCCTCGCAGCTCCCCTCCCAGAAGCTCATCAACAGGAGGAGAAGTCGCATAGCTCCAGGGGCCTTTTTGAAGCCAGCGCAAAGCGACCCTCAAATACCCATCATTCTACTTGCAAGCCGCTCCGGTTCCGGGACACAGACGCAGGGAACGTGGACTCTGCTCGCTCCATGGGCATGCATACTCCCTCTGTGGTACAGCATCATCCATTGCCCTCTGTCTTCGGGAGAGAATCCGCGGTTTGCCGGTCTGAACGAAGTGGGACAGGTTGCCTTTGAGCGCGGCCTGCCCTGTTTCCCGGCGGATTTCCCAACTACGGCCGCGGGAGCTGAATGGGAGCGAGAGCAGCGACGTACAAGGAAGAAGACGTGGGATAGGCGGCCCAAGAGCAAGAGAGTGGCATGGAGCAGTCTAGACCTGGGAGCTGGGAGGAAAGGTGAGGTGGGCGACGGCATGGCATGCGACTATGAGCATCTGTTTGGGCTGCCCAAGCTTGAGGACGGCAACCCTGAGACATCCGGATCTACGAGGACCGTCGAGGAGAATGCCATGGACGTTGATGAAGAGGCAGAATCCGGACATACACCAAAAAAAACACAGGGCCACCCTTTACGCCTGCTTAACCACGTTACCAAAGCTACATTTAACCAACTCGTCTCATCGCCAGACTTGCCATCACCCCTTCCTCCCAACGCCATCCTCACCGTCCGTATAACGGTTCTCTCACGAGGCACGGTCGGGCCCTGCGCCAGGATATACAGACTTCCTTCCACGCCGATACCCGCGTCAACCTCGCCCAACGCGGAAGTACCCGCAACGATACCCCCTGAAGCCACCTCACCCGCCTCCACTTCCCTACCACATGATATCCGAACACAATGGCTGGGCCGCATACCCTCATCGAAACCTACATGGTCACAGAAATCCCAGTCGGCCAAAATCGCCAAGTCTGCCGACCTTGAATCTCGCAAGCGCATGCTCGCCCGAGAGCTCATTGGTCCGCCGACGGCATTCCCACCGCCAAAACCCAACACCACGGACATAGGCGGCCACCCCCTGGTTCCCAATGCGGACAACCTGGTGGGGTTTGTCACAACGGGTTCATTCTGCCTCAGCGAGGGTAGAGGCATGGCCATCGGCAGTGTCGCCGTGGACAAGGTGCTCCCAGGGGTGCGGGACGACGCCAAGGAGGGGCGGCTCTGCATTGTGAGGAACGCGGGGGAGAATGTGGGTTGGATTGCGAAGTGGGAGGCGGTATAGGCGCATATTTTCCTGATACATCTGACATGAGGAAGTATTCGCATCTAGGTGTCAAAAGCTATTGGTAGTTCTTTGCGGGGCGTTTGGAATCAATGCCTTGGCAGGCCATACTATACCTCGAATACGATTCATACGGACGACGTCCCAATGGGGGATGAACGATACACAGCTACAGCCACCACATTTTACATCCCCATACCGTGAACACCGTGAACACCGTGAACATCATGGTGCATTCCTAGTGCCAAAGTGAACGGTACGACCGCAGATCCCCGGACGACACTAATGCAACCTTCCGCCGGCTCCCCATCATTCGTCCATCATCAAAGTCCACCGTGACGGCTATCGCGAGAATCGCCAAAGGCGTCGGTGACAAGTTCAGCTCATGGAATAGATATATAAACCCCCTCACAGGGGCGTGATACAGATACCCAACTCGCTCTTCTACACAGGCTTTCTAGAACTAGCTATTCCAGACCTCAACCCCAACTTCGTCACATCACCATCGCCATCATGGCTGCCGAGACCACCAAGCCCGATCTCCCCACCGTCATCCGCGGAGGCTGCCTCTGCGAAGGCGTCCGCTACGAGATCAGATTCGCACCCGACCACGACTTTGCCAACAGCGTAAGCCTCACCCCTCCCCCTTCCTCCCCACTGGAGGCATACAACTAACAAGTCCCCCCAACCCAAAGTCCTCCACCTGCCAGTGCGAGCAGTGCCGCAAGAACACCGGCTCGCCCATGTTCCTGCAGCACACGGCGCCCGCCTCGCGCGTCACCTTCACCGCCGACGGCACCCTGAGGCGGTACTACGCCAGCCCGGGCAACGCGCGCGGCTTCTGCGGCGCGTGCGGCAGCTTCCTGTTCTGGAGGCCCGACGGCAGGGACAACACGTCCTTCGCCGTCGGGTCCTTCGACAAGGCCGACCTGGCGCGCTACGGGACCCTGCTGGCCGACGCGCGGTGCCACCTGTGGTGCGCCGACACGATCCCGGGCGTGACGGATCACCTGAGGGGGCAGAAGTGGGAGTATGACTGCGAGGGCGAGGGGGCGAAGCTCCTTTCCAAGGAGTAGGTAGTCAGATGGGGAATTGGGTAGGATAACGGCGGAGTGTGGTGACAATTGTGAAGCGTGCTTGAATTGCTTCTATCCATGAATGAGAAAGAAATGACGAGTGAATGAAACAAAGCCATATCATCTCGAGTATATATCCAGATCCAACAAACGCCGTATTATACCATGTGTTATATCATAATCGGACCCCGTCAACCTGAACACCTATACGCTAAATAATGGGGTCAAACCAGGACCAAAAAAGGGCATGCCCAACGTCACACCTCTAATCCTCTTCGCTAATCTCGCTCTCGTCGCCGTCGGCCGGCGTGCCATTACGGCTGTTGGCGTCGGCTTCAAACGCCTCCTCAAGGTCCTTCTGCAGGTCGTCCTCGAGGCTAGGACTGGCCGCATCCTCCTCGTTATCTTGATGATGATGATGCTGCTGCTGTTCCTCCCGATCCACATCCATCGGCTCAGGCTCATCGCCATCGTCATCCTCGTCGTCGGACTGGGGGTGGTTGTTGACGGGGCTCGGCAGCTTGAAGTCGGTGTCCGGCTCGCCCAGACTCTCGCCGTCCGCGTCGTCGGCCTCGGACTCGCGCTGGTCCATGAAGTCGTCGAAGCGCCGCACCGAGGGGAACGCGGGCGAGAAGTCGCGGCTCTGCGACTTGCTGGGGTCGCCCCCGGGGTACTCGACCAGCAGCAGGTCGTCGCCCTCGTCCTCCTCGTCCTCCTCGTCCTCGGCAGGCCGCGACCGGGGCTTGGCCTTGGGCTCGCCGCCTGTCTTGTCGGCCTGCGGCAGCGCCAGGTTGATGTTCTTGGGCTGTGGCGGGGCCTTCCTCTCCTGCTTGCGCGCGGGTGGATCCTTCTTGCGTGCGGGCGGGCTCTTTGCGCGGGCGGGCTTTGCTTTGATGGTCTTCTCCGGCTTGGCGCTGGAGCTGCTCCCGTTCGTACTGGCCTCGTCGAGATGGGGGTACCTGCGGGCCAGGCTGTCGGGGTCGCTGTTTGACGGGGTGCGGGTGAGGTTCATGTGAAAGGTCGAGTCCATGCGGTCCAGGACAAAGGCCTCGCGTTTGGGGTCAAAGTACAGGACATAGCGGCCGTCGCCGACGGTGCGGGCGCCAGTAAAGGCGTACTCTGTCCGGCCATCGGCGCCCAGGAAGTTGAGGTCGTAGGAGTTGTTCTGCGAGGAGCCGGCGGCGGGCTTGAGGCGAGCGCGGGTTGAGTCGGTAGGGAAGGATGGTTTGTGGTTGTCTTGGTGGGAGGTCAGCGCTTGATTGGTGACAGCAAAAGCTTCGGGTGACGAGGATGGAGGACTTACAGCGGACGCCGGTGAAGATCTCGTTGGCTTCTTTCTTGAGGAGCCTGTCGCTGAGGATGACAGGGTAATTACCCGTCTGGGTCGGGTCGATGAGGTCGGCCATTGCGACGTCACCGGGAGGCCGGACAGGCTCCAGGCTATCCACCCAGGATGTTCGAGTCGGCAACGGGAACTGGTGCACCTCTGTCGATGCGAAGGCAGGCTGAGGCCGGTGTCGAGGGCCACGAGGCGGGAGGTGAGAGGTGAGAGGTGAGAGGCGAGGTGGGAGAGGTCACCAGGGCGCGGCCGACGGCCGGAATGATGGGGGAGCGGAACTTCCAAGTTCCAGGCAGATGGGCAAGGCGAGGTGGGGCGTTGATCCGCTATCCGCTCCGCTAACAGGAACCTAACAGGAACCTAGCAGGAACCCGCGCTTAGGTGCTTGGCAAACGGGTAACGGGTCTAGTCCCTGCAGCTCCTGGAGTCCTGGAGTCAGGTGCGAGGGAGCTGGACTGGGCAGTTCGGACGGAGACGGTGGTGGAGAGCCGGCGGTGGCAGTGACGATGGCAGTGATGGTGGTGGTGGTGGTGATGGTGATGGTGATGATAGAGGCTGGAGGGGGCCGGGGGCATTCGGTGACAAGTTCATCAGAGACAAATGATGACAGGATCCAGACAAACTGCTACGCACAGCAATTATTGGGGCGCAGCACCAACAAAGCGACAAAAGAGCTGGGAAATGTTGAATGCGAATGCCATCAACACTACGGAGTAGGACAAACTAAAATAAAGATTAGAGTTTCGCACAATAAACAATTCCCGATATGGCGTAATGATGGGATTCTAGGTTTCGTGGTACGAGGATTTGCCCATGACAGCCTTGCCCAGCGCCAACTTAACATTAACATTGTATATGTACGCCATGGGCTGGTGGCGGCGTAGGGTAGGCAGGCCGCCACATAGAACTGGGCAATGCGAGTACGTACTTCGTATATTGCCCATTACAAAGTGCCAATGCTTCAATTGGGTAAGCGATTGGGTTGGTACGTACTCTTCGTGCAGTGGAAATCCCAGGGCAGAGAAGACGGCAGAACAGAGACTGCTAATAATAATATCATTGCCATGTACGTGGTAGGTTTTTTTGCTTGCTTTGGTGCTGGGGTATTATCGCTAGTCGTATAGTGCTACTCCTACGAAGCACCACTACATATGCATGAGTACTCGTAGCTGACCATCGCCGGGGGGAGGGCTGGTCCAGGTGAAAAGCTTGCAAGCTCCAGGTCCAGGGGCTGACTGGTTGACCATCGTGAATCATACCAGCAGCTTGGGTACGAGTAGATGACTGCACCGGCTTCTAAGTGGGAGTATCCGTAGAGAAGGCGGCGAACCACCGAGACAATATTTGATATGATGCAATCGTGCGGTGTGGTACTACTCGTACGAGTACGAGGATTCACAGCCTTCAGGCAGTGAATTCGATCCGGCACTTACGTGGTACTAGACTACTTTACTACTCGTAGTCGTCGTCGTCGTCGTAAAATCCTTGTATCCCAGAATTTCTACAGTGTCTCATACGAGTACGCGCCACTCGATGGCCCGATGATGGTGAGCTGGCAACTCGGCCCAGCTGAACTTTCAAGAGTTCGACCCGTTGGGATGGGTTAGATCCACCGAACCGGGAGCAGTTCCGGTATGTCTATTATTAATACCTTTGGAACCCAAGGCATTTTGCCCTTGCAGCCTTGTACGGGTAGGCAAACGACGCAGTCTGCCGTGTCTCACGTCTTATGCATCGGGGGTTCGGGCGAGAAAGCTTCGTGCACAGTGTGGCCGCTTGACCAACGAGACAGCGCGGTATGTTATCTCGGGGCTTCCAAGGGGGGTGTTTGACTTGTCGAAGGGGACTTGGGTGAGAATGAGATTGAGAGTTTGAAAGCATCAATACGAGTATGTACCTAATATGTGGGCATGTGACCTGGAGGCAATTGTACTCGTACTCGTAGTGCTCTACGTGGTACATAGTAGGTAGCAGTAGTATACGAAGTGCGTCTAGCGTTTCTCCAGTTCTTCAGGACCAGAATTAGCGAGATAGTAATAGTCTCTGCTCCGCGGCTTGGCCCGACGGGATCTGGGCGATCTTTGCAAACGGCTATGCAGCTCATCATTGTGGTCCTTGGGGGCCAACGACCCAGCAACCCAGCAACCCAGCGACCCAGCGACCCAGCGACCCAACGCTGAACGCCGTATGAGTACTTCGTAATACCCGTCCGTGTCTCGTGTCTCTTTTTGAAGGGAGTCGCCCACTTCGGGCCGACGAAAGAAGGTCGCCGACCGCCAACCCCCAACCTCCAATCGCCAGACGTACGAGCATTAGAGACCCGATCATTTGTGTATAGACGGGTCGCCCAAAAAAAAAAAAGATCCCAGAGGTGAGAAGTGAAAGGAGGAAAAATAAAGTAAGAACAAAAAGCAAAATAACACTGACAAAAACCGGACATAGCAGGTCCGAATACTACCGGGAAGCCATCCCAACGCGATTCTTCACACTAGCATGGGTCTTGGGGGCTGCGGCTGGGAATCGCCTGGGATCTGGGGGGCGGATCTGTTTAGGCTTTTAGCGGCCGTAAATCGGTCATCACTCATGGATCACTGATGGCCTGGAGAACCCTGTCAGTGGCAACTGTCAACTGTCAACCCTCAACCCTGTCGCTGGAGGCTGGAGCTCGGTGGCTGTTCTGTTTCAACCACCAAATATGACTACGAGTACGTACTCGTACATGCATGCCCCCATTCCTCAAGGACGAGAGGGCAGGTTACTTACTGCCAGTGATGACCACGCATATTCTCCCTTTCCACGTACGACTAATTGTACTCATTTATTACTAATACCAAGTAGGTACTAGTAGTCGCTTGACAGAGGTCATGATACCTTTGCCCGCTTCATTTCGGACCAAGCCGAGTGCACCTACCCTAAACCCAACCCCCTAACCCCCAATCTTTGTCCAGATCCTCTAATAGTATTAATAGTATTGTACTACTAATCCGTTGATTTACTTTGTTAGAAACTAGCTGGTCTGCATCCATACGCATACATGGGCCAACAGTGGTCAAATTGAAAGCTCGCCATTCCAGGTCCCGTTAATGTTCTCTGTCGCCAACTTGGAGGGCATGGAGTGTGTAACAAGATGAATGACGAGGAGGTACGTATCTACTCCGTATTAGAACAAAAAACAAAAAAATCACAGATGGGAGATTCGGCGGCTATCGCGATGTCCTGGGGCTCCGGCTAAAAGAGGTTGGACTGCACACTCCTGGAGATTGATTAATAGAACATATAACATGCTAGTACTACTAGTATATGGGTAATACTCGTGAGTCTATCCATTCTCGTAGTAGGTTGAGGGGTAGTATCCAGGGTGGAACCCGCGTCAGCCGCGTCTACCTACTATTACTAATACCCAATATGGGATGTGCATAGCACGGAGTACGTAAGTACCTACCTACTAGTAGTAGGAGGACGACGTCCAACGCCCGCACAACCCCGGCGGTCCCTTGTTGGTCCCTTGGTCCCTGGAACTCCCTGGACCTCCCTGGAACTCCCTGGACCTCCCTGGACCTCCCTGGAACTCCCTGGACCTCCCTGGAACTCCCTGGACCTCCCTGGAACTCCCTGGACTCCCTGAGCTCTGCTGCCCCTCTTCTCAAACTGGGCAAACACCAAGGAGAATGGCCCAATACAGCGCCCAACCTGGTGACCCGAGCCCATCGGCTCCGCCTACCGCCTGCCACCCGGGCGGCTCAGGCCGTCGTCGCCGTCATGCCGTATCTGCGACCCGATACTCCGCACTCCGCACTTCCGTACGGCAAGCGGTGATCCGATTATCCGCCCCGCTCTCTTCTCCCCAGACAGCAATTCGTATCGCCCGACTTGATGACTTGGTGACTTGGGGACCTGGTGACTTGGCCAAAGTACGGCGTGCATGGTAGATCCCCCGAGGGTTCTTGTTCAATTTGGCTGGAGGGGCTATCTGCTACTACCGGACTGGCGCTACATAGCCGTTGTCGTCCATCTCGAGCCTGCACGCCTTGCCATACGCGTGTTCCATTAGGAATCACGCTTCTCAACGCCATCGTCGGCCATCCTGAGAGTGTAGGCCTTGCCGTACGCATTTCCAGGCTCACGCTTCTCGACACCATCGTCGGCCATCCTCAGGGTATAGGCCTTGCCGTACGCGTTCCCAGGTTCGCGCTTCTCAACATCCTCCTCACGCTTCTCGACACCATCGTCGGCCATCCTGAGAGTGTAGGCCTTGCCGTACGCGTTGCCAGGCTCACGCTTCTCGACGCCATCGTCGGCCATCCTGAGAGTGTAGGCCTTGCCGTACGCGTTTCCAGGCTCACGCTTCTCGACACCATCGTCGGCCATCCTCAGAGTATAGGCCTTGCCGTACGCGTTCCCAGGCTCACGCTTCTCAATATCCTCCTCACGCTTCTCAACGCCATCGTCGGCCATCCTGAGAGTATAGGCCTTGCCGTACGCGTTCCCTGGCTCACGCTTTTCGACGCCATCGTCGGCCATCCTGAGAGTGTAGGCCCGGCCGTACGTGTTCTGTGGCTCGGGGTTGGCCTCACGCTTCACGGCATCGCCAGCTGCTTCCATGTTAGCTGTGCTGTTGGGTGGAACGACGTTTACATGAACGGGTATTATTCACCTGGAATCGGGCCGGCCACGCTCAGGCCACACAAGGCAGCGACGCCGAGGATCTGGGAAACCTTCATTTTGAAATGTTGATATTGTTTTCTGATTGAAACCCAAATGTCAAGTGCTGAATGGACATGTTCACTCACACTGCGCGGGTTTGACAGGACTTATATGTTCCAGCCTGATACTACGTACTATCTACCCAGGACTGGCAACGTATTACCAGTCGGCGCTATCCCCATTAAGCCCATGCCTCCCTATCTATGTAAGAACTACCATGCATGTAGGTGCTAGGGGCCTTTGCACGGATCGGCGGTAACTCGAAATAGAAGGTCGCGACCTTTCACAGCGCCTTTAGTGTTTGTAGTGTGTCTGGTGTCTTTGACTGTGCAGGCTTAGCGGCGCATAGCCTCTCGCCCACGTCAACATTCTGAATCATCCACGGCTCCGTCGTCCCGGCTCGGCCGCCCGCAGCATCGTGTAGGATGTAGGTATTCTGTGCTTTTTGACCTGGGTTTTCCTGGGGTTGTCCCCGGGGTAATCGGCACGACCCCTCAAAAGTCCCAAAAGTCCCACGTTCACACGAGTCTGCTTGTGGCAGGACCCTTTATCTTTGCCGACTATCCGGATTGGTACCGTCATATCCATAGGCCACGAGGACTCCCTCCAGTAAGATCAAAGAGGCACGGGATGCATCGTTCCTCGGTCTTGAAAGCCGGGTACTCTCAGCAAACTTGCTTCTTCCACGACCCCGCCACCCTCTCACTCGACTTACCTCCCTTATTATTCGCAACAAGAGGCAGCTTGGCCATTGAATCTTCCCAAGTCTCTTCCATTGGAAATTGGCATCATGTCGTTTGAAAAGGACAATGGCTCTAACGAGAGTCTCCTGGGCACCGACCAGGACAGCCAGGGAACCGAATGGACTCCGTTGAAGCGGCGACAAGGCTGGAGAAGCCACATCTGGGTTGCCCTCAATGTCCTCCTCTTCATCATCTCTCTGGGTCTCTTCGTAGCTCCTCTTTTTGGCGTTAGCCTAGAGTCGGAGATGGATCGCATGCGCAAGACCTCATTCTATTGTAAGGGCCTCTCATATATCCCCCCTCTCACTCCCCTTCACACAGAAGCACACATACTCTCTCTCTCTCTCTCTCTCTGTGTGTGTGTTGAATATGGCTGGCTTATTGGCTCACACAAACCACAGCTCCCGTCTGGGACTCCATCAAATTCAAGATGGCCCCCATGGAGACGGAAGGCGGGCTGTTTGAGGCCAAGAACCCCTCCAAGTGGCGCGACGGCCTCGCGCCGAGCCCGGCCGTGGACGACGCGTGGGAGGACCTCGAGATCATCCGCGTCTTCCCCATCACGGAGAAGGAGGTGCGGCGGCTCGGCAAGGACCCAGAGCTGCTTGTCAAGTTCCCGCCTGAGTACGGGCTCGGTGACGACGCCTACATGGCTCAGATCGACATGTTCCACCAGATCCACTGCCTCAACCTCCTCCGCGGCCTCGCATGGGCTGAGTACGACCGCAACGGCACAGCCAAGCAGCCGTTTACCGACCTGCACTGGATCCACGTCAGCCACTGCACGGATATCCTGATGCAGAACCTCATGTGCAACGGTAACCTGGACATCCTCACGTTCAACTGGGTCGAGACCCAGACGAACCCCTTCCCGGACTTCAACGTGAACCATCAGTGCAGGGATTTCAACGCCATCTATGAGTGGCAGGACAAGCACTCTGTGCCAAAGGAGTGGGGGCGGAACGTCACGCGGCCTGCAGGTGCAAAGCAGATTCCCATCAGCGAGGAGTATTATCGTATATATGGCGTGGACCATAAACAGGTGGAAGGCCATGGTCATGACCACGGCCACTAATTGTTGGACCTTGGGCAAAATGAAATGTTATAAGCCACTGCAAGGTTCTCATCCCCCCCATGGGTATGATGAAAACTCGCCTTGAATTTCTTCATCAGTTCAGAGGTTAATTTGTATTTAATGATATGGGAATGAACAGGTCGACTCGGCGTCCTTTTGGTTGCCTGTATTATTAATATGGGATTGAACAAGTTGACTCGGCGTCAGACTTTTTTCGTCTGCCTGCCAAGAATCTTGCCGACGAGCCTCTCAACCCGTAACTCCGGCAATGACCAGTCCTCAAAATAGTACTCGTAAGCGTCTCTCTCATCGGCGAGCAATTTCACGTACGCCATCTGGATACTCGCGGCAACGTCCCGATAAGCGATTGGGCCATCGGGTTTGCCGGCGGCAGAATACCCCAAGCCTGCCGTCTCTTGGCCCAACTCCTTCTCGTCCAGACCCACGAGTTTGGCGGGTGCATCCGGTGAAGAATGATCATCCTCGATGACCAAAGTCAACGACTTTAGACCCGCAAAGCCGCTAAGGAGGCGGAGGAAGTTCTCGGTGCCATAATGCCTCCAAAAGTCCACATCGAAAGCGAAATGCTTCACGTCGTCCATATCCAATGATCGCACATCCCGGAGGGCAAAGTTCTCGACAATCCACTCAAATTCCATGTCCTTGTTAGCGGTGCCAATGTACAAGGTGTCGATTTCCAGGTTCATGTACGTCATGAGCGCCGTCGCCTTTTGATCGGCAAAGACATCCGGGTAAACCTCTTGGGCGTAGCGGCGTGACTCGGAACACACGTGGAGGAGGGCCGGTATAACTCGGTGTGTGAGGTTCATTTTATAACCGTACGGGGATTCGGCGTCAAAGCACAGTTGCACGATGCTCGGAGTCCATAGGGCTGTCTTCCAAATAGAGGCGCGTATTTCGGGCGGAAGCCGGGTGAAACATGCGAACGAGTCCGCTGGCTCATCCATGATGGATCAAGTAGATTCTTACTCGTCGGTCGGCCACTTAGTCAACAGGTCTCCATGCCTTCGGACTCTTGCGGGCGGGGCCGAGTAGTAGTTGATATGATGGTGAATTCGGAATACTCATTTCACCCATCCATTGTTGACGCGTCTCGTGACATCAATGGAGGTCTGGTTCAGCCGCACACGTGACCCGGGCTCCCAATATTCATGCTTGTTCCGCGTCGGACGTGCTTGAGCACGGGTGCTTGTACTCGTAGCCTTGTAATAGCCAACGGTGGGGAGGAGAGCGCTGAGCACGAAGCAAGAATTGTGACCAGTCAGTGTTTTTGGACGGCGACGTTGGTCGGACCCGAAACTCTGGGCGGCTGGATGAGCCCACGCGCTGGGGGGAAATGACCTGGGCTGGGCTGCTGGAGACACTTGATTTCGACAGGGTGCGTGCTGTGGTGGCCCCGGCACTTTGAATGGCTGACAGGTTGAGTGAGGCGTTGGCGATACCGATGATGAAATCAGTCTGCAAGCGAGATGCGTGCACGGGGCACCGCACAGTGCGCCAACAGTCTGCAGCACGTTCTGACTTCCAATCCAGGTTGCAATGCTATCTCCCTCTTGACGTCGTGACCGGCAGGAGCAGGCGACTTCCCTGTTCTCTTGATAGACGTCGATGCAAGCCACGTATGGCTCTTGAAGCCATCCGTACTTCGTACCTACGAGTATACGGGTATTAGGTAGTATCCGTATCCGTACAGATAAACACCGCCAAACGCCATCGTTTGCCTGGTAACGGCTTCCCCAGGGGCCCCGACGGCCAGCTGCCGTTTTGGGCGGGACCAAGGCGCGACCCGATGCACGGATTGGCCGTTGGGCATGGAAGTATGCTAACATGGCGAACTGAGTTTGGAACTTGGCGTTGCGCGGCGCCCGGGTCGAGTCGAACCTCCCGCCTACCAAGCCCACGTTCAAAAGTTGACCATTTGCGATTCTGCGAAGATGCCCTTGGGTGGAGGCGCTTTGGAGCAGTGGAGGAAGGGGCGCAACTTGCAAGGCAAGGGGACAAGGGGGGCCTGTGAGGATCATGGAATTGAGCCCACATGATGTGATCGTGGTGTGAGATGTGAGCGGTATATCAGCTGGACCACCATTAGGGCCTCGCGATTGCAAAGATATAGCTTGTTAACGGCAGCGGCGTCGGCTGGGTGGCCAGTGGCACAATACGACCACCTACCTTAGGCATGATGTACAGTGACTACCACACCGGACGCAAGGCAACGGTCAGCGCGCGAGGTCAACTGGTCAGCGAAAGGGGGGCAGAACGGGCAAATGGACTGAAGCCGCCGTGACAGCTCATCACATCCCTTGACAGCTGGCCGCCCGCCCCTTGCTGGCTTGCTGGTTGCCCACCGCTGGACAGCTGATTGGAGACATTTGTTTTTTTTTCTTTCGTTTGCCGTCGAGATTTGGCGACCCGGCATTGCTCAATGCTGGCAGTAGTTGGCCCCCTTAGTGCTGCTGGGATTTGTGGGAGAGATCAGAGAACAACAGCCGGGGCCTGGGGGTCACGCCCTGTCACGCCTGTCACGCCTACAATCCTTAAACCCTGGTTTGCTGCCCGGGAATTGTGGCAGCTACGCGGCACTGGTCCGGCTTGCGTCCTCGGCCCCCTTCCAAGGTTGGCCCTTGGCCCTTGTGGGTAGGAACTACCCGGCAAATTGTGGTACAGTGCTCGGGACGCACGTCCTCCCACCCAAGCTGTAGGTACCCCGAGTCCCTGACCCCCTGTAGAGCCCGTTAAGCCCGTACTCCGTACAGTACGAGACTGCTACAGTGCCACTGGTGATAGTACTACGTACTCGTACTACTACTGCTACGAGTGTACTAGCCGGTTCCACGCGCCAGCGTTAGAGGGGCGACCACCGCGACGGCGTCTCTCTCCCCGACCCTCGCTCCTTGCCTTCTGCCTGCCATCGTCTCCTCCTCGTCCAAGTCCGCTCTTCCTCTCCTTTCCTCGGCAGACCCTCCCCCATTGACTCGGACTGTCTCTGACCGCCTCCGACCAACTCCCCTCCGCCCTGCGAGCGCTTGGACGTGTTGCGCCCTCTGGGAAGCCGACCAGCATCTGTCAATCTGAGTCTCCTGTCTCAGACTTGATCCTCCCGTCTTCACCTTTTTCTTGATCTCCACCAAGTTCCGAGTTCCAGCAACAAGGCACGTCCCCGCCCTGCAGCGAACCGTCTCTTGTTTTAGCGAACGGAAATCCCTAGAGTCCAAACTCCCGGGTCGATCGACAATGATCTGGCCTTGATAAACCACCCACAACCCAGTCGACGCCCTGTGCTGCGAGTCTGCTATCCCACAATGGTCTCGCTGGCTGTGTCAAAGTACCCGGCCGAGATGCCCGAGCCCTCCAGCCTGCCCGAGCTCAGTGATGCCGTTTACTTCACTGAAGTTCTCCGGCTGCCCGTCGACAAGTCGGAAGACTACATTGAGGACGAGCTGGTCGCCAGAGCCCACCAGCTCGGTCTGTCACCCCCACCACCCTCCCGCAATGGCCCTGATAAACGTTACACATCGAGCGCCCAGTCTACCTCCACAGTACCGACATACCATGCCCGGACCTTCTCAACCGCCTCGAATGGCTCCGCCAGCACCGCCCTCACCGCGGACTCGTCTGCCTTTGCGCCCTCGAGTCCGAAGGCAGCGCACGCTGCCACCAATGACAAGCGACGTCCCCGCCCCGTCAATCTCTCCCAGTACGACAAGTACCTGTCACAGATTGACAAGAACCTCGACCAGCCCAAGTTTCGCAAGGCCTCCGTTGCCACGACGGATCCTTCATCCAAGAGCATCTTCAGCGTTAGTACTAAGCGCAGTATGGCTAGTATGAGGTCAAATTTCAAGAACAAGATCCGGTGGCCCAAGAAGTCGGTACAGCCATGTCTTCCCAGCCTGTCGGTTTGGCCCGCCCAAGTACTTGGCCATTGTGACAGCTGCTAACCATGTTCCCATAGATCTTGTGTGTGCTGCCGAGATGATTTTGCCAACAACGGCAAGAATAAGCCTACGGCCCTGCACAACCTACCTTGTGGGCACACCTACTGCGCCCACTGTCTGCGAGTCATGGTTAGCCAGGCGACCACCGACGAGGCAAAGATGCCTCCCCGGTGTTGCACGCAGCCCATTCCCGGAGACACCATCCAGGCCATCCTGACACGGGACAACCAAGTGGCCTTTCTCAAGGCCGTGGTCCAGTTCAGCACGCCATGGGAGTCGAGGATCTTCTGCCCAAATCCGGACTGCGGCGAGTTCATCCCACCTCGGCACAAGGTCGACCCGAAACACCCGTTTAGCGTGACCTGCCGCCGGTGCCGGACTCGGGCCTGCGCCATGTGCAAGCGGAACGCCCATGCCATGGGAAAGGATTGCCCAGAGGACTGGGAGCTGGAGCAAGTTTTGAAGATGGGCGAGAAGTCCGGGTGGCGCAGGTGCTACAAGTGCCGAAACCTTGTCGAGCTCGCTCAGGGGTGCACCCACATGACATGCCGGTGCAAGGCCCAATTCTGCTACATATGTGGCGGCGTCTGGGACGCCACAGTTGGCTGCCCCAATGTCTGCAACGGCGAGGAGGAGCTGGAGCGACGCCGTCTGGAGGAAGAGGAGCGGCAGGCAGAACTTGAGGCGGAGAAGGCGGCCCAGGAAGCGGCGGCAGCGACAGAGGCAGCCGAAAAGGCCGAGGCTGTGGAGCGGTCAAAGCGCCATGAATTATTCCAGGCGCTGCAAGAATCGCAGCAAGACGAGATGGAACGGTTTTTGGACTTTGAGACGTCGGTCATCAACAAGATGCACTCACGACACCAGGAACAGAAGGCAGCTCTCATCGAGAGGCAGACAGACCAGGAGGACAAGATGAGGGAGAGGCACGTCAAGACGGCGAGCCACCTCGAGGACCGACAGGTGGCGGCCGAGATGGAGCTGCGGGCGACGCTGGAGCAGAGCGAGAGGAGCGTCAACATCCGGCTGAAGCATATGGAGGCCTACTGTAAAGGGCTCGGGCGGAATCCGGAATCGGAGATGCCGGAGCGGGCGGTGACGGAGCGCGACTTGCGGGAGCTCGGCCAACAGTACAACTTGCGCGACAACATGGAGCGGTTGAACCAGTCCAAGATCAACGTGATGCGTGACCGCCAGGCCAAGTGCATGGAGGAGCTCCTGGAAAGGCAGGAGGCCGAGCTGGACAAGCTCGGGATCAAGCGTCAGGAGGAGCTCGAGGACCTGGCTGCCCAGTTCGCACACGAGACGGACGCCGTGAACGGGCTCTTTGACTCACGAAGAGAGAGACTGCAGAGGCGCTGGGAGCTTGCGATGGAGGTCCTCACCAAGGAGCTCGAGGAGACGGACATGTGCAAGTACGCGCAGCTAGCGACTCCCGAGTGGCCGGCGGAGACGACGACAACGCAGGACGCGGCTGTGGCCGATCCACCAGCCAAGGATTGAAACACCTTACATACCTATCCAAAGCCCACACATACCGAGGAGGACTTCATTTATCATTACTTACACTCACGATGACGGGCATCTCTCTACTACTTGACGCTCACCAGGTCAGATCTGTCGGTTTTTTCTTTCTTTTCACTATTTATGGCCCTGTATCTTGGGGCATGCATATTATCTCACTGTTGCGAGCAACACATCGGTTTTCTTTGTCTCAGAGCATTTTTGGGGTGGGGGTTTCCGTTTCACTGGGTCGAGATACCATCTCCTAGGACAGGTTCTGGAGTTTTTTTTTTTGGGAAAAGGAAAAGGGGAGGATGAGGGAGTGAAGGAGGACTGCATCGCAGCATTGCATTTCGGCCCTGGATGCATCGTGTTCCCTGGGTTCATCATCTGGACGGCATACCTGGTTCTGGGAAGGGAATGCTATCTAATTGCGTGGAGTGTCGGGCGGTGGCAGCGTGGCGAGGCTGTGGGGTGGTCTAAAGATATAGATGGCGTAGATGAGAATCGACAGCAATGTTTGACAAGGCCGGAAGCTCGGAAGTGATGGTTTACCAGGGCTCGACAACATGTCATATCGCTGGGCTGCAGGTAGCCGTGTAGCGAGCTAACGTTGGGTTGTTGGTGCCAGGGGAGGGAGGGCGAGGCTTCGATTCGTTATTCGCAGGTGGCTGGCAAGCGAGGTTTTGGAAGGTCGAGATGAGATTCAACGAGTAATGCATCACCTGGTACATGGGGATTGGGCTCTGCTTCAATCCGCACGAGTACTTGTACGTACGTATGTGGTCTAATATGAGGGAGGTGCGATGAGATGAGATGAGATGAGGTGAGGTAGGTGGCGTGGTGGGCCTGTGGGTGCGGGCGGGCAGTGACATTTAGGGGCTCGGGGGCCTCCACCCCACTGTGGATGGCCTGTCTGTTCATTTCCATGCCAGTGACCACAGCAGCCCACAGCAGCCCGCAGCGGTGCCTCTGCTGGACACGTAGACGGTAGCTCCCGTACTCCGTACTTGGTACCTCATAGTGGGTTCCCTAGCACTGGACGGATAGGTAAGTAGGTAGGTACCACTCCTGGACACCGACACCCCCTCCGCCCAGAGGGCAAGCCGCAGACCTAACGCCATTCCGTGACAACAACGGGTTATTACCGTGCGAGCAATCCAAGAAGACCTACGGATAAGAACATCTGCGCTGCAGCAACGGGCAGCACGCATCATCAGCCAGCCGCGAGCACGGCAACAAGGGTGGACCCGCAAGGTTGGCAGCATCCAGCGTGGCCGGTTCGAATAAGGCACCGAGCCACCGACCACAAGTTTACAAGTTTACAAGTTTACAACCAACGAACAGCCGACAGGGGAATGCGCATCCCCATCGACGCGACGTCCACCAGCCTGCGTCTGCGCCTGCGCCTCGCCCTCAACTCCTCCTCCTCCTCCTCCTCCTCCCCCGTCGACACAATCCTCTCCCCTTGCCGAGCTCGAGAGCTCTAGCCGTTCTCGCTCTTCCTCGTCCTCGTCCCCGTCCTCTCCCCCTCCACCCTCCACCCTCGGCCCCTCCCTGTCTGCTCCGCCCACAGACCTCGACGACACCATGGCCGACCCTCGACCCCCGGCTGACGACGTCCAATCCTCGACCTCGTTGGACCACCGCGACCGACCTTCCAGCACCTTGGCCGAAAAGCCCGCCACGAGCCCTCCGCCCACCGCATCCGCCGCTGCCACCGACGACGCTGCTTCCACGGCTCCCACGGCTGCCGAAAATGCCCACGACGGCGAAGCCGGCCACGAAGCCGCAGATGGCGCTCCCTCCCTCAAAAGCCCGACCGGCAATCCCGTCCCGCCGCCTGCTGCTGCTGAGCCCAATCCCGAGCTGCTCAAGCACGTCAACGGCGTCTTGACATCCGAGGTGCGCCCTCCTCGACGTTGCCCACCGTCTGCTGTGCTCGATACTGACTCAATTCCTCCTAGATTGGCATCGCGACGCTGCTGAACCGTCTCAAGCAGAGCATAGCTTCCGCAAAGGTACCTCCCCTCTCCCCTTGCCCCCAGGCGGCTCCTCTCCCAATGCCATGAACTATGCTTACCCCCTTTTCTTCTCTGCTAGGAATTCGCCCTGTTTCTTAAGAAGCGAGCTACCCTCGAGGAAGACAATGCCCAGGGCCTCAAGAAGCTCTGCAGGTCCACCCAGGACAGCATGCGCCGCCCCGACCACCGATCCGGCTCCTTCGCCAAGGCCTACGACGAGCTCGTCTACATCCACGAGCGCATGGCCGAGAACGGCACCCACTTCGCCGCCTCCCTCCAGCAGATGCACGACGACCTCGTCGACCTCGCCGCCTCCTCCGAGCGCAGCCGCAAGACCTGGAAGACCAACGGTCTCGCCGCCGAGCAAAAGGTGGTCGATCTCGAGCAGGCCATGCGCAAGAGCAAGGCCAAGTACGACTCCCTCGCCGACGAGTACGAGCGCGCCCGCACCGGCGAGGGCAGGCAGACGGGCAAGGTCCTCAATGCCTTCAAGAACAAGTCGGCTGCCCAGCAGGAGGAGGATCTGCTCAAGAAGGTCCAGGCCGCCGACCAGTCCTACCACGGTCACGTCCAGACCCTGCAGACTGAGAAGTCCCATCTCGAGTCCACCACCCGGCCTGAGGCCATCAAGGCTGTCCAGGACCTTATCAAGGAGCTCGACGAGGGGCTGACACTGCAGATGCAAAAGTTTGGTACGAAGACACCCCCCCAATGGCCCCCCTGGGCCCGATCTTGAATCGCCCGCCCATATCGCCTGTTCATCCGCTGACATGTCACAGCCGCCTTTAATGAGAGGCTGCTGCTTAGCAACGGCCTCAGCATCAGCCCTATCAAGGGGCCGGGAGGCGAATCCCACCCTGCTCCACGCAGTCTTCGACACGCCGTCATGTCGATTGACAACGAGAGGGATCTCCGCGAGTACGTTGGGGCTCACCACTCCAAGGTCCCGGCCAAATCGGGCGAGATCAAGTATGAGCGCAACTCTGTAAGTAATGCCATATATATATATATATATCGTTGGTGTTAAGGCTGGTTCCATGAGCTGACGAACCTCTAGGTCCTCAACCCCCAACCATCGCCCCTGAGCCAAGCACCGCCTCCGAGCACACCCCAAGCCGCTTCTAGCACCCCCCAGGTTTCCGGTGTTTCGGCGGCTTCTGCACAGTCCCCTTTGCGAAGCACCGCTGGAGGAGGCGTCAGCTCACCCAAAAGCCCACAGGGTACCCCCTCTTTGAGCCAGAGCTTCTCCGCCACCGGCCCTCCAGAACCGGGGCGGCCTTTCACCCAGCCGCACAACCGCAGCTACAGCCAGGGAAATATGCAGCAGCAGTTCATGCCTCCAAGCTCTGGCGCCCCTCCTTACAACGGAAGTAGGGACTTGAGCTCTCACGGCGCACCGCAACTCGGGGCACTGCCCTTCCAATCTACTGCGGCTCCTCCGCCTCAGCAAGCCCCTGCGCCCTTCCAGCCCCCTTCGCATGGCAGGAAGGGCAGTGCGCACATGGTTATCCCTGGCGGTGTCAGGAACTCTCCGCCTCCGCAGGCTCCTCCTCCTGCGCCGCTCAACCCTGTGTTCGGCGTAAATCTTGGCCGTCTATACGAGCGCGATGGCCTCGCAGTGCCCTTGGTTGTGGAGCAGTGCATCCAGGCCGTCGAGCTGTTTGGCCTGAGCGTCGAGGGCATCTACCGACAGTCCGGCTCGATGGGCCATGTCCAAAAACTCAAGCACATGTTTGACACAGGTACGTTCCCAGCCCCAGCCCCAATTGAGGACTCTTGGGACGAAACTCTAACCAGCTGTTACGACAGAATCCCAGAGCAAAGCTCTCGACTTTAGGAATCCCGAGAACTTCTTCCATGATGTCAACAGTGTTACGGGCCTGTTGAAGCAGTTCCTGCGTGAATTCCCTGACCCTCTCCTGACTTTGGAGCACCACGATGCCTTCATTGCTGCTGCCAGTGAGTAAACCCCTTCCCCCCCCAGCTGTTCATGACCCGTACGGTGGTTGACAACCCTCTCTCAGAACACGAGGACGACATTGTCCGCCGTGACTCTCTCCATGCCATCATCAACAGCCTCCCTGACCCCAACTACGCCACCCTCCGCGCCCTCTGCCTCCACCTCTCCCGCGTCATCGAGAACGCTCACATCAACCGCATGAACGCGCACAATCTCGCCGTCATCTTCGGCCCCACCCTCATGGGCACCGACCCCAGCAAGGCCATCGCCGACGCCGGGTGGCAGATCAAGGTCGTCGACACCATCCTGCTGAACACGTACCAGATATTTGATGAGGACTAGTCAGTTACTCGGGGCTTTCAACCCCTGCAGGATATACTACTAGTACTCCAAAAGTGGAAAAGGGGAGAGGGGAAAGGGGAAACTAAACCGGGCTCTCTTTCGACGTTTTATTGTTCTCCCGTTTGCATGGCGTCGTTACTTTTTTTTTTATCTCATTATCTGAAACCTTTCATGTTTTCTTTTTGTCTCATGTGTAATAGTAGCACGATTACGCGGAAGCCTCCTGAGTGGTTGTGTGGATGGTGGAGGGATGATGGCGGGGGAAGAATCCAGCTTGGAAACGGTTCTTCTATTACTTGGTAGTGATATCCTGGATAAACGAGGTGATTAATCACAGAAGCGCAGCCGTATCCGTGCATGAACTTCCGTGGATCATCGTTCTTAGGTATGAGGCATCATGAACAGATTCTTGTGTACTCGATTCTTATCTATACCGCCTTCTGTCCGTCTCTGGTCCCTTCCCAGCAAATGCATACATACAAGTTACCACCAGGTTACACTGCAGGCTTCAGTAGTCCCAACTGACCAGCCAAGGAATAATAATCCCCATCGCCATGCACGCAAAAAGATAAAACCACCTCGCTAAGGATGCAGACAAAAGAAAAATGGGTGATAGTACCCAACACCGACAAAACCCCTGTCTTCAACAACACCGACCCTCTCTGTCTTCCCATGCCAAATCATCAATCGTCTGGGTATAAGGCTTGCCTAGAACCAAAGTGCGAGAGGCAGAGGCAAATGAGTATAAAGGATGAAAAAGCATAGACAAGAAAGCTATTGTCCATATTCCGTGCGCAAATCGCAGCCGCTTCCCCCTCATATTTGTGTGCTAACAATGTGCATTTGGTATGACAATCCATCTCCTCGTACATGTATTTGTTCTTAGGGGATTTACTGTATCTTGATAGCCTCGAAGAGGCCAAGGCTGAGACTCGTGTCGTTCTCGCCAGTGTTTGGTGTCGACTCGCTCAGCATCTCCCAGCGCCTCATGACGAAAGGTGACAGTTTCTCTTGTATCTGCGGCCCGATACCGTACATGGCGCCCATGCCTCTCGGGCCTGAGCTGTGCATCAGAGCCGATTTGTCCCTGTGCGAAAGGACCAAATTGTCGGCCAGAGTCAGTTGCGGTGTGCTTAGTAGGTAGTAGAGCCTGGGATCGGAGGAGAGGTTGGTGCTGGCCGAAGACCCGGGAAGTAGGAGGAGGCCCTTTGCGCATTGGTGTCGCAAATCATCTGGAAGTGCGTCGACGAGTAAAATTGCGACATCCAAGACCTGCTGAGGGAGGTCGTCTACAGCATGTGCTGGTAGAAGCTGCAGTTCGAGGAGCAAGCTGCAGAGGGAAAAGACTATACGAGCCCGGACTTCGTGATTTGCAGGTGCTGGGGGCTTACCACCCGCAGGTGTGCTTGTCGACGGAGGCGTCATCGATGACTCGGATCCATTTCCTTGCAGAGTGACGAGTCTCAGAAGTGCAGGAAGCCAGTGGTCGAGCACAGACTTGCGGATGCCATCCATCTCGGAATCCTTCGAGGCAAGTATTTCGCACAAGTCGCAGAGCTTGTCCACCAAAGTGCTGGTAAGCTGGGATGATTTGGGGGATGGCTGGCCTGTGGTGATGGCTTCAACAACGCCGAGGAGGCTTTCCGCGAGATGGATTTGATGGCCCGATGCCGCATTGCTGAACTGGGATGACTTCAGCGATGGAATCAGTTTGACTAGCCTGTCCCGAGCTAGATCTTTCAGATGCTGAGAAATGTCGCCGCTAAGGCAAGGAAGCATGCTTGTCCACGTGATATTATTGGCCTCAATGGCTCGGTCCATGGCACTCGCAAACAAGTCGTATCGAGACTGTGTCGGATCCTCGCTAGGACTGGGATTGGATTCGCTGACGGACAGATCGAATTCCAGCTTGAGCTGGCAGAACGGCAGCGTCAGCTCCGTCGCCAGACCGAGGATATAGTCGAACGAAATCTCCTCGTCTTCAGCACAGGCCGGCAACAAAAGCTGTGTCGTCATTTTCGAGACCAGCTCGGTAGCCCCTCGTGGCAAGCCTCTGACGCTCATGGCCTTGCTCGCTGCGGGAGCGTTCACCACAACAAGCAGCCTAAGGGCCTCCAAAACTCGCTTCCGGAACGGCCCATTGTCTAGGGGGAGCGCAAGCCCCGTTTGGTGAGCTTGCAGGGCCGAGTATTCACAAATCGAATTTCGAATCAGAGATAGGAACGCGGGCGCATTGTCCGACTTGGCAGCTTCCTGGTGGATCCTGAATTGATAAAGCTCCTCCTGCGTCAAAGGGGTGGACTTGGGCAACTTCATCAAAAACAACTCCAGGAGTTCTTGAATATACGTCGCCGAGCCACCGTTGCCCGAGCCCATGCTGGCTGGAGGGTTGGTTGTCATGGGTGGCGAAGCGTTGGCTGTATGGAGCAGTGCTGACACGGTCAAGCATCCAGCAGTGACTAGAAGAGGGAATAGACCTGGAAGACACGGGCGTGTCGGCAACGAACGGACGTGGCTGATCCAGTCGGACATCAGTTTGTCAAAGTGATGCGTGTCGAACACCCGCATCTTGGTTAGCAGAGATGCAAAGGCCCTGCAGATCTCGTCCCCCTTCGCCCACCCAGCCTCAAGCCGAGGCACAATAGTCCGAAAGAGTCGGTTCATGGTTGGATGGTCGATTCTATTCCCACTGGCCAGTAACTTGTCAATCTCCTCAGATAGATTCCCCTCTCCAGCGTGCGCCTGGGTTACCATGCTATCGGAGACGGGCGAGCATGCATCGATGGCACTGCTCCGATCGCTCTGCAGGAGCTCTTGACGAAGCTGGTTGGCCACGTCCTCTCGTCCTGGCATCCTTTGAGCCAGGTGGGAGACGGCGGCGAGCAACGGTCGAGGCACTGCTCCTTGTTGCCCAAACATCTTGAGCCGCTCGGTGAGAATGTTGAATGTCTCAGGCGCAGACCCTACAGCCAGAAAGATCCGGATGTTTGCGTTGATGGTATCGGCGCACGCAGCCAGAATTTCCCCGTCCGACGACTTCAGGCAGCACTGGACAACATCCGAAAGCACTGTGAAGTCCTCAGTCGCCTCCAGAATAGCCCGAACCGACGTCAACATGGCCACGGACCCGGCGTGGTTGCTACTGGCGGAGCCCCCGTGAGCCATCATCTCCTGCAGATGAGAGCTGATGGCGCACTGCAAGCCCCTGCTGCTTCTGCGTAATCGATTCAAAAGCTTCCGCATGGGCATCGGTTCTCTCCGAGACAAGGGGTCGTCGGCTGGCAAGGGCTGCCCGAGCGCGTGCTGAACACACTTCAGTGCTGTTGACACATTAACCTCTTCCTCGGCAACCGAATAGCCCCCGGCTCGTCGCAATAAATTGCCCCTTTCTGTCCTCTGCCTCCTCGTGAGACAATCGATGGGCATCTCGACGAGCAGACGTCCCGCGCAGGGGCCATGCTCAGGGTCGATCTCGGACGCCTCGTGGAAACCACCTCGGGCAATAAGCCATTGAAAATACCGGGGCACCCAGAAGATGCGGCCTCGGACAAGCTCGGCGACAAGGCGGTACATGAGCCCCTTTCGGTTCTGGTCATCGGGATCAATGCCATCTAGGACCTCGAGCACCGCTGTGGTCACATCCAAGGGCAGACTCATGTTCCAGGCCTTGAAGGTCTTGAGGACCCTGGAAGCCAAGTAGACTTTCGCAAGGCCAGGGCGATGGACAGAGGTGGCCCAGTCAACCAGAGTCCTGATAGTCTGAGCCTTGTCGTCACTCGCCGCCCAGCATTTTGCCGATAGGTCTGGTTCGATGGTATTTTGGAACGTCGAGTCCAAGAGCCTGACAAGTCTCTGACGGCCAGCAGGTGGGTAAGCGTTTCCTGGCACGGCAAGTCGCAGATTGCGGGAGTTGATGCTGCTGTATGCCCTCTGAGCCACCTCGTCGTCCATAGGAAGAATCGTCTTTAGGGTATCGCGATACTTCGTCCAAACACTGGGGTAGATGAAGCTCTCGGGGTTACTCTTGATTAGCGACGTAATCATCAAGGATAGTTGACTCGAAAGCTGCGAGAGAATATCTCTGTCGGGATCATTATGGATCTACTCTCAGTCAGTCCGGGTGCCTATTATATAGAGGTGTCCATCACTTACACAATGCATTTGGCTGAGCAACGCAGAAACAAGGCGTCGGCCGTACTTGCGCGAGCGCAGTAGATCTGCCCAGTATATTCGAGCAATAAGCATCCACATGGGAAGTCTGCCCTGAGTGCTGCCTTCTAGCCCGGACATGAGCCAATCGAGGTAGTGATCTCGGTCGAGGAGCTGTTCGGAGTATAAGTTGGTGGCCAATCGGATTCTGTCACACTGCTGTCAGTACCATATCAAACCAGGGAGACGCCGGCCGAGACTTACGCATATGTCACCTTGGATTTCCAATCCTCCTCATTGATCGACGAAACAACAGAGTCGACGAACTGTTCCACAAAGATGGTCCAGTCTTTGCACCATTTCACCTCCCCTCCCATGACAATGGCGCCATTTACGCCTTTTCTCTTGAAGGCCCGGATCTCGTTGGCGCCGACGCACTTGGCCAGCCACACAGCCCTCTCGGTAGGGACGTTCTTATTCAAACATTGATCAAGAAGAGCCCTACCTCTAATTCCATGCGGAATAGTTCGGCTTAGGCGTCGTAGCGAGGTGGATGGGTTTGCGAGGTCCTTGAGCCACACTTCCCGTTTGGTGTCGGTCAAGGTGACTCTTGGCGGTGGTTTGAATGTGGACGGGGTGGTGATCTGTCCGCGCTGTCTCCGCTGATTAAGCACGCCCATAAAGATTGTCGAAAGGGCGTTGAGGCCGGTCTTCTGCTTGAGCGCCGGAAAGATGGCGAGCCTCGCCGAGGAGGATTCAGAGGAACTGTACTTCTCGCAAACACCTTTGGTAATGGACTCGCTCGTCCACGCGTCTTCCAGGTGTTTCCCGGTCCAGGGGAAGAAATCTGCCCGGCCCGAGAATAACCCTTTCCCGAAAGGATCGCCAGTCATATTTTCGTTTTTGTTTGTTGTAGCCAATCGAGGCGCTTCCGGGGGAGTTTCGAAGACGTATGGTTTCGGCCGGCCATCCTTTTTAGCCGTGGAGGGAGTCGGGGTGGCCTGTCGCGGAGGCTGAGTTTGAGTCGCCGTAAGCTGGCGGATCTTTGGCATCGGCATTGGAGGATTGTCGGATTCCTGGTGGGAGAGTCGAGACGGTGCGGGACTATTCGCGCCATCGGTTCCATCCCCCGTCGGGAGCGCTCGCGCCGACGCGAGACTCTGCGGTGACTCGGCGGCCAGTTGGCTGGCAGCCCCATGGTCGCACGACAGTTCCAGTCGTAACCTTGACCCACCTCTGCGAGGAGTGCTGATGCCGTGGCGACTCTGCGGTGCGTCGGCCGACTCGGAAGAGAGATCGCTGAAGGAGCAATCTTTGCGCGCCGGGGATGAGGGAAGCTGCTGGTGCGAGAGGGCCCGCTGCGGAGGCGCCGAACGCTGCGAGGAAAGCGACGACGAGCTCACCGTTCGTTGGGGCTGTTGGGGCTGTCGCTGCTGGACGCCCATCGGGGTCCTGGAGGTCATGTTGGGGAATGGGAAGGAGGCGCCATCCCGTAGCAGATTTGAAGCCAGGAGAATTAGAGACTGGGCCTTCCAAGGGGTTTGTGCGACGCCTGAGCGGTCGTTCGGTCGCCGCTATTTTCGATGGAGTACGGCTGTCGTATTTGCCGCTGCGCGGTGTGTAAGAGTCGGTAGGATGATAGGGGCAATGAGGGCTCGGTTGTTGTGACGCTGCGAGCGAACGGTTCGCCGAGGCGGTGGCAGAAGGGAGTCGGAGATGATGCGAAATAGTGGAGCGAAATTAATCGAGACGCGATGAATGTACAGTCGCTAGCAAGGCAGAAGCAATGGGGTGTATGTACGGGAGGAAAGCAAGGCGAAGGACGAGAATTTGATGCAGCCAGGGTTGGACAGGTTGACAGGCAAGGACGCTTGGTCAGACGTACGTTGAGGCTGTACGGAGTACGCAGTACGAAGTACGGGGAAGAGGCAACGTGGGAGGGACTTTGGGCGCTGGGGGTGCTGCTGCGTTGCGGTAAGCCTGTGCGTTGCTGCGTCGCTGCTGCGAGTGCACGCTACCTGTGGTAGGGAGGTACCCTGTGCTGCAACTTACCAACCAGCGAGCCAGTCAGCAAGCGAACCAGCCAGCCAGCCAGCCAACCAACAGCCCACTGATCTGCGGGTGCGCGGTGGACGCGGCTGCTTGATGGGCAACCGGGGCAAGACGGGATGCCTAGGCAGGCAGGG